>VZTD01002247.1:0-35193 GCA_013397725.1 Rhagologus leucostigma
TCTGTCTCTTCTGCTGGGTGAGAAGGTTCTGCAGCTTCATCATCAATCACTATGCAGACTGATTTGCTTTTCGATTTCTTCTTCTGGACAGGGGCAACTGCTACTGGCTTAGGCTGTTCTGGTTCGGTGACAGTTTGTGTGGAGATGCTGACAGTGCTTTTGGTTTCTGCGACAGTCTGCATAGACATAGGACACAGTTGCTTTGCTTTTGTTTTCTTTCTCCTCCGTGACAGCCGGTTTAGACATAGTGTCTGTTGCTTTACTTTTGGTTCTTTTCTTCTTTGTGGCAGTCGGCGTAGATATGGTGTCTGTTGCTTTGCTTTTTTTCTCCTCCTCCTCAAGAAGACGCTGCACCACACCCAGTAGTGTTTTGTTTCTAAGCATAGTGTACATGGTGCAGGCTGTGCAAAGAAGACAAAGCAGAACTAACAGCAAGTTTATGCCATCCTTGACATCCAGAGAGAACTCAGTATTTTCAAAAACTGCGGTGTCAGGCCTGAAAGGCTGGAAAAAAACATTCTTTAGTCCTCCCCCCAGGGGCTGGGTATGATTGTTGAGGCCCCACATGTAGCAGCCTAGACTAGGACAAGAAAACAAAATTGAGTATATATTCCGAATGATGTTCGTTGCCTCGGAGGTTAGCATGCAATAGACATAATAAACCAATAAAGCAATTTTTATACCATACCCTGGTCTACATTGTAGCATTACAACTGGCAGGTAGCTCCCCATGTGCGGAAAGATATAAAGAGCTAGGTACAAGACCCATGTAAGCGTGTCATCATGGTGAATAGGTGGCTTCTAAAATACAAAATTGTAGTTCTGACTTTTCTCAGTACCTGCCACACATTGGGCACCAAAATATGTACTAGTTTGAAAGCAAACTAGTGAGAGACTCCAAGTCAGAAATACAATTTAATAGGAAAAAATAAAATAAATGCAATAGTACAAACAAACAACCCACTGACAGAGTCAGAGTACAACCCGACCTCCTGATGGTCATCGGGGTTGGTAGCAGTCCGATTAAATGGTGGCTGCAGTCCTCCTGGAGTGATGGTTCTGTTGAAGCAGTGATTCTGTAGAAGGGTCTGGTCTTCCTCTGAAGGTCCAGTGGTGGTGCAGAAGGGTCTGGTCTTCCTCTGAGAATCCAGTGGAAAAGGCTGCTTGTGCTGTTCCAAACCCCTGATTATATCCACATGGGAATGCTTGGCTCCTTCCCCCTTGGCAGAGCATCTCACAATGGGTTGGTGAGTCATGAGGCAAGGCACTGATGGGCCCATTAACAGAAGATAGTCCAGAGGGAGGAGGCAAGGAACATTGCTACACCTGGTTTCAACAGCTCATGAGGATGGTAATAGAATACACTGTAACCCAGGACAACCATCAAAGGTTTTCAATTAAAGAAGTGGCTTTTGATACATAGATAAGTGCTGGGATTTAAACAAAACTATGACTGGAAATATGTAAAATCATGTGGAATCTTGGTCAACACACATCATTCTCTTACCCAATAAAACCCTTCAACTCAAACTAAATATGTGTGTATTCAAAAGAGATTAAATTTCCAGAAAATTATCAAATGTATTTATACACTCCTTGAAAAGATGGGGAGAGAGGAAGATGAAATTGAGAGTTCAAGGGCTTTTGAGAGCTAAAGTGCAAGTAGTGCTGTTTTGGTGGGGGTTTATAATTTGTAAATTAGTTTTGCAGTTAATATTATGTATAAGCAGGCATTTATTTTGTAAGCTTTACTTTATTCGCTTCCTTTACAGACATTATCACCATTAAATCCAGATTCTCTTTCACCACGTGTTGCTTCACTTGCTACTTGGCCATCATCATTTCTCAGCCCCTAGATATGCTTCTATCCTAAATGTCTTTCATGCTTTCATAAACCTTCATTAATTTAATTTGCTCCCCTTTAGACTGTCCTCCAAATGTCAGCCTATTATAAATTTCTTATTATTTAACAGGTGAATTTTGGATCTCTGATATTTGCCATGCTATAGGCTTTTTTCTTTCTGTTCTCTAAACTCTGATTTCTACTGTTTAAATTTATTAATATGTCATAAACCTGAAAGCTAACTGAAAAAAAATGAAAAAATACCTTATGCTGTGTTCCAAATACAGCTGCATGCATTTATATGAAGAAAAAATATACTACCTCTTTTTAAAATTACATAAATAATGCACATAGAACCTCAATTTAAATATTTTGTCAAGGCAGACCCAAGAAAACAGGCAAAAGCACAAGAAGAGGAGACTAACAAGCAGTAGCTCATGGGCTGAGCAGTTCCTGCCAGGCAGTTTTATTTACTCTCTTGACAAGAGAAACAACAACCACCAATGACGTGATACTTCCAGAACATCATCTCCTTGAAGAGATACAAGCATAACCCTGATATATTTGGCTAAAATTGCCAAGAGCAGCTGTAAATGTCTTCAATTTCAGTGATTGGTAGTCTTTGAATTCATTGCTATTTTGTCTCTTCAGTGGAAATGGTTTGTTTTTTCAGTTCCCCAGAGATGCTGGAGTTGATGTTTTTAAAACTGGGCCAATTTTTTATTAAAACATCTTTAAAAACAGGTTCAAGACCCCATCTTGTATGAAAACTCACATTGACATCCCAGATTCTGAGAATGCCATAATCACAACATACTTCATGTTACTTTTCTTATTTGATCCATTTTGGTGGATAAAGAGATGTTGTATTATACTTCAGTATTCCTGCATATCTTCTAAAACTGACCTATATGTGCAGTGGTTTATTAGATTTGTTTCTTCACTTAAAAGTTACTCTTGACTCCATAATCTTGTGTCTTTTAATCAGACCCCACAGAACTATTTCATGTATTCGGCATAGCAAGGGATAGGTATAGTTATATTATTTCATCTGTTTGCTGGTGCAACTGGACTTCAATTATTTATTCATATATCCCTGAATTCAGATAACACACAACTGAGTTTGACCGACTGGGTACCTTCCATAAAATTACCGCCTATTTAACTGGAAAGAATCAGAAATGGAAAATCCATCTCTTGAATATTTATCATCAACTACTCTAAGTGGAAAAATTTTGCACTTTGTTTCTGACCTACATTAGTTTGTTTTAAACTTCTACCCTCATTGCTCTGGTTTTAACTTTTGTTTAAATTCTGTGGGGTTTGGGTTTTTTGGTTATTTGTTTGGTTCTGGTTTGGCTTTTTTGGTTACCTTGAGGGGGAAAGAGGTGAATGAGAGTAATATGGAAAACTATTAATTGGCCCTAATTTGAGGGGGGGAGAGTGTTTGAGGGAGAGTTTAATGATGTACTGTAATAAAGGAAGGTCAAAACCTAAAACACAATTTAAAGATACTCAGTACATTTTACCATGAAAATTTTTGGATTTTGCTAATCTGCTCTACGTAGAAAGACACTTCAATTGATTTTCTTTATTTCTGTGCTATCCTGGTAAGAATAATTAACTAAAGCTGGTGTTATGTTCAGTTCTGACTCTCTCCTGTTTAAAGAGGAGATGTTTTAAGAGATGTAACTGATAGAAGAAGCTTTAAAATTTACTATTTAATCAATACATTACTAATAAGCCAATTATTCACTGATAAATACACCGCTATTATTAACTTACAGCTTTATTGCCCTTCACACCATTATTAATCACAAAAAAAGTTACAGCATTACAGTCCTAATAATGCCATCTATATATATATACATATATATATGCTCTACTTCTCTACTTTGTTTTCTCTTTTGTAATCCCTGGTCCTTAGATTTGTATACAGAAAAAGCAGGTATAGTCCAACTGATCATACCAATCCTGGAGTGCAGGGACACTCTGCAAGACATCATTCACCAGCTGTGCACCCTGATCTCTATGAGCATATGGATAAAGAATTAAAAAGTGAGTATTTTTGACTAATAGAACAAAAGTCTATATCTACATATGTAAGAAATTTTTTATCAAAGCCAAAACCTTTACTGGGTTTGCACTCCCTGTGTTTCAGTGGTGTTTTGTACCTAGATATCTGGTTTATAACCTATTTTTTGTATTTTTAAACCCTTACTTTTTTTCAGTAGAGGAGTATTGGTGAATATATTAATAATTTAGTTATCTGTCATGGTCCTAGTTACAAATTGAAAACCATTCGCTTTATCCATTTGGTTTACTTGATGCAATATCCTAGATCTTAAGGAACTTTGTCCCTGTTTTAGTACTGTTCTGCCCTGCTCCAATTTTTCAGCATTTTGTTGATTTTCATTCTTCATTACAATCTTCCAATATTCGTGTTTGCATCTTCCCTTTAGCTGAAGCTCTGAATGTGTCTGTAGATCTTTCTCAACTTCAGTCTTTCCATAGGCATTTGGTATATATTTATTACAGTCTTCAGATGTTTGGTTACTTTTTAATAGTTCAACAGACTTAAAATGAATGAAAAAATTAATTTTTCGAAATATCTAGCACTTACTACTCTTTCCCTACTTCTTCAGATTTCATTATTTTCCATATTCTAATCCTCTTGTGGTCCAAAACAGTTTCTTCTTATCAAATCTATGAGGCTTTGGCAGAAATTTGCAGAACTCTGCAAGAAATCTTTCCATATGTTTTCCCTTTTCCTTTTCCCCATGAATGTTTTGTTCAGCCTCTGAACTGATGCAGAATCCTTCCTCTGCGGCAGTGAAATATGTTCTGGTATTGATGTACACTAATGGACAGAACTACTACTAAATTTGGGCACAAAGGATGAAGGTATAGTAAACATTAGTTAAAAAAAGTACTAAAATGTGACTCTTCCAACATTACACATGGAACATCATTGTGGATTCAGTATTTTCTAAAGAGCTGTAATGAAGTTAGCTGAGCACACAGCAGTAACAAATATGAAAACCTATGGTGAGTTGGAAAAGTACATTTTCCATTTTATTTTATCATTGTAAAATGTAAATGTTTCAAGTGAGCTGCTTAGCTTTATGTTTTCACCAAAAGCCTATGGAAAGCCTCTTACTCTGTTACAATTAAATTGCATTTAGTAAGTACGATTAAGAAAAGTTTTCTTGTTTGTAAGTACCTCTTACTAATTATTTCCATATTAAAAAAATCACTTTTTCAGCCTAAGCTTCACCTAATTTTCAGAGACAAGTTATCTAGCAGACCGTGTGCATACTTTTCAATATTGAGAAGCAAGATGCTAAAAATTATAGGCAATCAATTTTGCCTGTCTGACTTGCAATCTTTTCAGTGTGGGAGTATCTAACTTTATTCAGAATGTGCTGAGTACCAACCCACAGAAATTTGGCTTGAAAACAAAGGTTGCTTTAAAAAGAAAACCCTATCATAAATATATGTCTTTGTGTTTGAATTTACAGGATTTACCAATCTAGACAGTGATCTGCTATTGTTTTAGCCACTAAAAAGGAATAAAAGTCAAAATAATAATATTGCTCAAAAGTATTGCTAACTGCATTGCAAAGCATTAATTATCTGACAAGGCTTTAAGGGTCTGATCCAAGCATATTTAAATAAATTTTTTAAAAGATACTTTAATGTTCTTATGCAATTCAAAAATCACAGGATCAATTCACAATAAAGATCAAAGATTCTTTGGGATGTGTCAAGAAGTTTCTCCCTGTCGCCATCCCCCTATTTCTCTCTGAGCCGCAAAGTCTCTGCTTTATTTTGCCTTTTTTTTCCCTATATTTTTTTTTTTATGCAAACTGATGATTCATAGTGAGGAATAAGGATATATTTTATTCGTTTTTAAAATGACAGCACTAGATTCCGAAACATGGCATAGCTGAGAATGGTGTACTCAAACAGAATTTAAAAGCTACTGCAGATCTCTTTACTGTGCAGTGGTAGGGATTTTTTGGTGGTTTGGTTTTTTGAGTCCCACTGCCTGAAATTGTCCAACCTTTTTACTGCCACATATAATTAAATTCACTTTCTTATTGTTGTAGAAAAGAATCATAAAGCAGAAATGCAAGTGGAGTGCTGTCTATCTTTAATTCTGAATTCAAATGAGGAGAGACATGTTAAGAAAAACTGCCTTAGTTTCTGTTTGTTGGTTTTTACCCTTCTAATATTAATGAGGAGCTGTTTTATATTTACTTTCACTTTCACCACATCATTAGAATGTGCACTTTGTGGAATCAGTGTTTTAGAATGAAAGCCATGGGATTTCCAGGATATTTAAACATTAATTCATCATACTCTATGTCCATAGCTTGGAAAATTAGTTCATAAGGAGCTCTAGAAAGTAAAGGCTCTTGGGTTAAAGCATCTGTTATGCTGGTTCACCCAGTCACCATATTCCTGTTGAGATTGTCTATTTACTTTTATTTAAAAAACACGTGATATAATGGCACAACCTTTAGGTTCCTGAAAAATACTGCGGCCTGTTGGACTGTGTGTCTCATTTTATCCTCCCCGTTCTGTCATAGCAGCTCTGGTGTATGGTACCCAGAATTAAAAAACCCATGATTAATAGAATTGTCGGGATAAACTAAGTGCTTGGCAGGAAGAAAGAGTTCAAGAGGAGACAATCAGATTTTCATACACAATTTTTTTCCCCCTCAGATTAGGGTCCTTTTTATTCCACTGCTTCTACTGAAAGGTAAATAATAAAATGACAAGATTGCCATTCCAGGGAGATCGTGTGTGTTGTCTTTGTGTATCTTTAGTCCTCTTTCAAATGCCAGTATGTGTGAATGTCACAGGCAGAATCCTCTTATGAAGTGCCACTTCAGGAATTATCATTTGCAACGAAGTGAGTGTAGAGGAGGAGATGAAAACTGCAAATCAGTTTGGTTTTATGTTCTAATTAAGATTTTGATCAAACATCCAGCTATTTTTCCTGATCCCTGCTGCTAGATAGAGAGGGGGGAAAAGCCTTGATGTGAATATGGGGAAAGGATCTTCTCTTGTAGGTTATAGAAAGGAACAGGCTGCCTGCTCCTGAAGGACTATATCCCCTGAAAAGCCAGGCTGCTGCATCCCAGGTTGTCCCTGGTGCAGACCCCCAGCCCCTGGCCGGGAGCCTGGGCTTAGGGTGTCTGTCACAGGACACAACAGCACTGACCCATCCTGCTGTGCTTTTAAGTCCACCTGCTTTCATTATCCCTCCAGTTCTCTTCTGGTACTGTGACACTGCATGAGAGCACAAGGCCTACTGAGATAAGGGTTATAGGGTGGTACTAAACCACCCGTTCTTTCTCTCACACCTGGAGATCCTGATATGATTAGAGATGTGCAATTTGCACCATATTTTTAGTTTCTCCACATACCTTATAGTACATGATCTTAGAAGATCCAAGATTTAAATTTGGATGGTCTTCAGTTGTCTTAGATTCTTTTATGTTCCTTAGTCCAGATATTCAGACATACCAACTTTCATATCTCTCCTCACAACAACCGATAAGATTCACTAATTATGTTATTTTCATCTTCTAAAACAAATATATAAGGAGGTTAAATCCAAAAATGACTTAATTATATGCTTTTAAAACTCCCAGCAGCAGACAGTAATAGGTGCAAGGACTTTGACAGAATTCTGAAGAGCAGAATCTCAGCCTACATGTTCAGCCCAATGATGCCATGATGAATTTTTGCTTTTTGATATACCCCTCTCATATACCCTTCCACATACCCTTTTACACAGCTTTGCATGTATCCTTAGTGCTTTTAGCCCACATACTTGTAATTCCCCAAGTCTGATAACTAGCTTAGACCCAAAGTTCCGTTAAGCCAGGAGACTAAACATCTTGAAAACCTCGAAATTGGGTCAGAAAGCCCCAGACACCAAGGTCCTCTCCAGAACACATTCTGTAAACCAAGATAGGCCCATCCAGGGGGAACATTCCTCAGGACGGGGGCTTCTCTTGAGCCTCTCATTGGGGAATCTTTGATAGGTATGCTAATGTGGAAGGTCTATAACTGTATACACGAATTATTGTGTGCGTGCATCTTGGGGTGTGCATCTTGGGGTGTGCATCTTGGGGCGTGCATCCTGGGGTGTGCATCTTGGGGTGGGCATCCTGGTGTGCATCTTTCGGGTGTGCACTTTCGGTGTGCATTCGGGGGTGCTTTCTACCTGGATGTGGTGCACCAGAGGATCCTTAAATAAATACCGAGGTAAAACCCTTTTTCCCCTCTAACTGTGTTTGGCTTTTAATTCTAAGCCCAGGTAAAGGCATCACCAAAGTCCAGTGATAAGTCTGTGATTTACATGCACACTCTAATTTCTGCACAGGCCTTTCTAATTCAGTAATTCCAGCAGGAAACTGGAATTAAGCCACAAACACACCTGGCAAGTGAGGCTAGTTACTTTGGCTGGAACTGATGCAAGGAACCTCATATACTGAAAGGCAAATGATCATAGTTAGCAAAAATATGCAAATTTTCATGTTCTGTTGCTTAAAATTTGTGCTCAAATGCACAAACAAATGTATAGTTTTATAATAGTTTTTCCTGATATGTGATGTTTATAAAATCTTTCGAAAACATATTACACTGCGTCTGTAGTTCCCCACTGATTTATTTCAGCTATGGTAACATTTCTGAGACAAAAATGAAAACATATCTAAATAAGCTTTGGTTTACAAATCATAATAATGGTAACACACACTAAAGAAAATCCAGTAGAGGGGATCATCATTGTGGGAAAAATCATTGCACCAAAATGCTATATACTTCTCTTTTTATGACTTAAATTTGTTTGGGTTTTTTTTGTCTTACAATATAAAGTCATATTTTGAAAAGGACATGATTATCCAAGATCATAGAGAGGAAAGTTTCAGTGAAGGAGAGTCTTTTCCAAAGAAAAATTGAGATGTTGCAAATGCTTGTCTTAGTGGGAGAAAGAGAGTAAAATTAGAGAATATTAAACTGTCCTGGGTTACAGTGTATTCTATTACCATCCTCATGATCTGCTGAAACCAGGTGCAGCAATGTTCCTGGCCTCCTCCTTCCAGAGTATCTTCTGTTAATGGGCCCAACAATGCCTTGCCGCATGACTCATAGATAACTCGCTCCTGGACTATCTCCTGTTAATGGGCCCATCAATGCCTTACCTCATGACTCTCCATCCCATTGCGAGATGCTCTGCCCAGGGGGAAGGAGCCAAGCATTCCCCCCTGGATATAATCTGGGGTTTGGAACAGCACAAGCAGCCTTTTCCACTGGATTCTCAGAGGAAGACCAGACCCTTCTGCACCACCACTGGACCTTCAGGGGAAGACGAGACCTTTTCTACGGAATCACTGCTTCAACAGGACCATCACTCCAGGAGGACTGCAGCCACCATTTAATCGGACTGCTACAAACCCCCCTGACCGTCAGGGGGTCAGGTTGTACTCTGACCCTGTCAGTGGGTTGTTTGTTTGTACTATTGCATTTATTTTATTTTTTCCTATTAAATTTAATTTTATTAAATTGTATTTCTGACTTGGAGTCTCTCACTAGTTTGCTTTCAAACTAGTACATAAACTCAGTATAGCAGTTACAGAGTGTGTACTCAGTCAACTTAGATGTGAAAGAAGTTCATGGCCTTTACACCAATTAAAAAGAATTGGAACCATAATTAAGCCACTGACAACATTCTTTGCAATATAAAAGGTAAACAAATGTTTGGTTGTACAACCACATGTTAGCCATTTGTAGGCTCTGAACTAATATTGCCCATGATTGTACAGAGTAAAAAACAGCTGCTCTCTTCTAGTAGGACACACTTAAAGGTTTTGCTAAAAGCGAATGCTCATTTTGTTGTTCTGAGTCACTAAAAAGTTACAGCTGTGGCCAGAACATGCTGTCCTGTTAGTTTAGAGAGTTATTATGATACTAGACTGTAGGCTGAGGTCATCAAACCCTCAAATCTCTAAACTGAAGCTTTGAGACTTGCTTCTGGTATTAGAGTCAACAGCAACCTCAGGGTGGTGTGCTGTAAATCAAGACCTGAATCTGTGCTAAGGTCTGGCACATCTGCAGGGATGGAGGAGGGAGGGAGTTCCCTGCCTGTGTAATGAGACCTAAACAAAGATCCCAAATCTGGTACTCAAGGCACAGCTTCAGAGTTCTGTGTTCAGGCTGTAGGAGGCCAAGGATGCTTAGTGTGACCCCTGTCATTTTAAAACACAACCATTTCCGCAGATCAGGGCAGGCTCATATTAATGTTGTGGTTTAAGTCCATTTTACAGCAATTCAGAAAAAAAAAGTGGACAACTTTAGCTCTTGTGTACCCAGAGGTGAAAGCAGGAGTGCTATTGATGTTGGCAGTTCCATAAATTGATTAGAAAAGGACCACTCCATTTGACATTTCTTAGAAGAGGCACAGGGCAGATTTGTTTTAGTCACAGTCTGGTTGGGTAATGTGACTAAAAGCACAGCACATTAAAATATTCACCCCCTTAGAGATTTTATGTGTTCTAGACTGTTTTTATTGTTGAGCTATATTTAGGATGCATCTTACTGTGTATTCATGAGTATCTGATGATGTATATGAGGGTTTTGCCCATGTGCTACATTTGAACTCATTAGGAAATTATTTTCTATCATTTTGAAAACTGTGGACAAACAAAATTATAAAAGCTACTTAAAACTTTGTCATATGTCAAATCCAATGAATTCTAGAGGTAAAACAACAATAAAAACATTGTTTACATTACTTATGAGGTAAGCTATTAATTTGCAAGTGTTTCCCCTGTGAGGATTAGTGCGGTGTGCAATAAATAGGAGTAATATTAATATAAAAAGATTTGAAGTTAATACAGGCTTATTGCTTCTTGTAGAGTGTTTATAGCAAATAACGTCATTTATTAAAAACTTCAGCTAATGCTTTCATACTGTGAAAATCCAAATTATATCTAGTGTTTAAATCACATTGCTATCAATTAATATAAATAATTTATATTTCAAAACCCATGTGAACAAATGTCACGACATGATAAAGGCAATCACTGTATTTACAAATATTTCATTCCATCTTATGCAGATTTCAACACATAATTTGAAGATCTGCTATTATCTGGCTTCTAAAGGGGAAATGTTCTTTCAATAATAGATAATTTAAGGAATTCCTTGAAGTGGTCATTTTTCAGCATCAAGCTTTTAGTTGGACTTGGCTGAGCTTTTATAAGCAAGATAATGATTTAAATTTAATGATGGGACAAAGACACTTTGGAATTATGTACATAATTTATAATGGAGTACTGAGCCATGAGTACTGACACCATAACTGACTGGGCTTTTAGATTCTCTATGTGCAACAAGTTACTCCTGTATATATCAAATACACAAAGACAGTTCTTTTAAACCTTGACAATACTCTCATTTGTCCTATATGTCTGATTTGGTAAGGGATTAATTGGAAAGCAAAAAAGACATAAAAAGAATTCGTATCTTAAAACACTGGTCTTGACAAAAACATGAAATATCAGTTTTGTTTCCTGCATTCTAGCAAATAATATCCTTATCTACAAAAGGAATTGCACTGCATTAGACTAGAGATACAGGCATTTAATTCTTCCAACTAGTTTCTACCCATATATGGCAGAACTTTATGAATAATTAGCCAGATTTGCTTGAAATTTCAGGCTACTGAGTACACAAAGCAATTTTATTTCACTCCTTCATTGCATTATAAGCTGCAGTGATAGTAAACTCACCTTAACACAATATAAATATGAAATATGTTTCGGTCTTATCTAGAGTTGAAAAGTTTTGTAAAGGAACTCGGATACTTTATGTAGTTGTTTGGGGTTTTTTTGTATATTAAGTGAATATTTTCTCTGGAACTGAAAATTAATGGACTGACAAAAGTACCCGATAACATTTCAGGCATTATATGAAATGTATTCTGTCCTGACTCACTGTAAAGCTTGGTTGTAGTCCCTTTGTCATGCTTGTTTAGGTTCTTGGCTTATCTACCAAAAAGTTCAATATGTGTTCCAGTTAATACCATTAGTGGTGTGGTTATGGAGATGTGAAATTGGAGTGGGATTCTTCAGGGAACATCTGCACTGTCAGTCTGGCTCTTTGTTTTGCTCCTAAGATCTACTCACCTACTGTTACAGAGCCTAATTTGCCCCCAGGGTTCCCTCCTGAACAGCTCAATCTGTCTGGGAGTCACAGCTGGCCACAGAGGCTCCAGGGTTCTGTGCTGGACTCACACAGTGCTCACAGTACTTTGGCTCCCACTTTCCTCAGATGCTGTTGCAGCTGCTCACACCTCAAAGCTGGGGTGCTAAACACTCACTCAAAGAGCTACCCTAAACAAATACTTCTACAGGCTACAACGTGGAACCTTCGCAATTTTAGGCAACTGAACTAAATAAAAGAATTTTAAAATAATTATCTTTTGCTGGGCCACAGGAATGACGTGGGATATATATGGACACAGCCAGGTCTTCTCTACTATAGGCAAGGTGAGCAGAAGACCATCCAAAACAAATAGTCCTGGCACAGTGGACTAGATAAACCAGATCCCTTCAAAAAACTTCCCCCTCTCTCAGATTTTCCCTTTTGAAAGACAGAAGCAAACTCTCTGTTGCAGTCACACAGTTGGATGACGGCACAAGCAAACTCTGAAAACCTGAAGCTGCCACTTGACTCAGTTTCACAGAGAAGCTTAGAGAAAATCAGTAATGTTATTTGGTCAGGTTAGAAGAAGCTTGAGACAGGGTTTTAAAGTAGTTAGGGATTAAGTTAAGAAGACACTGACAGTTTTGATATCTGATGGCAAAAAGACTCCAAAGAAGGGCAAATAGAGTATCAGAGACTGATAGAAAATGCCACTAAGAGGGAGCTAAAGTAAGTGAAGAGCATGAGGGAGAAATGCAGCTATTAGGAGGCTGAAGACAGATGACAGTCGCTGAATTTTGAACAGTCCATGAAGAAGAAAAGCCTGAAGACTGTACATGGGTTAATGATATGGATATAAAACCTGAAATGACATTGTAGACATCCTATTGACAGAGCCTCTAAAACTGACCATTATATTTCCATGAGAATACTGTTTGAAATGCACAAAAGGACTGAAAGAAAAAATTGGATTTCTTGCTAGATGTAGAGTCGTATATGAGAAAGATCAGCTAACAATTACACTGTGTGACAAGTATAAACAATGCCATAGTAGTGAAATGAAATCAGTTAGTCAGTGGGACAGTGTTGCGTCAGATTCAGGCCCCAAAAATACAGCTGAATACTAAACTCCACTTTGAAATATTCTAGAAATATAAGAAAATCCAGCTTCACTGGACCGTAACTTACATCAAAAATTTTAATATGGGAAATTTCTAAATGATTCCAAAAGTAAATGAAATGCTTTTTAAATTATAAAATAATTCAAGATATGATTCTAGTCACTTAAGTCTGCAGAGTATGAGACTGGAATCAATTAGGTTGAATGAAAGAGAAATTAAAAAACTGTCCAGATTCCTTGATATCCCAGACATTTGTCTTGTTCCCAGCAGCCATTCCCACAGGCTGAGACTGCAAGCCTGCTGTAAGCGATGCCTGGTTACTGTTTCTGAACTAGCCAGGGATACACAACCCGTCCTACTTGTAGTCTGCTTTCCAATTACTGTTATCCAGGTTTATGTACTGCAGCACAGTGTTGCACAGTTAGACACACTCTTTTCTCCAATAAATTTGGGGTAAAATCCAACTAGCATAGAAATTGCTGCTGGAATCTAAGATTTATAGGCAAAAAAAAAAAAAAAAAGACTGGTAGCATGAGCAATACTGTGGCAGGATGGATTGCTACTATATATTATACTCATTAGCCAATACTCACATCCTGTAACACTTGTCAAGTTTCAGAGTTAGGACATGTGTGGGAATACTACCTTTAAATTCTTGGTCTAAAATCCAGATAGTTATGTAGTTATTCCAGAGTTATGAGTTCATCCAAAGTAACGTCTGGGTTTTTCCCCCTTTCCTCTCTTTCTCTCTGTCTCTCTGTCTCTGTCTCTCTCCCCCGCTGACTTCATGTACTGTTTCCTGGGAACCCAGAATTTTCATTGCCCAGTTTCTGTATCCCACTTTAATACTAACCTTAGAGGCTCAGCAAGCCTTGATTGTTTCTATAGTAATTTGAATTGGAAGAATGGCTGACTACTAGAATTTGTTACGTGAACTGTCCTTTAGAAGTGTTTGTTGCTTCAGTCACCTATTTGCCTGAAATCAGTATTGTGAATGCTGTCCACTGGTCCTTTTTTCAAATCTGCTCTTTTCTTCTTCCACTGTCATTAACAGAAGTAGCAAGAATTTGGTTTCCATCAGTCAAACCTGAGGTAGCCTGGAGGAGAACACTTAGGAACTGCACAGTGGTGTTCCTTTTGCCATTTATGGTTGGAATATTATGTCATATATTATGTCACTTTAGAGCCTTTCATTCATGTGCCATTTAATACTGCATATAGCTGTAAAAATAAGTCATTAGTGAGCAAAACATTGACATTCTGTGGCCCAAAATTCCTTATGCAGGAATATTTTCAACATCTTTAATTGTTTCTGAGGGACTAATAAGGATAATTTTATTTCCATTTACATTCCCCCTGTAATGAACATGTTTATCCTGTGAATTCACAGAATCACAGAATAAGCTGTTGCCTCAGCAGATGCTATCAGTAATGCACTCCTTCACCATATTTATACCTTTGAACAGTTCTCACTATTCTTTTATTCTTTTGCTCCTAATAGTCCTTTCTGTATTACAGAATAGAAAAAAAACCAACTTCAGGACAGTAAAGTTCAGCTGCCCACATGCTACAACACTGGAAACTTTAAACCAGCTGTTGGTACAGGTAAGACCTGGCAGGCTGGAAATGTCATTGAAATGTGGCCATTGTCAGTGTGATATAAAAAGATACAATCTGAGATTTTTTTTAAAAATCACTGGTCTTTTCTGAAAAGTCTAATACAGATGTGCAGATTTTGCCAACAAAGTCACAGTTTATGCCACAAAGAGCCCATTTCTATCAGTTATATTTTCCTTCAAATAATACTTTAGCTTAGAGAAGAAATAAAGCTATTTCAGTGAAACAGATGGGGGGAAAAGAGTGAGATGGACAAAAATTGAAACACATTTTAGACACAAAAAACCTTTCTTCCTCTTCCCAACAATTCCTGTGTACTATATGTGTCCGAAACTGTCCTAGAGCATGTATTTCCAGCAGTCCTTCTACAGAATCGAAAATGTTAGGTAGGAGGTAAAATGGGGTAGCTTCAGGAGAGCAGAGCAAGTTCCATTTCAAAGAAATGCAGAAGCTTTAGTACAGAAGTTTTCAGGCTTTATCTCTGGTGGCAGCTGTGGTACAGAAACACGGTGGGAACCCATTATGAAATACCTTTGTAGGTGGAACACAAACTTCCATGGACAGGGGTTCAGTCCAGCATTTCTAATTCCTTGATTAAGTGTTTACACTTTATGTCTCTCACATGACTTGTAACCAGTAAGCAAGGTAACCTCTTTGTGTCATAGCTGAGGGGAGCAAGGTGACCAGACTTGTTCACTTGGGGGTTTAGTGTCCAGAGCTTCACTTGCATTCCTAAGTGTGATGGAGCTGAGCATTTCATAGAGAGAAAATCTGTGGACTGAGTCTTGTAACATCCTTCAGTATTTGGAGGCAAAATGAAGTCAGTAAGCACTGAGGATTTTAGAAGGGATAATGCTTCTGTCACTGCTTCACTGAATGTAGAAGCATAACGGTGACATTTTATCTGCTCTTCTGTAGTTCTGATAGCACTCCAGTCCCCAGTGTGCAGCACCAGTGACTTCAGTAAGTACAATTTTGCTCCACTTTTAGAGTACTTATCTCCAAATTGGTAATGCAAAACTTTTAGGATAATTTTGTTAGATCATTAAATCCTCCATCCACTTTCTACTTCATCTGTAGCAACCCTTCTGAAAGAGGTATCTCTACTTGTTCAGGATGTCTCCGTAGTTACTCCTTTCTTTCAAACTTTTGCATGAAAGCAGACACATATACAGGCACTTTTTCTTGTACATTAAGGCCATAACACATTTCCTCTCAGATAGATTTGATCAAGTAGGCTCAGAAAAATACTTTTTCAATGTACTTCCATTTTAAGAACTATCTTTTAACTATTTTTTACATTTCTTATGGAATTATCTGAAGAAAGGTTACATGATGTCTGAAAACCAGCTGTTAGTTTCTTGCTATCAGGGAACTTTTACTTTCTAGCAAATTCTTTGTTTCAAGGACTCATTATTTTCAAGTGTAAGGAGTAGAGAAAATGTATTCTGAACAAGTTGAAATTCCATAACATCCAAGGTTGTATTTGTAACTAATTCTGCTTCAGTGCTTTCTCCTTTCCAATTGGCCTTCAACAATTAAACTAGTTAGTACTCTGCTCCCAAATAATTTTTTAATAGAAATTTGCATTTTATGGATGTCTTTTCTAGACATGCACAAATGAAGCATTTCATCTAGGCTCCCACTATAATCAGTGGGGAGAATATGTCTTCATCAGTGATTTGTCCTGTGTCTGTTGGATACTGGCTTAGAATGCAATGGGTCACTCCCAAAAAGCACTTCTCTCCAGTTGAGGACACTTACAGTGGCAGCTGAGCTTGTTAAACTCTGGTGAGATAAGTATTCCTAGCATGAAGTTTATTACAGGAAATTTTAAAAATTTAATACATATAAAAATGCAATCTATACACATTCATAATGCATACAGTGGCAAAAATCTGCCAAAGTCTTCTGCATTTGTCTTTTTTGGATTTTCACTTTGGACATTCTCAGATTATTCTAACAGTAACTCAATGTCCAAAGACATTTCTCCCCATACAGTGTTACACCTAACTGCGTAAATATTCTCATTTGCTTGTATAGCATTACATCTGATGAGAGAATAACTTTATCTTTTTGATTCAGCCATAATTTTTCTGAATCTTAGTGGCCTATTCTGGATAAGGAATACATCCATTGTCTACAGATTATGTGATTCTTTACTGAGCCCTAAGGATTTCTTATTTCCCTCTTAATGTGACCTGAAATAAACCAGACCATAGTAGATAGAAGCATAACTGAGGATTTTGCTCTTTAATGGTTATTAGATAAATGTCAAGATCTGATTGAATATTTGATTTCAATTCCAACAATTCTGACAATAGACTAATTTCCTTTCTGCTTAAATTACAAGAAGATTTCCTGCAAAATAACCTTATTGAAATGCTTAATTATCAGTTGAGTGAAAATATTTAAGTTGTAGGAAATCCCTACCATAATGCTTTATTAAAAGCTGATGAATTTAATGTGGTTTTGTGAAATATTTGGGGTCTGTGTAAACAACAGTGCACAACAGTTTGCTTAGAGAAAGTGCAGCCTTCCCCTCCCTTCAGGAATGAATTCCCTACTTGTGCAAAGAGTTCCCCATATATAAGAGATATAAGAACTTCTTCCTTTGTATTCTTTCTAGTGCTTCCAATGAAATCTTTTGGCATAGGATTCTTACACAGATAAGAGTTGAAAAGATTTCCATCTCCATTTCATTTAAAGCTATTAGGATATTTGCATAAAATTATGAATTTCATTCTCTTCTTTTGAGACTCTACTATAAAACTGGTCATACCACAGGATGGGAAGAGCTGACTCACTGCTTTAATTATAAATCTGAAGACTAATTAACCTTCCATGACTAAATAAAATTCCAAAATAAAAAGAACAGACAGAAGCCTTTAAACAAAGTTTTAAAGCCCACTAGAATATAAAGTACCAAAGATAATCTAGAGGCTGGTTTTGAATATGACATTGATGAAATTGTACTGTATTTGAAAACGGTACATGCAAAACTAGCTTGGGAAACAGGCATTCAGAGCTTCACAGCTGGGGCAAACACTGTCACAACTAAAATGTAGTACTGCAAAGAGTTCTGTAAATTTATAACAAAACACTTTCCTGCACCATTGTTTCAGATCAAGATTTGTTTGTTCATTATTTAAAATCAAAATGGATATCCTATTTTTACTTTTTTGGATGGGAAACCCCACAGAACATCCAATTCCTGGCAACTCTTTTTCTTAAGTTAAACAAAACTGCCTTGTATAAGTAGCAACATATTTGTGGACTGGGCAACGAAATTCCATTCCCCTCACTGAAGCTGAATCGTCTTCGTAAGTTCAAAGAGCAATAAAATTTTCCATCTGTCAAAAAAAGCAAATAGACTTGATTCTGAGTGGATGAATAGAAGGCCGTTTGTGGCATATTTTTGTTTGTACATATTTCAATAGAACCATAATTTAAGATTTTAGTATGTCTCTGAAATAAGGTCATGAATAAATTAATAATTGTGGACACTGAAAAGCTTTAGCAGAGGAATTGTGCAGCGTTCTGCTGCAGTCTGTGAGAACTTTATGTTTCTCACAGAAACTATGCAAAATACTGTTAAGGGTTTTTGTAAACTATTTCTCTATTTCTACACCTGCTGTTTTTCCAAAGGATTGTTATGATATCCTGAGAAAAATATTTTGAAATGGGTGTTGTGTGGACTGACCAATCACCCTGATGGGTGGTTGGTCAGAGGTCCAATAACCTTCTGCCATGCTGGTGACTCAACTTATAAAAATCGATTTATAATTAATTAAATAAGCCATTTTCTCCGGATTTTGGTCCTGTCATTTCTCACCATCCCGGGCACAACAGCGACAAATAATGGGTAAAATGATTCCTTCACTGGTCTTCTTTTCAAGTTCTTATTTTCAGAGATTAAGACTGAGCAAACACCAAAGATGTAATGCCTTGCCTCTGAGCCACTGCTTCTGTCCTGAGTATTTAATTACTTTGAGTGGATGTTCTGCGTGATTCCTCTTGATAATTCGTTATAGGACTGCAAGACACTGTAGATTTTGCCAGTAAGGAACTCATGTGGAGACAACTCAGAAAAAATCTAAGTAGACTCACATTCACATTGCTAATCTATGACTTTTTTGTGAGTTCTTTAAGAGTCAGACATCGAGAGGGAAGGATCAAATATTAAGTTGCTGTTCTGAGTCAATACAAAGCTTTGGTAGTGTTGTGACTCTAAGTATGTTAATGGCTACAAAGGGTCAACTTCTGCTTCGATGATTTGCCTCAAATATGTGATTCTGCTTTCCCTGGATGATTAATTTAAACGAAATATTGAAATTTTTAGTAATAACACTGTTGCAGTAGAATGGGCTGATGATTTTTTCTGAACTGCTGCGATAGCCTATGAAAAAACCATCTTTCCACACAAAATGTCAAAATCAGATACTCTTTACAGAGACTGTTTTTTTCAATTAATCTGGACAACTGAAAGTCTGCTACTGAGTACTGCTTAGCACCTTACACAGTGTTTTAACCATCACCATTACAGTGTTGTAAGAGGTTGAAAGTGGATACTGCTCAAATGTGATTAGGACTTCAACAGTCTCATTCTGGAATTCATTGGTTACTTCTAATATTAGTTACTTCTAATATTAGTCTGCTGTGCTGCCCAATATTTCCAAAAGTCAAATTAATAATAAAAATAAATAATCTTAATATAGCAATAATTATTATTAATAATTATATTATTGCTTAAGAAATAACTCATCTGTAGCTTCAGCATACCATTAAGCCCAGCTGAGTTATTATTCTTAATATTGGAAAAAAACTCGTGCTTAGCTTCTTTTGGTTCTTTTATTATAAATTATTGCTTAAAAGTGGTGTTTGAAGAATGAAATATGATATGAAATATCAATGCATTAATAAGTCCATTATTAATGCACTTCTGTAAACTGAAAGGTATGACTGAACAGTGTCTATTAAAGTGGAAAGCCTAATTAAAACAGAGATGCCAATGCACATTATTTTGGTGAGTTTATTTTTTTGTGTAATACTTGATATTTCTAAGTTTTAGATGAATGGTATATAGACTGACTGAGCAAAAAATCTTCCTTTCTAATCATAATTTAAACAGATATTCTTACACCCAAATTGAAAATTTTAACAATAATGTGACAAATTGTCATCTTAGCTGTACAATATGTGTTAGATCTGATTCATCACCCTCTGCATTTTATGGGATCAGTTCTCATCTGTTAAATTGACATTTCTGTTGGATTTAGCAGTCAGGCTGATTTACATCTACAGAATCCAGTTTGGATTACAGTTTTACTGCAGAATTCTTTAACTACAGGAATTGCCACATGCCTGTCTGTAGAGCTGATGACCAAGGAAAAATTAGTGTGAGGCTGCCTGAAGTCCAATTCTTTGGTACCCCATACTTTCCTGCTCCCAGATGCCACTGCCCAGTCCAGTTGTTCAGTGTACCAGAAACGCAATAAATGGAACCAGACTCGAGTCCTTGAGAGGTTAACAAGAACTTGAGAAGTCTGAATTTCTTGAAACTTCTCATAAGTACCACGTTTTTGACATAGTGTGCCTGAAAAACACACAGAGTCAAAGTTCCTCAAACCCAAAAAAAGTTAGACCAGATTTTCAAGATGAAAAGAAATGAGATTTGTCTTTATAAACAAACTGTGGGTCTGCTGATAGGTAAAAGCTAGAAACTGAGAGGTGAAAGAAACAATGGGAGGAATTCCACTGATTGATGAATGGAGTGAGAGGGATTTGTCTTTACAAACAAACTGTAGGTCTCATGATAGGTAAAGACAGATACTGAGAGATGAAAGAAGCAGTGGGAAGAACCATACACTCCATTGCTGGAGCATCTGAACCAGCAGCTGTGGTGGCCGGGGGGCCAAAGAGGCCATGTACAGAGAGGGCCCGCTGGTGGACAAACTCCGAAGTTTAAGACCCCACCTTAACTGACTGACAAAGGCCTCTTCCATCTAATCTTCTGACCCTATGTAGATTAGGTCTGTCTGACTGGCCAGCAGCCAGACACCTCTTGTATTCCTTTAAAGGATGTAATCCAGCCCCCAGTCCGCCCCCTCCTTCTCCCCATTGGTTGTTGTTGTATTACCCTGCCTCCCTGCTGCACCCCTTTATAAGTGTGTCCTGAGCGGAAGCTCTCGCCTTCTCGTCCTTGGACTGCTTTGGGGTGGATTGGTAAATAAACTTCGGAACTCCATGCAAGGGCCGCCTCTACTCTTGGCTTCTAGTGATGCCTGAGCTAGCTAGCTCAGTGTGAGTGTGTGTCCTGGGCTACAGTGTATTCTATTACCATCTTCATGAGATGTTGAAACCAGGTGTAGCAATGTTCCCTGCCTCCTCCCTCTGGACTATCTTCTGTTAATGGGCCCAACAATACCTTGCCGCAAGACGCATAGATAACTCCATTACCTGGTGATAATGCCGTACCTCGTGACTCTAGATCCCATTGTGAGATGCTCCACCCAGGGGGAAGGAGCCAAGCATTCCCACCTGGATATAGTCTGGTGTTTGGAACAGCACAGGCAGCCTTTTTCCACTGGATTCTCAGAGGACAAGAGCTATACAACCACCACTGGACTTTCCAAGGAGGACCAGACTTTTTTCTACAAGATCACCGCTTCAACAGAACCACTTCAAAGAGAACTGCAGCTATCACCTAATCGGACTGCTACCACCACCCTGCCCAGCAGGGTGTCAGGTCATACTCTGACTCTGTCAGGTTAAACCAGTGTTTTCTGTATTATTGCTTTGTTATATATATATATATTAGTAAAAGAACTGTTATTCCTATTCCTCATATCTTTGCCTGAAAGCCCCTTAATTTCAAATTCATAAGAATTCGGAGGGAAGGGGGTTGCATTTTCCATTCCAAGGGAGGCTCCTGCCTTCCTTAGTAGACATGTGTCTTTCAAACCAAGACAGTGTGGCTTCGTGTTTCCATCGCATGGGTGAGAGAGATGGCTTGCGAGTGTGCCACGAAGCACCGCCAGGGGTTCCTTTGCTAAAGGAATCCCTTTTGAACAAGCAGCAGCTTCTCCATCAACACCCACACAGCGATACTCCATAGGAAAAGAAAAAGGGGGGTATACATTAAAAGGGGGTGTGTATTAGGCCATTTGAGGAGTCTGTATCTCTCAAGTACCTCAGCCAATGGGGAAAGAGAGAGGGAAATGGGGCCAGGAAATAAGGATAAAAAGGAGGCTGCGTCCTCTAACAATTTGAGAGACTGCAGGGGAATGCCCCATGGCCTCTCCCTTTATTTGAACAATGTAACAGGACTCCTCTGTCTCCTTTTTGGACATAGACCTCTGGTGTTTGTGGATTAATTTTGCTGACAAAGACAACTCTGCATTTTGTTTTCAGCTTTTTAGCATCCCAGATAAGTTTCCATGTAGATACCAAATACGGAACATTAACTGCGACCCAGCATCTCCCAGCTGGACAGCCTGGAGTAGCAGCTTTACAACTCTACCCCACAGCATGTTTACTTCTATTAAAAATTTATTTCCAATGTTACGTGCCAAGCATTTTGGGGAATGTGAGCTACAAGTCAGCTTTGAGCTGAACACAGAGTCGCTGCCTGGCTCAGAGGAGAGTGCAGTGGAGAAGTAAAGCGTAAACTACAAGCAAATAGTAGTATATAAACAGCCAAATTAATACAGTCAATACAAATCAGTTACAATGGACACTGCAGGTCCAATTCAGTTTATGACTTATCTGGCTCTAAATAAGGACTGAATTTTTCACTTATCTCAGGCTGATTTTTGAGAAAAGATGCAAGTCTTTTCTCTAGAAAGAAAAAAACTAAGAATTTCTGATTAGGCAAAATGTATGTAAAAATGCTTGTGGGCTTTTTCTTTCCTTTGATATTCTTCTTGATGATTGTTGAAGGTTAGGATATTTTCTTTTTTTTCTTTCAGGGAATTTTCTCCCATTTGTTGCCTAAGAGACGGCAACAAGGATACTTAAGAGAGACAAAAGAAGTGGCCAAGATGGGGGAAGGGTGCAGCTGGCTGCAGTGTCTTAGCTGGGGGGTTTTCTCTGGGGAAGGGCAGAGATACCATGAGATTTTGGCTGGGCTTGAGGGGCTGGGCTCGTCCCTTGCTCTTTTTCTCCCTCTCGGCACCCGAAGGGAATGGATGGCTGCTGCTGCAGCTGGAAGAATTTGCTGCCACCGTGGAGTCCAGCCCCTGTACTGCTTCTTCCTTACCTTTGCTCATAAGATTGGCCTTTTCAATACCCAGTCTCACTGGGACCTTTTCAATACCTAGCCTTACTGGGAAGGACCCTCACTATCTACTCAGGTGCCCCAGGGAAAACCCAGGACCCCGACACCCTTCCCCCTCTGGAGGGAGCTTCTCCTGGCTGCTTGCAGCAGCTGCCTGTGGCAGCCCGTCTGCCACTGCTTCAGGGCTTTTGGCTACACTTTAACCTGACAGCCTGTGCCTGCCTGGATATCCTGTGGCTTCTGGCACAGCTCCTGAGTCGTTGCTACACTTTGTTTGCCACCCTGGGTGTGCCTGCCTCTTCTGTTCCAGCCTGCTGTTCCAAAGTTTCCTGCTACATTCCATTCAGCTTCCCAAGTGGTATTGAGACTGCCTGCCTCCGGTGAGTTTGCAAAGGAAGCCCCTTTTCTCTCTCTCCCGCCAGCCCGCCCGCCATTACCCACCGCACAGACGCAGCCCAGCTCGCGCCACAGCGCCCCCTGCAGCCGCGGGGGAATCATCGCACCTGCCCTGCCCGGCCAGAGCCAACAGCGCCCCTGCCGGCTGTGACCAGAACTGTAACGACGGGGAAGGTGCTCAACAGCCGAGAGAAGGCTGTTGTTGGGTTTCTGCTTTTGTTTGGTTTTGCTGCTGCTGTCATTGGTTGTTTGCCTTGTTATACATATATATACTAGTAAAGAACTGTTACTCCTTTTCCCATATCTTTGCCTGAAAGCCCCGTAATTTCAAAGTTATACTAATTCGGAGGGAAGGGGGTCATATTTTCCATTCCAAGGGAGGTTCCCACCTTCCTTGGCAGACACCTGTCTTTCAAACCAAGACAATGATTAAAAAGGTTGGGGCCAAATAATATTCACAGTTCAAGTGAGTTTTCTAACTTGACATTTGTTCTGCATATTTACAATGTCACTGGTCGTTTCTGATCATGGCAAAGTGAAAACACATACCCTTATGCCATATTACTTCATTTATCGTGAAAGACAAACTTGCGCTTGGCTTTAACCTTTCACTGTCATATCTAACGGCTTCATCCAGGAAGATCATTGGGCAGGATATAGAGAATGCCTGTGAAGGATAGTACTTAACTGTAAGTCTTTCCTTGATCTTTTGTTTTATACAGAAAATGGAAAAAAACCCATTATTTTGTTTCCTGTCTTGTGAGGCACTTGTTTTATTACAAAAAAATGGATATTTGCTGTGGAATAACAGTGGTTACTCCAGCCTGAAAGTCTTTTGCATTGGGTTTCACACACCTGAATTGTATCAGAGGAAAGCAGAAAGGGAGAATTCAAGCAGGTGGCTCCAATGAAGCATTAATCCCACCTGACTAAGATGGAGGACAGTAATGGGCTCTTTAAAAGGCAAACAAACCTACCAACAGCCCTCCATTGAGTTTAGAGTGTTCAGGAACAACAGGAGAGAGGAAAACAAAAAAACTTCTGAAAGTGAATTTGTATTAGAAAGAAAAACCTGTATCAGTAAAGAACTGCAAGAAAGATTAAGGTTACAGAGGAGAAAGTATTGCTTAACAAGAGCTATAGGTAATCTGATATTTGTCTTGGAAAATACTTTGCCTGCTGCAGAGGTAAGACAACTTAAGCAAAGTTTTTTGAGAAATTTTGGTACAGGCTGTTAAGAACTCCTTTTTTCCCTGATTTCTGTTTAAAAGCAGTGTTCAGAGCATCTTTATAACTCCAAGTTGTAGGTTGGTACCAGATGCTTGTAAATGTAGAGTTAAAATTGTTGAAGTAGTTGGGTTTTGGGGAAGAGCTCTTCTTTCATTTTGGATAGTGAGAGGGGTTATCGATAGTTAACTCGTATAAGCACAGTTAACTACTAAGAGACAGCAAATGTTAATAACAAAACCTAAAAAGCAGGATTTGCCTTAATCTTGTCAAGGTAAGAGGAATTGAAACCAGCACAGAAACTGCTGAATCATTCCAGAAAGGGCTGTGCATGCTCCAGAAAGAAAAGTGAGAAGTGCATTGTGATGAAGACTACTAATCTTCATCAGAAAGACCCCCGAGGAAGAAGAGGAGCCTTCCTCAGTGCGACCACCAGGATACATAGCACATGCGTGGCGTGCATGCTAATGATATTAATGACTTCTAAGAAGTAATTTGTATAACCACTCTTATCCCAAGGAATGTGATGAATATTCATAAATTTTACCCATAATACTAGACTGTAAGGAGTGCTCCGTGTGTGTGTTCAGAGGAGCGATCCCCCACGCATCTGGCACCAAATAAAGCAAATACCCACTTCTCTGACTGTCTCTGAAGTGTCTCTTGGCCCGGTTTGGGGCAATTCAATAGGAAAATAATTTATAGATTTTTCTCATGTGTTTCATCAAAGCTGCAAGTGGTGGAGGCTAAATGGTAGAGGAGAGCTTTAACTCATCAAACTAGCTTATTTTACACTATTTTCTCACTTCTTTTCCATTGTGTGGTGTCTGTTCTTGGCAATGCTCCTCATTTGTTGCCAGCAGATAGTGAGTTAACAGTTGTCAGAAGGTATAAATTATCCCACAAGCAGAATACAGGTTTATTTCTCTTGAAGAAAACCATTGTTTGCAAAATTTAGCACAGTAGCAAGAGATCCTGCAGGGAGAACTCTTAGTTAACTAATCTGTTAGCCCTGTGCCTTGGGCCTTCAGGTCTCTTGTCCAGCTACAATCTTTTTAATTTCTGTATTTTATGTATCTTGTGTACATATAGAAACTGATTTTTTTTTTTTTTTTTATCCTGAGCAGGGGATTCAACTAGTTGAAAAACCACCCAACCTAACAAAAATCCAACATTCTTCTAAATACAATCTGTCAAAATTTCACTGCCTTTGCTAGAGCTTAGGCTGGGTCAGTCTGCACTGAATTTGAGAAATAATACCTAAGTACTGAAAAGCTCTGTGGGTGTACGTATGTTAATATGCACATTTATTGTCAAGGTTGTGCAGCAGCTTTATTCCCCTTTGGATACTCTAAGTCATGACTGATGGTGGCCAGAGCATGCTATGTTTCAATAAGCTTTGCTTGTAACCTGGTAAGTGATGACTTCCCATTCATCTGCAGGATTATAGGATTATGAAGCTGATAATCCTCTGAAACAGCCTTCACTCAGCAGAGCTGAGAAGTACTTTGACTGAAATGCTGCTTCCTAAAAGGGATAGAACTTTGGTTGACATGTATCAGGCTTTTTTGCATCAAGCTGGAACTGATGGGAGAGAATACAATTTGACAGACTTTGAAAAAAAAGCTCTACATGTGAGACCCATTTTTTTTCTTTCTCATTTTTAAATAACAATTAGAAGTTAAATGTTTGGAGATGGGGTAGTCAAAACTTCACCCTGAAAGATACAGCACTCTTCTACTTCATACCCAGAAACAAATATTATTTTCTTTAGGAAATTAGCACAAGACGGGAAAAAAAATCTGCTATAAATTGCAAAAGGAGTAAATCCTAACTGAGCCCAAGGATCTTATCATCTCCAGCTTGGTGTGAAGTCTTCCACTTCTATTGCACCTCAAAGGGTTTCATTTTCTGTCATTGCTTTATATTGCTTAAAATAGCTCTTAAACAAATAACATGTAAACATACAGGTACATATTTTAAATATTCAAAATGAATAACATTGTGTGTAATAGCCTGTGCTCTCCACGAGCAGAAGATGTGAGGATCCAGCAATATAGCCTATTGCTGCACTGAGAAAAAAGGTGTAATAATAGCGTTGCTCATTCAGCAGCATTTTGCAAAGAGCTCAGGATGATGCTAAGGTCAGAAGCCACCATGAAAACATTGTTTTGTCTTTTGACTGTTCGACCCAACTTTTGTTTATGTTTATGTCATGTCTCCTTTAGTTATTAATATTTTTACTTTTTTCCTGTAGTCTTGGTGGTTCAGAAGCCAGTGGGATGATACAAAACTCTGAACTGAAATCTAATGTACTGCTTTGAACAAATCATCCAAACCATCAGAGAAATCAAATGTTTACTTCAAGTACCTATGTTAAGAGATCATAGCTTAGAATTTTTTAGCTCTTAGCCTGCTTGAAAGTTCTAGCAATTACAAAATATGGTCTGAGAAAATTTCATATAGTATATAAGTCTGTCTGTCATGCCCTCTTTATACTCGGAATGCACCATATAGTTGGAAAATGTTTCCCAGGCAGTTTCACGGATGGTTGTTTTTTTAAAGGACAGTGTGGTGAGAGGGGAGAGATGAAGGTTTTAAATACACACTTAAGTATTTGAAAATAGTTAGGTGATGCATAATCTAATATCACAGGGTTGAATCTCCAAAACTTGGTAGGAGAAACTTCTTGTTCATACAGAAATTACTTTCATAATGCCCTCTGCACAAAAAAAAAAAAATGTTTGCTGCAGTGTTCATTATTATTTTTTCTTTTCAGGCTGATCACCTGACTACTGTTCTCATTTTATCATCTTATACATCTCATATATGGTTCAGAATATTGTTCTCTTTCCTTATGGAAATTTTTCACTTAAGTTACTCATTTGTAATTATTTCCATTTTGCTGCACAAATTTGCATGAAATGCAGCCTAAATAAAAGTAATGTTTATTCAATTACTTGCAAGGCATTGCTCTTCACTAGGAGCTGGAGCATTCTCTATAGTAACAGTAACTACCCAAATGTGAACTCAAGTGAATTAAGAGCCTTGCAAAGCCATGGCTACAGTATGAAACAACAGTAAGTGACAAGATTATGGCTGTCAGTAGGAACTGATGACTTCATACAACGCACACTATTTAAGTAAATCTTTGGCAGCATTCTGTGTTTTCCCAAATGTGCTTGGCATTTCACTGCCTTTGATACACTTGTGTTTTGACAGTGGCAGCTGGAAGAAAATGAAGAGACCAAATCTTGTGCTATAAGTACTGTTCAAAGGCATGAACTTGAACTACCAAACTGTGAAAAACACAGGATATTCTTGTAGCACTACAGTACTTCAATAATTGATTTGGCATTTAGAACTGACTGAGAGAAATATTTCTATTGCTGGATATTCTCAACTAAAAGGCAGAGAGAAGACACAGCAAGAACCATCTTAGCATAGGATCAAGACTGCAAAAACACTTGAGCTCTCCCATGGGCATATGGAAGGCAGTTAGGTGATGCATCTTTTTCCTTTTCTAGTAGCACTCCCACTAAATTATCACCTATAAATTGATGTATAGATCAGATCATTGGAAAAGAATACAGTATTTGCTTCTAAATAGCATTAGTTCAAAAGATCTATCTATCAGACAAATGATGCACTTGTTGCTTTTTACTACGAACTTGAAAGGCAAGATGCTATGGCTCCAGGCTTAATATCTGTTACCTAGGATATAGGGGACTCTGGCATGCTGTTTTTAGCTTTTGCTAACTTACCGATCCAGCAGATTTCCTGGTGTAATTCTACATGAGATTGTTTTAATATTAAAATCATAAATACTTTGCCTTAAGTTAAAATATATTTACATTATACTGTATGTACTTATGTCAATGAAATCCATTTTTGTAGGCCTCTGGTATTTTTCTTCCAAACAGAAAAATGCTTTCATGGGTATCTGAATAGCAGTTTAAATAAAATGAAACATTTGGCTTACTCTATATCACTTTATTCACCATGACAACCAGTGCATTTCTATTTTATTGCACCAGACCTTTTCTAACCTCTATTCATCACATTATTATTCAAAAATTAGTTTGTGTATATATAATATATACACATACACAATGTTTGTGCTATTTTTAAATAGCATTTAGTAACAAAGCCCATTCTTGTGGGCATCCAGATAAGTGAGCCCAAACTAGTACACATTTACAGCAAGCTTTATGGGATGCTTGTCTGATGAAATGGAAGATTATTAAGATTCAGTAACGTTTCACTGGTCAGAGGCAGTGAACACCCATCCTCCCTTACATAAACTGGCCCAGCTATGGAACCNACCGCCTCCTCCCCCGGAGGTGCCTGGGTTTTCCTACCTGGCCTGAGCATATATTAACCCATTGGATTCTACGCTTTTCAGGGGGACCTTCACCACCACGAAGACCAGCTGGAGAGGATCAATGGAACATCGTTGGGATCCACGGCGTGGTGATATTTTCCTTATTCTGTCTCTGTCACTCTTTCTGTACACTGCACCTATTTTCTATTTATTTCTTTCTTTCTCTCGCTCTCATATTTACTATCAAATAAAACCCATACTATTGTCACTGGATTATGGTTTGCACCTTAATTTGGGCAGAGGCATTTCTAAGAACTTTAATAACCAGATCATGACACATGCCAACGTGATTTGTTGGGGTTTTGGTAACAGAAAATACTCAGGACAGGAATGAGAACTAGTCATTCTACTGAATGAATTATCTGCCTTTTTCTTGACTGAAGCCTACTGGTAAAGATTAATAATTTAATAATGAAAACCTGTATCAAGAGTGAATATCTATCCTATGGAGGCTTATCAAAAACAGTTAAGCTATATCTCGTAAGTCCCAAATACCTGCAATATTGATGTAATATCAAAAATAATGTTGATAGGTGTTTTTAATATATGCTTTGAAGGCATTAGTGGGATGTTTTTTCTGAGACCTGGATGATATTTTTCCTTTCTTTTCTTAAGTCAATTGCCTGCTAATTAAATTATTTTAATGGTTAGCTGACACTCATTTTTCTTGCTAGATAAAAAGGTGTAAAATTTGTTTCAGATAACAGAGAAAATAATTTCTTTAGCAAAAAAAATTAATTCTAAACTTCTCTTTAGGGGCTAATGCGGAGTTGTAAGAGACTGAAATATTATAGTTTATGACTTAAACATTTTCATGAAGGACTTTTTTACAAAAGCTGCAGAGAAGACCACCACACCCTGCATGGGGCTCTGAGAAGCCCTGGGCCCGCTGGCTGATGAAGATAAGATAAAGTAACAACTCAGGGCTGAGGACATTCACAAAGGGCAAGTTTAACACCTCCGAGGTGGAGACCACAGCCCCGGGGCTATCAGCTGGCCAGGCTCACATAGACTCTCACACCAAAGGGTGGCGGAGACAGGCCTTGGGTGTGTGCTGGAAAAGCCTCTGGTGAGAGGCACAGTGACCGCCCATCCTCCGCCGTGCAGAGGAGCCCAGCTGAGGGGCCCTGCACCCGGGGGGAGCTCATCCACAGCAGAGGGGGTGTCATGGCCCATCAAAGGGCCCCCCAAAGGGGTCCCCAGACCCTGCACCAGAGCACCAGAGATAATGCNGGGGACCCTCACCACCAGAAGACCAGATGGAGGGGAGCAACAAGACCTCGTCGGGACCCCTGGATGGGTGATATGCCTCCACCTAAACCCTGTCACTTCTCCCTGTCCCCCTACCCCACACGCGCACCTCTTTTTCTATTTCTTTCTTTTCTCTTTCCTTCTCTTTACCTCTCTACTATCAAATAAAATACATCAAATTTTTGGCATCAACATTTAATCTCGTTTGGTTTTAATCTCATTTCTGGGAATATTTTGAACCTTCTAAATTCTTTCTGGTTTATGCACAGAAACTTAGCTTTCTTTGCTCTTCTGGGTCTAAACTGGATTGTAACAGGAGTGATAGATCTTTTTCCTGTAGGAAACCACAACAGTGCATAGGGACATCAGTCCATCTTTACTAACTGGCTGGAACATTAGGAGAGAGGGTTATTTACTTATGATCCCAAGGCCAGTAATAAATGTGAGTGTTAGGAAAACCTTCATCACTGTAAAGTGGTCATAGATCCTGAGAGTGCTCATTTCCCAAGTACCTTAACAAGCCAAACAATTGGAATTAAGATACCTTTCTGTTGGAGCCTACTTGCACTTTAGTCAAAATTAGTGTGATTTTAATAAGTACATATCCTCAGGTGAATCTCTTATGTAATTTTTAATGCACTGGATTTGGACAGTCGTACATTTTCTTGATATTTAGTTCTTATTGCTTCTCTCGGGAAGTAACATATTTTTACTGTCAGTGAACTTTTCTCTACATATAGCCTGTATTTTCTTTGACATAATCTAATGCTGCTGTTTCTAGTTACGCATTGGGTACCACACTAAGTAATCCATTCCCACTTGGAAGTTAATAGCCTAAAGATATGTCATGTCTAATATATAATTCATTCTTAGTCATCACTTACCCAAACAAATTAGCTTGGTTTTATTTTATAACCTCCTTTAATCCTCTCAAGACAAAAGCTGATTTTTATTTTCCAGCTTACTTAATTTTCTTTTTCCTCTAAACTTCCTCTAGTTTTTCTGTCTTTTTTATCATATACTGCCAAAAGTAATTGAAATGTCTTCCAGAGTTATTTAAGAGGATATTCTTTAATTTGTGATGGGCAGTTTGAAGTAATATCTTTGTCTTGTTTTGGAACCATATTGCATGGTACACAGGTGCTAAATTTGCTGTCTGTCATTACTTGTAGACTTTCATCTTGTAATATGTCTGCTTTTACTGAATATAGGCACTGAAAGTTATCTCCCTTTCAGGGTTAGTAACTTGCATATTATTTTTCTATAGTGACTCTCATTTGTACATTTCTTTTTTAGAGGCCTCATTGCAGCTCCATAAAAAGGCATAAAACCAGATACATTTTGGAATGGTCAATATGTTTATCCTTCTTTTAGAATACTTGACGTTTAAGGTGGAAGATGAGTTGTTATTTTGGCTTTACTTGCAGAAAACTGAAGATGCAATTGAATTATATGAAAGTTAGCACTGTATTTTGGTTTGGGGTTTTTTTTAACAAATATTCTAAAATGGGGTTTTTTTCCAAAAATATAAAAACATTTTTATGTCAGATACTGCAGATTTCCCTTCAAAAACATTTCAGAAGTTACCCACTTATGTCTGTTTTGATCAGTAAATTTTATTTAACAAATAGCAAATAAGAAGGATGATGTGGGGTTCTTGACATGGCAGCTGCAAAGACAAAACAAAAGATATAAAGAGCTGAGGTATATTTGGCTTTAAACCAATGAGATTCCTTTACACTATATATGAAAAGAGTAATAATTCTAAAAATTTGTTAAGATATTCAGATCTTTAAACTGAAAGGCAGTGGCTCTGGTTGATAAAGCACTGATGCCATGTATTGGGTATTTTGTACCCTACAGCTATTCCTTCTTCCCTGTGTCTCAGCAATGTTATCATTACTAATGTTAGGAAGAATTAGATGCATATGGGGATTCAAAAACCCTTTTGTGTTAGCAATTCACGTGAAATCATCCAAGACTACTGAAAGGGTTATTTTGTATCAGATATGATCAGTTAAGTATATTACCACAACCAGTAAAAAATAATCATTAAATTTACATCTTGGATGCTTTGAGTTAGGGAGTTACCTTGGTTCTTTCATGTCTTTTTCCAGGCCTTTATTTGCTGATGGTTCATTATTATGTGCACTAAATAAGTGAGGACTTGTGTGATCTCCAGTCAATAAACATTACTATTTTAAGTTCATGAAAAGTCACAGATCTTTGGCTAATAAGGTGCAAATTTAGGAAGTGTCAAAAGTTTCTAGTTGTCTGGTGAATTATTCTGGAACTGGACCTGTGAAGGAAATGACCGGTGGGAGACATTGCTTATGTTTATATATGAAAATCCAACAAATTACCAGGTTTCTTCTGCCTGATAATAGCAATTCAATCAGAGCCTATCAGGTTGTCTTGAATGCCAAGCCTGATAACAGTAATTACTTATGCTCCAAAAACCATTGGAGGGCCACACTGCATAATAACTGGCTTTTTCCTAGTCTTTCCATCTAAGTGTATAAATAGGTGGTTTGTGCATTTTAGAATATGAGGAAGTTGCCAGAATTCCAGAAAATCCAGTATGGGACTTTTTGATATCTCATATTGGGCATATAAGTAAAACTTTCTTTTTTCATACATTCTCATTTCAAACACCTTTGTTATATTCATTAAACTAAGTCAAAACCTTTAAAGCATTGAAAAGAAACTTTTGCACTAGGAAAGAAAATTATTCATGTCTTTCAAATCTCTGTGTTCTATTCCTCAGAATTAATGAATTCTATTTCTGGATTTGAAAAATTTACTGTAATACTAAAATTAATGGGCAAAATAAAGTGGGTTCCTCAGTATATTAACAAGGAAAGACTTGAACTTAGATCAGCATGACCTTACAAATTTGAGTTACGCCTTTAGCGGTTAACACTATTTATAAGAATTATCTTACCTAGTACTTCGTTTTTCATTGTGAAATTCCTTGTGCAAATAAGGCGCATCAATGCAAACAGGTCTAAACATGCTTATTCCCATGCTTATTTATATTTCATGCTTATATCCACTAAAGGAGGGGTGAAAGACAGTGGAAAACAAGACTTGCATATATGCTTTTTCTATAGCAATATTACTATTGTAGGGAAGATAGGTAGGAGAAAGATTATTAATTATTTCTCCCATTGCTTTCATTAGTTGTTGTTTAGCAGATGGAATCTTAAAACAATGTGTTGGTTTCTTGGGGTTCTTTAATGCAATTCATGTTTCCTCTGTAGAACCCATTGCAAACTTTATTCTGTCAGGAAAAAAGAAGTTTGAGTCCTTCAGCAAATTCATACAAAATAAGTTCACCTGTGGCTATACAACCATGATCTGAATGCATCCTCCAGCTCAGGAATTGCTACACACTCAATGCACACAGAGAGACTATACTGGAGATTAATCTCTCCTTTATTGCCTTGTTATTTGTGCTCTTTACCATTTATTATGGATTCAGGTGAAAACTAGGTCTCAATTTTTTTCTGGCGATTTTTATGTTCCTTACAATATAAATACAAAATCATCTAGGTACATTGTGGTGATGCGATGGTATTAATCCATAAATTTTCCAAGAAATTAAGAATGGGAGAGCTGACCTAATGAATAGAGTGTTACCTTTGGTTGGAAAAGTGTGGAAGAAATTGACTAATAGTGGCTACTGTGTCACACAATCTATGTGAGATTTTAAAGCTGTCTAAGGAACTAGAATTTAAGTCTGGTGTCTATATTGGCCAAATAAGTAGAATTAATGGATATGGAGATGAATACAAAAGAAGGAGAGAGTTGTCAAAACCTGAAAAGTGAAGTCATGACTCAGAGAAAACCTATTTACATTCTGTGAGCTGTTAGTAAGGAAGTGGGCATGGAAGATCCAGCTGAGGTAGTCTGTTTTGAGTGCTAAAATATATTCTACAAAGTTCTCCCCAACAGAACCTCTGGCTAAGCCGTCACAAGACCAGAAGAGTCAAGTGGTCAAAGGATTGGATAAAGAAGCAGCAGCACAGTGAAAAACTAATGACCCGTTTTGATGGGGTGAAAGGTTCTCCGCAGAGAACAATTGTCATCTGTGTATGGTATAACTGACAAAGAGTATGACTGACAAAGCATGTAGCAAAGAAAAAAATCTTTCACGGTGAAGCAGAAAAGAAAAAATATTTCCTTTCCCTGTAGGAGCAGGAGTCCTCAAATAAAATAACGGATAGTAGATTCAGAACAAAATTGAATTCTACTTCATTAAATGGGTAGTTAAACTGTAGAAATTTCTATTACACTGAGCCACTGCTTGGGAGCAGAGCACGAGTGGACCTCCGACCCACTGGCAAAGCTCTTAGGTAGAATGAAGAATAACAGCATAGGGAGGGGAAAATTACTAATTATCAATTTTCCTAATTTTGAAAGGAGGAAGCGTCCCTTAAAACTCCTTGCATTCAGAGATTTGTATCTGCCATCATAAACTTTCAAAGCCTAAGCTATGGATCAGATTTTTCTATTTTTTTGGCACTGTAATGATATCTGAGTAGTTTATCTTTAGAAATAATCTTAATTACTTGTCATGGCCAAACACTGCTTGATTCTTGAAAATTTGCACTTCGTTTCTATTCTCGTGGACTCTATTATATTCTTTTAAGTCAATGCTTATTCTCTTTTAGGCTCTCTGAGACTTTTTATCTGAGACTTGGATTTCTTTGCCAAAGTTTAATTTCTTTTGCTATGGATGCAGCGATTGTCTGTACATTGTCTCTTAAACTTTCTAGTCCCTTCTTCATTAAGAGGGAAGACCAGGCCCCTTTTTGGCATAGGTTTGTGTCGCTGTTGAGCCCGG
>VZTD01002253.1:0-38353 GCA_013397725.1 Rhagologus leucostigma
GACATGGAGCAAGTCCAGAGGAGACCAACAAGAGGAATAGAGAGGGATGGAACGCCTCTGCTATGAGGAAAGGTTGGAAAAGGGAAAGCTTTGGAGTGACTTAATTGCTGACTTCTGGTACCTGAAGGGGCCTACAAGAAAGATGGAGAGGGACTTTTTACAAGAGCATGTAGTGACAGGATAAGGGGAATGGACTCAAACTGAAAGAGGGCAGGTTTATGTTAGATATTGGGTAGAAATTCTGTCCTGTGAGGGTGCTGAGGGACTGCAGCAGGTTGTCCAGTCAAGTTGTGGATACTCCCAAGTTGTGAATACCCCATCCCTGGCAGTGTTCAAGGGCAGGTTGGATGGAGCTCTGAGCAACCTGATTGACTGAAAGGTGTGTCTGCCCACGGCAGCGATTTTGAAACTTGATGATCTTTATGGTTCTTTCCCACCCAAGCCATTTGATGAGCACATGATTCTTCTTGAAAGGATGATTTGAGACCATACAAATACTACAGTAAAAAAAAAAAGGCAGAGAAACAATTTTGGCAGCTTTACAGAGGCAGACTGTGGGCAGCATAATAAAAGTGGTCTTTTGCTTGAGATTCATCTCTAGATGATTGAAATATTAGTGGAAGCTATTTGAGCAGTTTGGGGTTTTATTTCTTTTGGTTTTATTTTCCTTGCGAGGTTTTGGAGACAAAAGCATTAATCTATCAATATCAAAATCAAGTAAGAATTTTTGGAACTCATTTTATGATGTCTTAAATTGTCTAGAATCACTAACAGTTTAAAGATATGATCATTAATATGGTAATTTTCAATTAGCCTCATTGACATTTTAATAATTAAGGGAAGTGTAGAGCCTAAAAGTTGGTGACAATGCAGAAAAAAGGGAGTTAGGATGTATTAGAATTGAAGGCGTTCCTAACAGACAGGCTTTTTGAAGGTATGTAGTAGATGTAGAGCAGTTAAACACACCTTTGGTGGAAAGCATTTTCCAGAATTCAACATGATGTCCTTGAGTGTCTGTATGTCTAGATAAATTAGCCCAAAATGAATGACGGTATCCAGTTGCTTTTCTTAGACTGTACAAAATAGGAGCTGGTTTGCATGTTTGGTTTCCTTGCTCCCTGTCGGAGGGGTTCTATCATTACTTTGGCAATCCATAGTATTGTGACTTAGAGATGCTGTAATGTTGGTGTTCCCAACAGCCTCTTGAAATAATGCAGACTAGGATGCTGACAATCTTTGCTTGCATTTTATTTTATTTTTTATGAATTATTAATTATTTTCGTAAGAGCTGTATGAGGCAGACATTGCCTTGCTACTGTGAGTAATATGTAACTGTTAATTGAGCAAAAGATCATGTTTCCTGCCAGTAGTTGACTTTGTTTTTCTTGTTTTCCATCTTTGTCCTAATAGCATAAAATTATAGTTAAGTTGCTCTCATTGCTTCAGTTGAAAGATCATGTAAATGTGGCTGGGCTATGTGATAGCCGTTCTCCTCTTAGCTGTTGCAGAGTTACTGGAGCATAGCCTCACCATGAGTGTGAGAGAGGTTATAGCTCTCACAGCTCAGTAGGTAGTTCTTGGATTATGTCATGGATATTGCCAGTAGGAGGATTACTTAGATTAAATGATGTAGTCCACTGCTTCAACAGAATGTAAATTAGAGGAATAGAATTATAATTTTTCATCATCCTTCGAAGCAAATATTTTTTCCAATAATATGTTTTATCCAAACATACATACATTTATGAATTAGGATCAAAAATTAGTCTATATTCATTATTGCAGGATTTTAAAACTAAGGAACAAATACAAAAGAAAACAAATAGAATTTTGTGTCTGTAGTAATAGTAGTATTAATAATAACAATGCTTCTTTAAGGTTCCTCCCAGCCCAAACCATTCTGATTCTGTGATGATTCCATGGTACTTCTTACAGGGATGTATGTCCTCCTCTGTTTTCTGTAGTAGGTTTAATAAACCATGTAGTGCTTTTTATTTTAAATAATGAGGGAAAATAATTTTTTGTGTTGATGTAAGCTTAATTAATAAGGACTTACTGAGCTTGCAAAATGAAACATGTTCATATTGGCAGGATTCAGTGGTTTGTAACTAGTCAGCTCAGTTGTGATAAAAAAAGCCAGAACTACTATTATCAGTGATCTTACACTTTTCCCTTTTTTTCCCCATGATTAAAAGTAAAGGGGGCATAATCCTAATGTTGATCTTGTTCTTGTACAAGAACTAGTTTAAAAATACTTGCAGTTCTTTTAGGGTGATGAATTATCTTGCAACATGTGCAGTCAGGCTTTTGGCCAGTCTGACTGGGACCAAGACAGTGTAACCATATGGTATCATTGTGGAGTCCCTACATGTGGTTGCTTTAAGTCAAAGTGGGGTGGGAGGGCAGTCAGTATTTTAATTTTTTTTACTGTCTTTCTAAACAGTTGTATAAAAAAAAGTTTTGCAAGTTTTATCTTAACAATCTAAACCCCAAAAAGCAGACACGCTCTGTCATAAAATAACTATTAGTGACTAGTTTGTATCCTATAAATCTAACTTGAGTTGATAATATGGTCCATTACCAGCTAACTGCACAGAGTATTTTTCATTTTACACTCTTCAGTTACTTTTTAGTGAAGTGTTAAAAAATATGAAGCTTTTCTCCTCTCTAAAATTGCACACTGTCTGTCTGTTATTAGGGAGATAACAGCTCTTATAAATGTTTCAGTAAGCGTTAAGTAGACAGTTATGTGCACTCTCATTCCACGCTTATTTGCTTACTGTAATAAACTGATAAAATATGTGTAGTTTGTCTCTGCATATCTGCAGGCATCATGAGTCACATAGATTTCCTTTAGAAATAATGTTGTGTCTGCAGAATTGATTGGTTATTTTCATAAACCATCCGAAGGTACACAAACGACTTCTATTATTTAAACATATGCTGTGTAAGATTTGTAGGAGATTATCTCCTGGTTAGTAGATGCTTCTTGTTCTGTTAACTCTGTGTGGTTTTATTTTAACCCCAGAGTGATTGCAGGTATCTGCCCCATGGGTTTTATCGCAACTGCATTAAAAATTTTAGAATTAAAACAAAAAAACATTTACCAGACTGATGCAGCTGTTAAGTACATGGCATTACAGTCACATCATCCTTTGTCAGCTCAGAATCCTTGCTAGCAAGTAGAGGCTTTGAAAACTCTTATTTTCCGGAATTAAATTGCTTTGTTCAACATACATATGTTTTATTTATTTCTAGTGCTGCCACGCTAAATGCAAGTGAAAATTAATGTTCTGTAGGAAGAAAGATGACTTAAACATAATGTCATTATTCTGAGTGTCCTTTGCTTTTTTGTTGCTATGTATAGTATGATGTTGAAGATAAAAGTCAATGGGCTCACAAGTGAAATTATTACTGAAACAAGAAGTAATGCTGAAGAGAGCATAGATTAAAATCCCTAAAAATCACAGAAAGGATTCAGTAAAACTTGAATTGGTGTTACAATTTAAATATAGTGAAAGTTTTTTTCTCTATGTGTATGCATTTTGGAGGAGCTCATCCTGGGTGCCACCACGCAGCACATACAGAACAACCAAGGGATCTGGCCCAGCCAGCACAGGTTTGTAAAAGGCAAAGGTCCAAAAGGCTGAGGCCAGTGGTGTTAGGTTCAGCAAAGCCCAATGCTGGGTCCTGACCTTGTGTCTCAACAACACAAGGTTGAGACTCGGGCAGCTCCACAGCCTGGGGCAGAGTGGCTGCAAAGCTGCCCCAAGGCAAAGGACCTGGGGGTGCTGGTGACAGCGACTGAACATGAGCCAGGGTGGGCCCAGGTGGCCAGGAAGGCCAATGGCATCCTGGCCTGGATCAGCAACAGTGTGGCCAGCAGGACCAGGGCAGGGCTTGTCCCTGCCTCACCCCAAGACAGTCCACCTGTACTCAGCACTGCTGAGGCCACACCTTGAATCGTGTGTTCCTTTTTGGGCCCCACAGTTCAGGAAGGTAATTTTGTTGCTGGAGTGAGTCCAGAGAAGGGCAGTGGAGCTGGTGAAGGGTCTGCAGCGCACTATGAGGAACAGCTGAGGGAGCTGGGGTTTTTTATCTTGGAGAAAAGGAGGCTCAGGAATGACCTTTTCACTCTCTACAACTGCCTGAAAGGAGGGTGTAACTGGGTGAGGTTAGCCTCTTCTCCCAGGTAAATAGCAGAACAAGAGGAAATGGCCTCAAGTTGTGCCAGAGGAGATTTAGCTTGGGTATTAGGAAAAAATTTCTTCACTGGAAGAATTATCGAGCGTTGGAATGGGCTGCCCAGGGAAGCGGTAGAATCACCATTCTTGGGAGTCTTCAGAAAGCGTGTGAGTGTGACACTTGGGAACATGGTTTACTGAAGTATCAGGGCTGGCTTAACAGTTGGACACAGATCTTAGAGATCTTTTCCAAAGTTAATGGTTCTATGATTCTGTGTATCTACATGATGGACTTCTGACTACTAACTTTTTATATTTTATTCCTATTAATAAAGCCAGCCATAAGTTAACACAAAGAAGCTAGTATACTTCAAAATACTTGTGTTAACATGAATTAAACATATATCCTAAACTTGTTAATGTAAAATGGGAGAACCATTTCATGAGATAGTTTTTCTATTATACATGTCCTGCTCAAATTGAATTAAATATTAAAAGTTAGAGGCTAAGCTTAAACTTAAAAATAAGGTTTAAATTGCATCTCAAAACTTGAATTTTGTTCGTTATTTGAGCAATGGTTTAACTAACATGCTAATTTGACTACTAATAACCTCTTACTGTTACTGTCTCTTTCTGTGTACCAATAAGATATTCGTTATTCAAAGTACTTCTTTTATTATTTCTTGACAGCCAAGTTGATTTTTGAGAGTTTGGCCTTGTCAGTTATTTCTAGAAAACTAAGCAGAGTGTTAATCTGTGAAAGTTTGGGACTTCTATTCAAAGATGTTTTGAATTTTCAGTAACTGCGGACGTCCATGCAAATTACACCTTTTCTGTTCATTTTGCATTAGCTGTAAGTCTGTCATGTGATGTCACAGAGGTTATTATTTTATAAATATAATTTAAAATAACCGTAATCTTTCCTTAAAACTTGTGTAAAGAATTCAAATTCACTTGTCTGCATGTTTCTGCATATGCCTGACTTTTGTGCTTTTGAGCTCATGATTTCCTTGTCAGTAGTATCTGGGAATTTGTTTGCACACTGAATGTCTTTTTTTCATGCTATTTCTGCTGGATAGAATGGACCCAAATATCCTTGGGATTTCTCTTATAGCTTTTAGCAGCAAGACTATTTAAAAAGTGTCAGCATCCTTCTGCTCTATGTAACTATGTTTTTACTATTTCACCAGTGTAATTGTTAGGCAACATTTTTTGTGGTTTTAACAAGAGAAGCAGAAGACAATTTCTCACTATACTTTCACATTACACGATGAGCTTGGGAATACCCTTGAGTTCTGATGCACAGAATGCTTCTTGCTGGAAAAAATGTAACTATTAACTGTAACTCTTAAAAAATTTGATAGTTTGATAGCTAACTGCAAAGCTAGAAAATTGATAACAGATTTATAGTGGAAAGTGAGATGGATACAACAAAGTTATTTTTAGCACCAGAAATGTTTTTAGGCTTTGTTAGCTGATATCTGTTACTGCAATTTGTTAATGCATTTGAATATGTCCTTACATGTTTCTGATTCACTAAAATTCCAACTCAAAGCAGGTGCTCTAGCTGAGTAAATAGTGCAATATTGAATTGTCGTTTTTACTGTTCTTGACTTACAGCGTTTGCCAACTGTTGTGTTGTACTTAACAGGTCACTACGCAAGTCTCTGTGCCAACAAAAACACATGAATTGCTTCATCGAATGAGTGGGAAAGGATTAGCAGCTCATTATCACTTCTCAAGACAGCCAGGCATTTTTGGTGATGGTATGGTACCTGTGCAAGTGACAGTGACAAACACAACTGATCAGAAGATAGAGAATATTCACACTGGGGAGAAGAAATTACCTCCAGGCATGAGGATGCATGAGTTTAATCCAATAGGTAACCATATGCTATGTTTAAAAACCTAGACTCTTAATCTTCAGCAAAATTTCAAATACAGGAAAGTGATTTTGCATAGTTACGTGTATACTCATGTATGTGTGTGTGGTGCGTGGGGGGTAGGTATACATACGCTCACACACTCATGCAGCTATCTGCTTGAGAGGATAAAATCTTTCTGCATCCCTAGAAACTGTGGATCTCCTGTTGTCTTAGTTTAGACTGGCTATTATGGGCTACTATTAAGAATGAGGCTTTGATTTTTATATCCACCATTATTTTCTTATCAAGCTTTAGGTAAATCTGTAGATGTAGTATTTGTATCAGTGGCTTGGAGCATTGTCTTTTTTCCGTATGTGAGCTTATGGCAGTAAAGTGGAAGTGTATGTTTTAGTTTATCTTGTGTGTACCATAGTTCCACAAGGGTGTCTACTTAAACTAGATAAAAAGCAGTGTGTAGTCAGACCTGACCTAATTTTACTTTCTACCTTCTGATCAGGATGGTTTTTGGCTAAATTTCTGTTCATGGAAAAGAGTATAAAACCTGAGAAAGAACACAGATCACAGCAAGTTTTTTTAAGAGTAGTACCTGTGTACACAGCCTGCTTTCTTTTCTCAGCAGTTCTTTATTTTAGGATATTGTGGTGTAGTTGGAAGGAACAAAAGTGTTTCTGTTTCAGAATACAAATTCTTATCCTTCAATGAGCTACATTATTATGTGAATATGTATCACAATAGAAGAATACAGGAACATGTTTTAAAGCACAACAGTGAAATAAAGAGTATTCTTTGTTGTAAGTAGTTAAGATGTGTGTATTAAATGGCTCTAAGCTATTGAAATACTTTTCTTTTAACATTGAAAATATTATACAGATTTATACCAAATAGCTACAAAAGCAATTGTCCAATGCTATAGTTTATTTCAGAGTTAAAATTAACAATAATAACTGTTTGCGTCTTGGTAATGATACATACTTTATCAAGGCAATTACTTTTAAAACTTGATTGGTTTTTGTTTTTAGAGTGACCTTTTTGCTGCTTATTCCTCAAAGTAAGTCCAGCTCAGAATTGTGAAGTCAAGTTAGTTTTGCCCGTGAGCTTTATTTTATAACGCTGCCTGTAAACTTTTGAAGAAATAAAGCAAAAAGGCTTACAAGTAGAAATTTAGTAATACTATAAATCAGATCAGGAGATACTATACCCACAATAACAGTCAATTAACAGTAGCGTTCACTTGTCTCACATACAAACATGGGGAAAAAGAAGTGGAATTAATGAATTATCCAATTCAGGTTCCTTGAGCTCCACAAAACAATCCTACACTTCCAAGTATTTCCCCAAGAAAGACATTGTGGTATCTGCCCTGGAAAGCTGTTGGTTTCTTCTGCAGAAAATAAGTTAGCCATCATCTGTAGTTCATCCAAAAATGTTGTTTTTCTTGCTTGAATGCAAATTTTCGGTATTCTTTGTCACTTTATCTAGAACTAAGCCTATATACCCTGTTCTTACTACATTTTATGTTTCCAGCATTTGGAAAATACCTCCTGTAATTTACCCAGCAGACCCAACAGAAGAAGTGTCAGTGTAGACAGGTATTCCTGCTGGAGTATAAGTCTAGTTTTGCCTCAGTCACTGAAATTACTGTTGGCAATTGTCCTGATTCTTCTAGTAGAAATGGCTCAAATTATTTCACCTAGGTCCCTGTGTACAACATTTCTTGTTGCTAAGTGTGTTTGAAACTCCTTTTGAAAACATTAAACTCAAAGACTTTGGTAAAGTTTATTCAGAATTTGAGCTGGAGCCTGTAATCTTTCAATGCTTTACACAGACCCATTGGAATACTTTGTTTTTTATTCACTTCCTATTGTTAGTTTAGAGTTTGGCCATAGAGTTGGCATCAACTCCATGTTTTCTGTATTTTTACAAACTTAACCTTGATTTAGTTAAATTTTGTTACATTTTGTCATGTAGCAGCTGTCTACTTTCAGTTCCTGAAAAGTATCAGATACATTATGAATAATCTGGAAGTTAGACATTTTTCTGCCTACCCAATCCTTTTTATTTGAATTCTTCTCTTTTAACTGTGCTTGCAGCTCTTTGTTGTAATCTTGAGAAGACAAAGTCTGCTTCAGTGCTTGTTTTTACTTATGTAAAGAAAGAGCTTACGAGGAAAAGCCTTTAAAGAAAGCTTTATCACTACAACATTAAGGAAACAGTGTAGTGATTTGGCCAAGAATCTGAGTATGTCTCTTGATATACTGTCAAGAGTGTCTCAGTCTGCACTGCTTGTATAGCACAAAGTGATCTTCCATTTAGTGTTCATATTCTTTCTTCTATCTTCCAACTAATGCAAGTGGAATATTGAGAGATGAGTAAACTACAGTAATTATGAAATAGTTTAAGTTCAGCTTATTTTCCATTACTGTGCATATTAATGTAGATTTTATTAATATTTGTTGTGTTTTGCTATTTACTAACTAAATCTGGAAACGACTGTTATTGAAAATGAAATCTCAGTGCTGCATCTGTACACAATTAAAAGGATGTCACTTCAATATATTTTTTTCTGTAAATAATTTTCCTTGCTTTTCTGATACAAAGCCTTATTTAGTTGATGGGGCTGTGAGACTGAAATGGCAACATTTCATGTGCATTAACTGGGTGAGAGATGGGATTCAGGACACTTACACATGCAAGTATGACATTTGGGTGATACCTACTTGTAATAAAACTACAGCTGTTGGAATTTTTTCTTACGGAGGTTTTTGGGGGTTTTAATTATGTGAAGTTTGGAGGGTTGCACCTGAGGTCTTCTGTTGCCTTGCATGGGTACTTCACCTATTAAAAATCTCTTCATGCAGAGTGCCTTGAGCCTGGAGGATCCATTACTGCTACAATGGGTATTGACTTCTGTGATTCTACCCAGACAGCCAGTTTCCAGTTATGGTAAGTTCTCATGGTGGGGGGGGGTAATTTTTTGCTCCTGGAAGGCAAAAGTAGTGTTTATTGGAAGTCTCCTTGGCAATAGCAGACTCACTGTTTTATTAAATATTGAAAGAATTAAACAAAACTTACAGCATGATGTATATCCAAGATGTTTTTAGAGAAACAACACATTACTAGTGTTCAGTTTTACTTTTAGAAGCTTTATTTTTTTGTCCCACTCTTCTTGGGATTCTTCTTATTAACACCATCTTGAAAGGAGCAGTCATGTCTGACTGTTCTTCTGTAGTGTTTTGTGTGTGTTCTTCCTTGTCAGAAACAGCAATTCAGAATAGCACATAGTGTGAGCAGTTTTACTATCCTGAATGTTTACTATGGCTGTTTCTGGTCGTTTAACATGACTGCCTGAAAATAACCCCAAAATTCCCTGGCCAAAGAAGTTTATTCTTCATGCTGTAGATTCTTTTAAATGAGTAGTGAGAATGAAACCGAGTAACTGGCTGGTCAACTAAATCCTGTCTAACATGCCTGATTTACACTTTTTGTTCTCGTTAGTGGTGGTGCAAAGTCCTCCTTCTGCATTCTAGGCTAGCAGGGAACACCTTCACCCAGTGAGAATTCTGTTACAAACTAGCATTTGAAACCTGGATAATTTACAGTGGCAGCGTCCCAGCACTGGGGAAGAGTGGATGAGAGAAAACTCTACAGCTTCTTTTAGGAGCTTTTCAGGTTTACATAGTCTTTGAAACTGTGCAGAAGCACTATACAGATCTGCACAATTTTTTTCTTTTTAACGTATTTTGAAATAATTGTTTTTTTACATGTTTTGTTGCAAGAAGCACTGCTTTCAATATTCAGCACAAAAAAAGGGATATTGAATAGACATTCACATTGCCGCATTTCACTTTAAGGGAAGACCTTTGTGAAAGTTCTGTACTTCTTCCTTTAGAAAATTTTTGTAGCAATTTTAGCGTACTGCTACTAAGCACAGCTTGTTCAACTTACAGGTTATTGAAGGTGAAAATCATAGTATCATGAAAATCCTAGTAATAGAGATGTACCCAAGTGACTTCTAAACTACCACTGCTAAAAACACATTTCTTGTTTTAGGGGCAAGGAGGTTTTACTACTGGATTTTTTTCTGTCAGTTTCTCAAACCTTTCCCTGTACAATGGGTGCTCCTGCACAGTCAGTTTATACATACTTGTACTCCAGGCAAAATGTCTGCAGCATGTAGTTTATACACAACACGTTGTTACAGCTGGTCTGTATGCTGTTTGCTGGAATCTGGAAACAGCTTTGAACTGTTGCCTGATGTTTGTTTGGGAAGAAAGTTCCCTTGTAGGCAGTGCAATTTCAAAATTGCTTCAAAATTATAGACTCTCTTTTCCTAATTTTGAGCTTTATAGAATAGAATGTGCTCAGTTTATCAAGCAGGAACATTCTTTTTTAAATAAAGCAGTTATTTTTCTTTCAAGTACGTATTTTCAGTCTACCAATGATTTGATTTTTAACTTACACCATTTATTGCTAAGAATCTTAACAGTGATGAGGATAAGCAATGTAGCATAACACATTGATTTTATGCAGATCATCACCTTTATGTTTTGGGAGGTCTGCTGTATTAGTGATATATAAAAACTGATTACTTTCTCCAACATTGCCTAGTAATTGTTTATTATTTTCCTATTAGACAAACAAGACAGATCAATATTCCTGAACACCAACCAGACTATGAGTAACATCACTGTAAATAGATTTGCCTCAGACCTCAGTGGTGTATTCATTTTAATGATTTAGACAATGTGAGTCCAATGACAAAGCGCTCAAGCTAAGTTTAAAATTAAATTAAGAATAGGAATTGCTTACTTTGTTCCTTTGCTAATTGATAGGGCCTTGTTTCTTTGCCATTAGTTCCTAGAAAATAGTATAAAAATAGGTAAAGTGTTCTTTGCATTAAATTTGCTATTTTACTCTGAAAACATATTTTGTTCAAAATCCTACTGATCTTCAGTATCACTGAAGAGATTGTGCAGTGTGATGTTGTCGGAGCAATGTCTCAAAGAACTCAGCTGCAGCCTTTGTAACTTGTCATACTTTTTAAAAAGCTTTTATCCAAAAGAAGGAATGACTTCTAGAAGGTTGTCAAAACATAGTTGAAATACTGTGCACACAAAGGTGTCAATATTCTCATATTTCCTATTAACGTATATTTATGAAAGATGTTGTCAGTTATTTTGTATTTTTGCTAGAAGCATGTTCAGCAGTAAAGTGTTCCTGATCATAACAATTTTCTTTACGTTGTTCTAGGAGGAGCACTTTATCTTGCATCAAATGTAATTGATCCTGAAGCAGTGTAATCACAATTACTCACTTTCTTAATTGGCCTGCCCAAAATCAGAAAATGGAAACCGATCGGCAGTGTTTAAATCAATAGCATTGTAGTAAAGCTTGTGGGGGTAGGGACATAGTGGTAATGGGTAGATCAATTGGTCTTAGATGCCAATCATGGACTGTGTGTTTTGCATAGCAAACACTACCTTTCTGCTTAGGGATGTGCTGTTGTACTAGTGGTTCGATAAATACAAACTGTATAAAGAAAAAAACCTAACATGAGTCGTATAATATTTAGATCTTTTTCTGAATTTGTTGTACAAGTCAAGGACAATGAAGGAGAAACTGCATTATAGAGGTTTGAAGGAATGAGCTTTGAAAGACCTTCCTCGCAAATACTATTTTTGGCAAGCAAACCTTACCAAGATCACACATCTAATTAAAATGAGGTGAAACGCTTTAACTTGAAAACTGTGCCTAATTCGTTTATTTAGAATGTGTATTAGGATGTTCACAGCATGTACTTGTAAGGAGAACATCTCTTCATTGTTATTTTTCTTGTGCCACCTCCTTGCAGAGGCAGCTATTTCAGCCACACTGGTGTTCTGCATGATAATGCTTCTCAAGCAGAAAGTTAAAGAGGAATAAATGGAGGAACCTGGACTTTTAAAAGATTTTTTGAGTGTTACTCTTTGTTTTTGTGTTACTTTGTTCTCATTTTGCAAGCGGGATATACACAGCTTAGAAGTTTAAAGCAATTTGTTATTGGCTAATTCACCTGCAATGTAGGTTGGTAGCTTGTTGAATTCTAGTTAAATTTTAGTATGGTCACTCTCTGAGTAAGAGACCTGCTAAGCAGGTAGGCATCAGTTGAGCAGAGGAAAGGTTGGAATGGATCCTTGATACAGCAGACTATCTGCAATATTCCACTGACTGTGGAATGAATTCTTTTTTTTCCCATGTCAGATTTTAAAGATTTCCACATTAGTGTGTTTTTTCTTGAATACTTGAGCTCCTAGTGTTCACCATTTCAACAATCCTACCATTGTCTCTTGTGTTATCTTTATTGTCTTGCATGTCTCTACTTTTCAGATATTTTCAAGTCTTTCTCTCAGCTTACTAGTTTTTTGAGATGTCTGAACAAAGATCTGGGAGCTTTGCCATGTCAGAATTTGGCCATGGATCCTTGGAATGAAAATATTTTAATCCCCTGAGATAGAAGACAAGAAATGTTATAGAGGCAGAGAGTTACAGCATATACATGCCCTTATTCTATTTTGTGTATATGTATTTAGCATTATGAATTCCTGTCTGCGTTTATAAAACAGTAGGCAAATCTCCAATTTCTTGTAGGTATCTGACGAATAACTAAAGGTGAAGGGGAGATGTCCTTTTACAGCATTGAAAGCTGGAGAAGAAAGCTTGTCTTTACTTCTTCTTTCTTATTCTTTTAATCCCCTATTTCCAAATTATCTTGGCTGTTCCCAAAACCATGAAAGAACCACAGTTCTAAAAATAAAATTAATTTATGGAGAACTTGTTCTCTTCTTTTTTCTGTTCTTTTTAAAAGTGTGCAGAGAATTGTTTAGCTCATTTTGAAACTGGTGTAGGGGCGATGTCCATGCCATGCATCTCTCTCCCTAGTTTTCTCAAGGTTTAAGTACAAGGCATACAATCAGAGCTCCTAAGAAGAAAGAGAAATCAAATGAAAGGCGCAGCTTCTGTGCCTTCCGTTCTTTTTCAGAATAATTAGGTAATTGGAAAATAGCATGACATATGACAGAGGTTTTTAGCTGTTTATCTTAGATTGGCATTTCTTATGTCCCAGTGTCATCAGAAGGACCCTCTCCTTCTGATGAGGAGAATACATACTCTTCTACAGTTGTTATGCTGACAGAAAGGACTGTTCACTTCATCTGTCCTGTAGTATATAAAGAAAACATTTTACTGATTACTCCAGAAGTTTGGTATATCTGAAAGAATTTAGCAATTTCTTAAATGAAGTAAATTCCGTTAATGAGATTTGAAAACTTTGTTCAGTCTGCTCTCTGCAGGTTCCATCTTATTGTAGAAGCTTTTGCTCTAAATTTTGTTTTCAAAGAAAGAGATTTTTTGCAGCATGAAATTCACTTACTTCACTCTGTGTTGATGTAGAAATCTTCCCAAGCAGAACTTCTACCTGCAACGCGGAGTAAATGAAGAGGGTCGGTTGGGTAGCAGTCAGTATTTCTGTTGAGTGCAAACAAGGTGTAGAAGCTTGCACAAAAGCATCTGATTAAAATTATGTCATGGAATATGTTATGGAATATATTGAAAGCTAATGTTAGAGATGCAGGACTGTCTTCACATCGCTGTCACTTGCATTTTCACTTTTTTCTTGCTGTTTCCTTCCCTAGTGCTTTGTCAGCAGATCACCAAGTTGCTTATAGATGTAAGACAAGCAATCTGGTACTCTTCTCTTTATTTCATTACTCTAAAGTAGTCAGTTGGCACTATTCCAGAACACAATTATGCCAAGATAAATAACTGACCTGGAAAAAACAAGGCTGGACATGAACAACTGCTTTCATTTGTTCTATTGCTTTGGCCTTTTTCTCTCATAAAAGCAGGATGCAATCCTTTCCTTTCTTCAGCAAGACTATGAATCAAGTCTCCTATACTTCTCCATTCTATGTTTTATTTTGCAGAAACTTAATTCTCTCTTAGTGTTGCTCTTCCTCTTATGTTCTTCTTTTCATCATTTATGGAGATTTTTGTGAATACAAGACAAAAATAGTAAGCTGGTTTGGGACAGATATATTCTGTGACAAGCTGCTGCTGGAGTAAAACAAAAAAGGATAGAATAAAGAGCAAGAAGAATAATCCTCAATCTGATTAGAATAATAATTTATTAAAAGCCTTGGAAATTAAGACTTTAACCACTGCTGTTGTGGAATTTTAAAAGAACTCATTCACAAGTGTTAGTATTATTTACTTTAGTTTTAAAGAAGATATTGCCATCACTGTTCTCAAGTCTTTTGTTATGGTAGAAAACTTCTTTACCAGGAACCCTTCAGCCAATTCTTTAAAAAAAAAAATGCAAACTGGGAGAAGAGAGAGGGAATAGCCAAGGGTTTCAAATGACAGGTGCTAGCTGCTCCCACTCCATCTGCAGACATCTACAGAAAACTTTAAACTGTGCATCTTCTAAAGGGTTGAATGTTAGTCTTGCTGTGTCATTTTTCATGGAGCTCCTTTTGTTCCTGTGAGAGCATTATTGTCTCTCATTTCTTCATCTTAATGTGTGCATCAGAAGATAAATTCATGTGATCCTTGAAATTGAATCATGAAAGTGATGTACAGTTTAATAGTTTTTAATGAATAAGTAAGAGTAACAGTGTCTAATATTATTTGTCCATAAGTTTACAATTAAATGCATAACAGATTTTGCAAGCTACTGTTGGCAAGGTACTGTTGTCAGACATCCCCAACTGTTTGATCCTTTTAGAGCTTCCTTCTAAGGACTTCTCATTAAGTATTCATGTTCCTCTGAGGCTGTAACTTACCAGCTGCACTTGCTCATACCAGAAAATGCAGTCTTTCATTTTTGAAACCTAAAACCACATTCTGTTGGCCTGAGAAACTTTGGGTATTTTTTACAGTAAGCTTCTTCACTTTGATCTTCCAGGAAAGTTAAAGCAGCACGATCTGAGAGATGCTTCAGTGCAGCTTGAACCAGTTGTGCAGCAAATTTTTAGACGTTAATGTAGTTTTTTCTTTAAGCATCATTTATACTAATTATAGTCTTGAAAATATAAATTAATAAGTTAAATACACTGAAATTTAGTTCCCTAGGTATTGTAGTTGTGTTGCAAGCGTCAATTTTATTCTCAAACTTCTCCATTTGATATCTGATGAAATCTCCATCTTTGGAGATACTCAGAGTTCAAACAGGCAGGGCCATGAGCAAAGTGAACTAAAGTGACCCTTGCTTAGGCAGGAGGTAGAACCAGGTGATTTCCTAATGCCCCTTCTGAATTGTATTGTGGTTCTATGGAATTATGAAGTAACTTTTGTTAAATTAGATATTATGACCTCTCTAATATAAAGATGTAATAAAAGACATGCAGATCAATAAACAAAAGCTGTATATTTAATCTGTGAAGTGTCTGATAAAGAGAATTTATAAGGAAGGATGATTTTCGCTAGCTGAGAAAGAAATTCACTGAAGCACACTGGAATTAAAGTAATGCAAACTAATCCAGATGCTGACTGAAGTGAAATTAAGAACAAAGTGGTTTTGAAGAACAACTAGCAATCCTAATTTCTGTTTGTAGACTATGAAGAGTTCATGTTTTATCAAAAAATATATATTAGCTATTTATTCACTAAAGGAAATGAAAGTGAAATGTTTGTTAACAGCAGAGATGTCAAGTGGTCCTCTTGAGCAGTTACAGACATAAAAAATGCAAGCTGTACTCATGCTTTTATTCCTTCTTATTGTGAAAGTATTGTTATAAGCATTTAAAGCAATCTAACAATTGATGTTATCAGTCAAGTTCATGTACAAATGGCATCGCCAATCAATGTAGGACATAAATCATTGTACACAAAATGGTTTATCTGTTTCATGCTGAACTATGTAAAGCAGATCTCGATTAAATATGAAATATAACATTGGTTGAACAATCAGTTGGACAATGTCAGCAAAGGTATTGTTGAAAGTGTTAGTCTTATAGCCCAAGTTGTAGGTATGAACAGCAAAAAATTAATGAGGCAGTTGACTAAAGACCTGTCTATCAGCTCTTAAGCTGATTGAGTTCTTAATCACTTTTCGAAGGAAAAATTAAAGAAAAAAGTACTTTTTGCTTATTTTACTGTGCACTTAATCAGGCTAGCCGATCAAACAATCCCTGGTCTTTTATTATAATAATGACTTTAATAGCATTTATAGTACAGGGGGAAAAAGTAATACAGGGGAAAAAAAAGTTTGAATTTGTTAGCTCTTAAAAGCAGCATTTAATAAATGATTCTTTATAGACGAAGTACTAGCAAGTTTGAAGGGATTATTCCCCCGAATGTTTACTAAATAGCAGTTCTCAAAAAAGTTAGCATAAATGTCTGGTTTTATTTGAACAGCCTATACTTGAGACTGCACCCATAAGCATAATTACAACACATCAGAAGCTAGAAAATAAGAGTGTACTAGTTCCTAAGCATCTCCTTCTGAAAATGGGTAATTATGATAAGTATTAGAATTGTGAGTAGTAGGACTGTATAATGCTTTTCTGTTTCCAGGTGGCTTGTCTTGCATCTTTAGGAGGGAGACACGTGGTTTTTTATACTATTGGCCTATAGTGCTGTTTGTTTTCCATCAGTCTATCTTGTTTCAGAACTTTGAAGTTGCAGAGTTATAAAAAATCAGTAACACATGTTTTAGGTTAATTTAAATAACATGGATGTTAATTGATGAAATGTATTTTCCATTCTAATGATTGCATCATTATATTTAAGTAAGATATCTGAGGCATATCACCAATCAATATATATTGGCTACTTGGTACACCAGGGGAAAAAAAAAGAAAAAANTTTTCCAAAAATTTCTCAGGCCTTAAGGCATTAACAACGATTCTGACTGGATGTACTGATCCTGAATTGCTATGCAAATCCCTTACGGTACAGTTAGTCAATGAAGCATAGCAGAGTGAATGTATCTTGAGTTTCTGTAGCCTTGAAGAAGGCTGAGACGAAACAGGTGGAAACTTAGAGGATTGAATGGATAGGCAGAGGAAGTTCACTTTATGATATTTATTTCTTAAGGAGAAATGTGTAACATTTGATAGTATTATGTTTCTAGTGATAGTATTATTTAACTCTGCTGTTAAGAAAACGGCCTCAAGTTCTACAGCTTTCCAGCATGCTTTTACGTTAACCAGTATGCTGCTTGGTTTTGTTTAAATATACCAAATAGTGTAAAACTGAAGTTATCAAAAATATTTCTTCTTTACTACTGTATCTATTGTTTGGCATGTTGGTGGGGTTTTTTCAGACAATATCATCCTTTTGTCTGAAATTATACCTTTCCTACGTTTACCCATATTTCTAGGACAGCTGTAGCTGATGATAGGACATGTAACAGTTCTTTTAAAGGATTTGTGAAATGCACAATAATTTGTCCTTTGCAAGTATTTAGTTTGAGTGTGATGCTTTGTAGATTACGAATAAACATTGATTCGAGTAAAAGTTACATTTTCAGAAATACATGACCATGCATACCACGTTTGTACTGGAGAAAATGGATCAGCTTTACTAATGTGAGAAGTTAGATGGCTTTCAAATTAATAAGGTGGAAATTGTACAGGTAATTCTTCAACTTTTTAAAGATTTCACAGAAAATTTAGAGCTGATGTGTATATATTAATCTGTATTGAAGCACTTGGTTGATTCTCTGTAATTTCTCTTTTCTAGCACAAAAGATGATCATTTCAATGTTAGCATTCAACCCCCTGTTGGAGAGCTGCTCTTGCCTGTCACTATGTCAGAGAAAGATTTTAAGAAGGAACAAGGTGAGAAATACTTCAGCAGCTTCAGAAAATATATTTGGATGGGAAGAGGGCTGCATGTCTTTCAATGTCCAAGCATACAGCAAGTGCTTCCAGTTGTAGTTGGTTGAGTTAGCCACTGTTACTATTTAGTCTGACAATAATAAGTAGTTTAAGAATATCTTTAAAAGGATGTGCAGTGATATGATGCAGTCTTTAAAGCATCAAAGCCCACCCTTTACCCTGAAATGGTCTTTCGGCTCAAAGAGTTTTGGGTTCCTGTCATGAAGTGTGAGTGCCTTTCCTACTAGCAGTAAAGCAGAAACTTGGGACACCAGCTCAAGGAAATAAACCATTTTTACATTGGTATTGCATTGGTTTTTACTATTTTTTATTCCAATACTAATTTTAAATTCTATTAGTGTACCTGTTCCTCAGCTACTTTGAAGATTATTTTGTTCTTTTCACTTTCAAACACTTTATGTATGAAAAAATACTCTTGTTGGAATACTGTTTTAGAATGACATGGTTTTTGTACTTCTTCATTCTACTAATATTGTGTTTTTAAAGAATGTAAGTCTCTGATGCTAGACCAGACACAAACTCCCCGTAAGAGCTTTTAGTGACTTGAATATTTCATTCAAAATAATTAGAGAAAATTTTGCTTAGGTTTGACCATATGTTAAATGGAATAGTCAATACTGCTGTCCTTAATTTGGATATGATTCTTGGATTTTTTGAAATATGAGTGGTTACATTTTGGATGCACTCAAATGTAGTAGTGTTTACTCATCTATCTGAATGTATGGGGATTTACATGTGTATGTCTCTTCACACTGAGATGAGAATATGCCCATGGGATCTTTCTCATTGCTGTATAAGGCTCAGAAACTCAGTATATCCGTCAAGCAGTCAAGAACACCAATGAGTAATGTTATGTATTATTAGTTATTGCTTTTGAGCATTTCTTGCTTTTGTGTTATTGAATTATTAAGAAAGTACTTTAAATACTGTCTAGATCATTTGCAGTTAAGCTTATGGCTGCAGTGAAAAGTTAGGATTGTGCTTTGTTTTTGTAACCAATTGATACTTATTTGCTGTTCTTACCCTTTGCTGGCTAAAGCCTGCCTCTCTGCTTTATACCTGCTCAGCAAACCAAGGTGAGTGATTGAACGAGGTTGTGGCACATTTATTTTAAAGTGTTCCCTTCTAAAAATTGTAGCTGAGGTTGTAGTGAAAAGAAGGCAGGTTACTGTTCTTCTTTCCTCCCTGTTTTTATGTTTGCTTGCTTTGTGATATTTTGATAGAGTTTTTGTATGCTTTACTGTGACTGAGGGCTTTTTTCCTCCTGACTGGCCATACAGAACCATGAGCACATAGAAGAAGTGTACTTGGAGAATAGCTGTGGTCCTCTGTGGAGTTGTTGCCAAAATTCCTTTTTCTTCTGCCATTTTACTTCTATGGTTGTTGATTATTTGTCTGAATAAATCTGGCAGCTGTTTGCTATGTTTAATAGAGCAGAAAGGCTACTCTGAATAAAGCTATTTGAAAATTTGTTTATATGAAGTATTTGTAAATCCATGAAGGTCTCTTGGCATTTCTGTATCGCTCGCTCTGTCTTCCTGAATTCATTCTTTGATGCAGGACTTTGCAGGCTGGCAAATTTACCACAGGTTTAAAAACCTTTCCTATTGCATCTTTTTTCTCACGGATATCAGCTGTATCAGAATATTCTTGGTAACAGAGGTCTCAGTTCTACATTTTGCATAAGTATTTATTATAAAGATCTAGGAATAGGTAGAATATGGGAAGAATTACTTTGTGTTCTTGCTAAATGAAAAATCCAAATTACAATAATAAATGCACGCCAGTTTAGAAGTTGGTATATATTATTTTATTTTGCATTTAACTTCGATTTGCCTGTATTCTCCAAATGAATCTTGTTTTTCACTTGTTATGCTTTTCCTTTTCCTTTTTTTTTTNACATGTTTCAAGTCCTGTATCTGGAGATGCCTGGTTTTATTTGTGACCAAAACAGAGAGGTAAAAAATAGTGAAGGAATGAGAGGAATATTAGAAATGCAAGCTAACACTGGGAGAGAATGAAAATATGTATTGGTTTTAAGGATTTTTACATCTAAATTGCATGTGTAACCTAATAAGAACTCTAAAGAGGAAATAGCTGGTATTATACTGCTATGTAGAAGACAATTCATTGCTACACATCTTTACTCAATTACACTCTGCTGTTTTGCATTGTCTGTTACATTTGTATATGTCCATTTTCTTCCTGGTGGCACAAAGAGAGAGGAGCAGACAGTTTATTGAATATTCATGGCTGTGAAGGCTATCTGGTGGTAGTGGCAGAACCTCAAAAGCTGTTTTTGTCCACATGCTGTGCATGATATGCTTAGCTTTGCTACACCATCTCCCCTTTCCTTCCCTCCTGAGCTTGGGAATCCTCTGGTGAAGTAGTTCCCCAGAGCAGCAGCTGAGTTAGTGGTTGTTGTGACTGACAATTTGGAATGAGTGGATAAAAATGGTATTGTCAAAAACTCTTTACCTTTCTGCTCAAATATGTCTTCTCATCCTTCAGGCCTCAGGATTTTATACCCTGTTTTACATTGCATCCCCATAAAAAGTAAAGTTGCCATAGTGGGAAATCTGCATGAGTAGAACATGTATTATTGAGAACTCTATCCAAATTTCAACTTGTCTGTTGTTTTTAAAAATCAGTAGCAAAACTCTCCTTCCCTAGTTCAGAATAGGACTAGTCTGCTGGTTAACATACCTTGTTAACCATCACTGTAATTTTTCCAATTTAATTTTCTTTTATTATTTAAAATACGTACAGTTATTTCATCATATCAGGTAGTTAACCCACACTAATTGCTGCTTTGTGCTTGGGCTAGAGTGTTCTTAGATTCTCATGTTTCCAGCAATATTAAAAGTGTCGTGACTGTTACAGCTGGATATTAATCAGAAATTTTATGATGGTGTTTTTAAAATAGGCAGTTAAAACTACTTTAGGATTTTGTCTCTGAAGAGGTATGTTTTAAAATTATTTTGTCAACTTTTTTTTAGAAGTGTATGCCTGAATCACATTTAAGAGAAAGCAAACCAGCAACAAAACCCAATCTTGGTTAAGTAAACAGATAGTTTCCCTAATTTTATTCAAATTATATATATAAAAATTGTTTTCCTAAGAAGCAGGATGCTAATTCTTTAAATGGTTGGACATTTACTATTTTCTGGCCGTTGACTACCCCAAGCAATCATATTTGATGCTCCTTAATTAGAGTACCCTTTTTTATTTCCAGGTTCTTTTCCACCTCAGCAATCGAGACAATACATTTGCTTACCACGCTGCTCTCCTAAGTGTTCTTTTGCATGTAAATTAATCTTGATTCAGTTTACACTGTCATGCTGAGTGGTACAAATTGCCTATAACAATAAAACAGCATGAGTTAAAAATAAAGGGGGGTGAAAAAGCAGATTGAATGTGTGCCTTACTTGATAGGATGTTACTTTGCTTTATGCCAATACATTAGTCAACGATAATGAATCTTCTGTTCTGAAAAGCATGGTTTAGTTGATTTTTTTAATTTTACTTCAATGGAGCAGTACCTTGTCTTTTATAGAACAAGTTAGACAAACCATTAATGACAAGAGTGTTAAGGTTAAATATGAAGCAATGCATTCACTTCTCTGAGTGCTATCCATCTTTCCATTTACAGGAGCTTGACAAAAGTACTGGCTCTGTACAACATTTCCTTTAATTACATGCTGGGGGAAACAGGCTTTTAACATAAACATAGTTGCATTCATTTATTCAGCATTTGCTCTTCAATAGAGCTTAATGGAGAAGGTTTAAATCCTAAATAAGTACACACATCTCTCAGCAGTGTTATGTCAGTCCCCGTGCTCTGCTTAAAAGCAGCTTTAGTCTGTGTATGTAGTTTGTAAAGCTTTTGCCTAATAGTTAAACAATTTGAAACAGAATGTTCTACTCCCAAGATAAATCTGATTGTTACAAAAGTTGTATGCTCATTTTTGTTCTCTTCAAAAATATCCTATTATTTACTTATCAGCTGTTCCATTTTTACTTTCATATTTCTTACTCTGTGACAGCAGCACATTCCAGGGTATTAAAATGTTGGATTTATTGTTTTAATTGCTCTATTAAGCATCTTGGTACTACTATTTCCTCTGGGTTTGAGCTGTATGTGCAGCCCTAGAACATTAGCCTTTTGGGACTTTTCCATTGTTTTCATTGTTAGTGTTGCTTCACATGCTTCATATTTCTGCCTGAAGTACCGTGCTCCTTTGTTTGTCTGCATTTTCAGCTTGTGAACATACTGTAAAAAGGCACACGCAGTGTTAAGTTGTAGTTACTGTTGTGTTTTAATCAACATGAGCATCCAACAAATCATTCTTCTAAACAATGGATATTGATAGAAAAGTGTGAGTTTTGTTAAAATGTCCTTGAATGGCATATCCTTCTTTACTTTTTCTTTGTCATATGTTTGGATATAATCCTGACATTTCTGTTCCATTTCATAGTGATATTCAAATTATTTTACTCAAATAGTTTATCTTGGTATTTTAGAGAGCTGGATACTAACTGTATTTTGCAGTTTCTAATGTGCTGACTTTCTCTTAAATAACTAAATTGAACCAATTACTACTATCTGAATTTCAAGATAATTTTTAGCAATTGGATATGGAATTATAATTAAATGTATGATTAAAAGATTATAAGGGGTCTTTGTATATAGTCTTACTTAAGCTGGACCTTTCCAAATCAGTCTTACTTAATATTTAATTTCTGCATTTGCATTCTTCTTTTAAGTTAAGGTTTTTATGAGAAAGAACTACCTTGGTTTCACAGTTGCATTAGTATCACACGTATCATTGTTCAGCTATTCCTAATTTATTTCTGATAATAGGTCATTGCAAGTAAGACATTAAACTAAGGTAATTATGTGAGTTCTTGTAAAATTGTTTTCTGAATAAATTATTTCACATTTAATGCAATTTTTTTTTGTTTAGATGTCAACTATTTTGGTTTAACGCTTAATAAGCAAGCAAATCTTAAAGTATTCATAATGAAATACTTAATGTTTCAGGAATGCTGACAGGAATGAATGAGACATCTGCTACAATAGCTGTTGCTCCACAGAACTCTACTAGACTTGTAATAATTGAGAGGGTAGTGAAAGCAGCAAACCTGGGTGTAGTCCCTTCTGGTCAAGATAACATACACAGGTAAGATTATATGTTATTGAAAGTAGGACCATCTTTTAATATGAATTTGTTAGTCCAAAATTCATCAACATTTGGTAGTATTAGGGAAAATTTTATTATCCATACCTTTAAGGGAGAAGATACCCAGTTATACTGTAGTATATAATCCTAAGAAGATAGTAACTTGAGCCAAAGTACTCTGCAGCTCATTATTTGAGTGTATATAGAAATGTCTAGACTTTACTGTACGTAGTTAGAGGAAATTGTCCTTCCCTTGTTTTGTTTCAAAGGGAAGAGATAGCCTTTTAAAGCATAGTACTTGAAAGAAGGTTTGGCGGGTTGTTTAACTTTTCTCTCTGTTTCCCATAATAAGTAGCCTGGTCCAGTTATATCATCTGTGAGAAGCAACTTGTTTTCTTACCTTATTTTCTGATGTTCCTAAATATATATCTGCAAGCAAAAACAATTATCAGCCAAAAAGGTCATTGGCCCTGTCAAATTTCCAGTTGTTACTTGCAGATTAATCCGTTTCATCCAAATGCTGTGATACAGAATGTCAGTGGAATTGATACAATTGTTGGTTAATGACAGCTTTTAATGTGATTGACTCAAAATAGTTAGTCCTGTGAATCTGTATGGCTTCTCACTTGTGACAGGAACAAACAGGTTAACCTTGTCTTGAAATAAGGAAACTAATACATCTCTCCTACCGTCTACTAACTCTGTTCACTAAATTCTGAATTACTTCTAGTTCCCTGAATTTTGCTATTCAATAAGAGCAAAGTATCTTCTTTTAAAGAAAAGAACAATGCTTTTGTTTGAAGTTTTGCTGACTGAGATGGCTGTTTGAAATGGTGAGAATGCTGTAGCCTGCACAAGACTAATAACCTGATATTTCTCTTTGTTGGATGTGGTCTCTTTTGCATTGCTGGGCATGTGCATTGCATTGCATTAACATTAACCCAGCTGGATTTTCCTATGTATTTGATACGGTTAATGATAAAATTCTGTTTCACCATAAAAACATGGCACAGCTAGTGCAATTGCACTGAAATGATTGTCACTGTTGACACCTGATCCTCCATGAAAGAGTCTTCATTTGTTGCATCCCTGAGGGATCTGTATAGCCTGTGTTCTCAGCATCAATTCACAGACTAGGTGAGAGTGTCAATCAAGAGAGACTGAAGTGCCTGCAGTATACAGGTGCTCTCCATCTTTACCGTATCTATCACATGAGACTTATCACATAGGGATGGATTGCTTTGTTGACTGAGTCTCAAAAAGGCTCCCTAAAATAATAGCCTAGTTCCTAGCTCAGCCACAGGTTTCCTGGTTGTAGATAAGTTTCTAATTTGATGTTGTTTTCTTTTGATCTTTTGGTTTCTTTTATAGGAAGTTTTCTACAACAGAATCTATAACCAATAGCAGATTAATTGAAGATGTGCATACTGTTGGGTACAGTCCTTCAGAGACAGTGGTTAAAGGCATGTTTGGGTCAAGATGAAGTATTCAGAGTGCTTCAGAGTAGCCTGAAATCTTCTTTGATTATTGAGATTCAAAATAGAGTGTTTTCAGTCTGCCACAATAGTTATAGAAAAGACTACAGAATAATCCATCAAGCAAAAAAAAATTGTTTATAACAACTTAAGTGGCCTACAAGAAATGCCCAGCAGTTGATAAGCATTTAGAAAATAGTCCTTTGTTTGCTTCACCATAACTAACTGGAGTTCACAGATACCATGTAGTCATAATTTCACCTAGATTTTACTGAGAACAGAAGCGGAAACATTACCTAGTTGATACTGTGATGAACCTGTTCATCTTTTAAACGGTAATGCTTTATCATTAGTATAAATCGTAGATTCACATGAGTGAATATTTGAGATACATATTAGATAATTAATCCTTTCAAAATGCTGAAAAAAATTACTGAAATAGTTTATATATATGTATATGTATGTATCTAAAGTATACATATGTTTGGATTAAATGAACTCTGCCATGAGAGGAAACAAAAATGAAATCTCTTCTGGCAGAAGTGTCATGGATGCAAGAATTGTGACTTTTATTTATGTGATACACGATTTCAGGATAATAGTCACCTTTTGTCTTGTCTAAACAGGTACAGATTCAATAAAAATACATTAAAAGTGAATTTTTTAAGTTTTTTATAGGATTGTCATTTGTCTTGTTTTACTGCAAGTGACATTGGAGAAAAAAATTACATCCAAAAACTTTTAGCTCATCATGCTGTTCTGTGAGGACTACTTCAGCTGACTTCTTGGAAGAGCCTAGTACATACCTTTTTACACAGAAAAAGAAGTACTGTTTTTAAACTGGTGTTCTGCACTGTGCAGCATAAATTATATTAACTTATTAGTTGGTCATCTCCAACTTGAGTATTACTGCTTAATGATGACTAATGCCAAAAAATTTGTATTGCCTGGTAATGCAATATACTCATTCAAGATGAAATTGTACAGTTTAATACAAGTGCAAGAGTATCTAATGGACATGAACAGGTGTGTTTCATGGTTTCTTTCAGTCTAAACATATTCACATTCATGCTGAAGATGTTGTCATGCTGGTGCAACCCAATTACTGATCCTTTAAATTAATAACCCTATTAGGATTTTATTTTTGCACCAAGTAAAAACACTTAGAGCAAATATAATGAAGATTTGAAAGTAAATACTTGAAATAAATATCAACAGAGTAGCATACAGTCACCAAAGAAAAATGAAAGTAGTGAAAACAAATGTCAACTACATTAGCTATATATCTGAGCATATCACAATATAGCAGCATTTTCTTACATGCATTTCTTTTCTCTCTTTACTATGTGGCTACTAAATTTGTATACTTAGTTACAATGTAATAATTTAACTGTTAAATGAGAGTAGTACAAAATGCCAGGTGACACAGTTGATTCTACTTTAAACTCCCTTTTCTGACCTGTTTTATTTGAAGTGATAGCTGCAAAAATTTTGAACTCAGTAGCCCATCTATATCTGTATCTGTATCTATATCCGTATATCAGAGCACAAAGTTGCAGGTTAATGTTTAAATATTTGAAAAATAAATTTGCTATACTATTTTACTTCCTTTAGAATAGTTACCTGATCTTCAACAGAGTTTATTCGAGGGCTTAGATTATGTGGCCTTCTAAGACAACATACATTGCATTTTCATGTTCTTAATAGGATTTAACTATTTTATGTATTGATCTCTCTTGCTTTTGCTATTAAGTGGAAACATTATGTAAATTTTAAAAGGCTTCTACTAGAAGCAAGAATGTGAAATGCATTTCAAAAGAGAAATTTTCTTGAATAGGAAATGTGTCTTCTTAAATATGAAAACTTCAGAAAAAAAGACTCCTTTATTTTCTTACAATATTTTTTCACAAGAGTGATTAGAGTAATTGTTGGAATATCCATAGCTATTTTTTAATGTTCTGAGAACTGTTACTTAGTTTTGATAAAGTAATTTCAGAAGGAGTCAGCTAAGGCACCAAGCTTCTGTCTTTTGGTTCAGACCACATCTGAGGGCACCATTTGAATACCTGAAGACAAAGAGACTGAAAGAAAAGTATTTGTTCCTGCAGGGAATGAAATCACTCTGAAAACTACCTTTAGGGACCAAGTACTTTTCAGTTGAAATTTGCCTGTTGTCAGTGGGGAAAGTCTACTAGGAATTTTTCCATCTTGAAGATAAGAGGGTATGTAATGGAGGACATTTATTCCCTCAAAGTTGATGCTTCTGCAGACCATTACTTGAGCTCCTGTTCTCTACTTGGGAATAACATTCATTGCTTTAGATGCAACAACAACAACAAAAAAATCCAGGCTGTTCTATTTCAAAATATGATGAGATGAAGACATTATTCAAGATTTTCAGTCATATTCTATTTAACTGACACAAGCCTTATTTACCCAGTAATGCCCTTCATGCTAGTGTTACTTTCAAGATATGTTGCTTATTCTTCTCAGATGAATATTCTAAAAGTTCCTCAGGTCTCTTCCTCCTTTATTCATTTTCAGCTCCTACAAGGATAGATAGTCATCATCTGCTTCACTTTGAATATAGCAAAAGATAACAGATGGTGATAGAATGAAAAGGCTAGTTGCAGACTTTAATCTTGCGAAGACTTGAATGCTCTTATAATCCTCTAGAAAGTGTCAAAATATTGGCTACTATTACATAAGACCCTATGCATGAAGGAGAGGTGTTTCAGGCTAAATTGGCTTAGGAAAAAAGTGATGGAAATACACATAGAAAGCATTTTTTCCTGCTACCAACAAAATATGGTGCAAAGCTTTTAAAGTGTTGGCAAGTAGCATACAGTAGAAAAATCTGTTCAGAGCTGTGATTAGAAACTGGATTTACTTCTTCACTCTCATTTTGTTTTATACTTGTGTGCTTCCATTGACGTCAGAGTATAATGTGTAATGGGATGGAGAATCAGGCTTCTTCAACTGTCTACCTTTCTACCTTCTACTTCCCAAAATATTTCTTAAATGGGATGGTTTGTACTACAGAATATTATTTCCCTCAATGACTGTGGCTCTAAAAGTGATGCAAGATAGATCATCTTTTCCACTTTTTTCATTATTGAAGACCTGTGCATTGCCCGATCAGTCAGTGAGATAAAACTCTGAAGCCGGCAGGATGGATATGAAGAATGAATTTTAGTCAGCCTCAAATTATTTAATAGTTCATTGCACTAGTCTGTTGCTGCTGTTGTATGCTGGAAAGAATCCACAATTGCGAACAGGAAGTAGCAGGATTAGAAAGTGAGCATGGTATCATACACCTATCTCCATTCTCCAGTTCATCAGGATGGCTGTAACCATTGACCTGCACTCTGAGACACATGACAGCATTAATTTCAGTCCTCAAATTTCACATGGTGAGTTCTGTCATTTCAACAACCCAGTATGGGACAGTCTGAGGTTTTGGAGAAAATCAAATCTCTTTCAACAACAAAGCTCTAAAGTGCTTCAGAACAGCCATTTCCCATTTTAAAATAGGGATTTTAACATCCTCTCCATTACAGTCATGAAAGTGGTGATACTAATAGTCATCTCTTCTTTCTAGACATCACCAGGACTTGCAGAGAGAGTATTCTCATCTCTTAGTGTGTTGTCATAGTAGACACCTAAATTAGCAGCAAGCAAGCTAAGTTTTAAACAAGAAGCATGAAACAACACTTCTGCTCATTACTGGGGCAGGTCTAACCAGCTCAAGCACAACAGTGCATGCAGTGACTGTGCAGCTTCTGAGACCTACATTTTTAAGGACACTTCACATAGATATGGTAGTTTGTTCAGAGTTTGCTGTATGTAGTATGCCATTGCTTAGTGTACCCTTAACTATCTGATTTCATGAATAAGCGATTATTGAACAAAATGTAAAATACCATCCACCTGTCGTGTGGAGGCTTGTATTGCTATCCTTTAGCAAAATCAGAAACATACTGTGTAAATCATGTATTACGACAGTAAACACACTGCAATGGGTGAGAATTCATATTCTGAATAATATGAAAACCAACAAGACCAAATATAGAAACTTGCATAAAATGCTTAAAATACAGAAGATACAGAAATCCAAGGACCTGTGTTTCACTAACCTTTATTTCTCACCCCATGCATCAGCCTGACAGTCTGGTTGTATTCACCCCTTTTTATCATTTTGCAACCTGTCATGTCCCATTTATAGTATATTGGCGGACTGATTCTCAAAGGAAAGAGGGTTTTGTTTACAGACGGTTTTGATTATCAGAGAATGTCGTGCTTAGTAATCAGTTGTCCTCCCCACATCTTTTTAATTCAGCAGCACTAGATGTGGGGAGAAAAGGTATGCAATTGTGCATGTGTGTAGGTACATTTGTATTGAACCAAACTCCATCTAAAGGGGTCCACCTGGAAATTTTTTCTGTGTATGTCATCTTCCAATTTGCACTAAATTTGGAAGAATTCTCAGGCAGAAGGTTAGTGATCAGACCTCATCAGCTTAACGTAACTAACAATTGCATCTCCTTCCAGCTTGTCTGCTGGAAAGGAGAATACCCATCTATTGAGGATAAACACTGTGTATAAATTTCTGAGAAACATAAATTCTTTATAGTTATTCACTGGAATCCAAAAATATGTTCTCAGTAGCTCATAAACAGGTCTATAAATCCACAAAGATTTTTTTTTAAAGCCTTTTCTGTTCTCTGTGCAAACACACCTTTTCTAAGGTTTTTTACTAAGCAATTAGCCTGTTGGAGAGCTCCAAGGAGGTGAAATCAACCTCTGCTCCTGCAAAGTAGCTCCTTTGATGCAGTTACCTAGACTGTTTTGCTTCTGTAGTTCCTTAGCTGTGGGGCTCAGTCTTCCTTTTCTACTCTTCTAGAAAGCTTCAGTGGGTAGCTGAGTAAATAAACTTGTAATAGACATGCAGCTTTGATTTTGTTTCCTAATTTCTCAAGTAGGAATTAATTAGAGAGCTAAATACCCTAGGCAAAACAGCTTCTCTGGTAGTCTCTACCTGCAGGAGACAGAATTTTAAATGGAATAGTATATCCATGTCCATAGTTATTTCAGCCTTCATTTTAGCCAGAGTTGTATACATTTAAAGTTTTCTTGATATATGATGGAAGTAATTCTAGCTTTCTGTTTTAGGGGTTTTGGTTTTGTTTTCTTTAAAAAAAAAAANCTAACCATTTATATTTCTTCAAACAGGCAGGACTAGAAGTCTTTCTGTTTAGTAATTATTCTTAGGTTAACATTTTTATTAATAGAGGAAAAGAAAACTGAATTTTATAAATATGAAATTACTCATTCCGTAGTTCCTCATATTATTCTTCCTATTATAAGTATTCCTTAATCAAATCCTAATCAAATCCTTAATCAAATCCTAATGTTCCAAAACCCTGAAATTTTCTGGCTGCTAACAAAAGGGCCCTGTATATACTAATACAGTTTTCATGTGTTATCATCGTATGAAGATTTTGATTAACTGGTACAAAACACTTGATCAAGGGAATGCCTTCACACAGCATCATTTTAATGCCCTTAACACTGTAGATATATTATTGTATTTAAGGAGCTTACATGCAAATTGCAAAATTTTAAAATAACTTTAAGAAATTAAATTTGATGTTAACATTAAAAGTATATGAGTGAGTCATTTTAGATATGCAGTTAATCAAAATAGATTGTTCTAGCCTGGTTTATTTGCTGTCCACTAGAGGACAGCACTGCTTTTGTATCTGAATGCTGTAAAGTGATAAATATGTGCAGCATTTTCTTTGAAAAACAAACAGGAGCCTTTTGAGCCAGTTGTTTAAACAGAAAATGCTTAACACTTGAAGAACTAACTGAGCAGAAGAATATCTTTGATTGTAAAGAACTCTGAGCATGTTTAATATTTTAATATCTTTCTATAAGGTAATCTACTTTCTTGGGATTAAATAATTTTCCTACAAATTAAAATTTATAGCCTGTTTTAAAAATTGACTGAGTGTAATTCTCAAGCACGTATCATATTAAATGCTGAATTCTATAGAAAAAAAAAGAGTAAAGTATATGAGAAAACAAAATAGATTGAGTATTACAATTAGAATTTTCTAGGTGAGAGGACCAAATATTTTGATTCAAGCTTTTAGCTCATTGAAGTTTTGGGGAGGAGATATAAATACCTACATATAAAAATGCTGACATTTTTATACTACTGATAAATTTGGAAGATGATAAAAAGGTCATGCAGCATCTTTTTGAACATGTGGGATAGTGCTGTGTATCAGATAGTAAGTTCAGATGACTCACTTGCATTTCTGCCTTTTTATTAGAGGTACAGTGCAGCTGCTTACTGGAAACTGAGGACAGATTCAAAATCTATTTTGGCAATACGAATAAACATGGCAAAAATATGTACATCTGATTGCAAATTATTTTTCAATTTTATTATTTTATACCCCTGAAAAAATAGATGATGTTGGAAAATAATTACATTATTGTAATGAATTAGGTATTTTGAACAATTTATTCAAAGATAGTGTTAAAATTTCATTAAATATACTGGAAAAAGGAAAGTCAAATTATCATATGATTTTTAAGGTAAGTATTAATCAAATTTTATTAGCAGTAATCAATGTTAAAATCACCAGATTAAGATCCTGCTTTTTCTGGGTATATTTGTGCTTTCAGTTTTAGTATTAAGCTTCCTTTATCCCCAGGTCTGAACTAATGCCAAATACTTGCTTTTCGTGTTCTAAGGCTTACTCAGAGAATGAATACAAGCAAATTAGTAATTCAGCCAGTTTTTAGATGAAATTGTAATTATAAAGTCAAATCTATACATAGCAGAGCAAGAGGAAGATTCAGAGTACTGAAACTACAAGTGTAAGTATCTTTGTTGTCTAGTTGACATGCTGGAAGATCCTTTGTAGTTATTCATTCTTATATTTACAAATTGAAGACTAATTCACAGCAGTATTTTTTTCCCCCTTTGCATATATTCATTGCATAACTTGATTACACATTTGTCTGCTTTGGACTAATTATTTTTCTATGGCTAGGGTAGGGCATTGCATCTTCTGATTGTCTTCCTTACTAATAGGATTCTGTCTGCTTCAGCAGGCAGTAATTGAAGGCTTCATGTACAAGATTTAAAGAAAGAGTGGAGGAAAAAAAAAGTTTTAGCCTCCATGGGCCATTGTAACTGTTTGTGGTAAGCAGTAGAACAGAAAAAGAAGAAAATTTAGCTTGAATAGAAAAGTCAAAGAGGAAGAAAAGCACCGGACAGGAGACAGTGTATTTTAATGCTGTTGAATTATGTGTAACAAACCCTGCTCTGCTGTAAACATCCCGATAGTGAGTGTTCAGGTGTAAATTTACTTTCTCAAATGTTGAATTTTAAAGAGCAGATTTTAAGTGAGTTAGTCTGCTGCTGTATATTCACTGCCATGAAATTTTCATAACCTTTCCCCGTAAAAATGCATCTCCTTGTAGTGTAGCTATATGCTGTCTACAAAAAAAGAGAAAATTACTGCCAGTCTGTGTTTAGGCTAGTCATCATTGCAAAGTCAGTGTTTGGCAAATGCTGTCACATTGTAGTATCTGATATTCTGTGTTTTCTCCTTATATCAACTGTAGATCAAATTTTTCTGTATGGTTATCATGAAAAAATTTTGTTTTCATGGGAAGTGACCAAGACTATGTACTTGATTTTTAACTCTTGAAAGACCAAGTTACTTTCTAAAAATATACAGTACTTTATTGATGTTGAATTTTATTCTTAATGTATATTTCCTTACCCACTGACAGGTGCTATATTTATGTAAAAATAATGTTTGAACTCCTCTTTTTTTTGCATGTCACATATGCTCAGAATATTTAACATTCTTTCTAAAAAAAAATTGTTAACGTTCAGAATATGCAAATATTTCTCACATTGTTTTGTTTCTAATCTGTCTTGATTTTATTAAATGGGAAATTTAATGCTGCCAATGTTCCTGAATATTTTAATGGTGTAAAATCAGGTTTAGAATCAATATTATCACAGAATTAAATACTCCATCATAGCAGAAACAGCTATTTTGAAACTATTACTAAATATTTGGTTCTGTTTTCCAAATATGTATTCTCATTTGCTTTGTTTTGGGGCAGGTTTTTGGGGGTTTTGGTTTTTTTTATATTTACTGGTGCATCCTTTGTTATAACAGAACCATGCCCATAATATAGCGTCTTATGTTAAGAGTTGTCCACAGGACAAATTCTTTGTTTTAGACTTGCAATCAGTCAATTTACATCCTTGATTTAAATGTACCATAGTGCAGTTTTCAAGGCTTATTAAAGTCAATGATTTCTTGTTGGTTTACTCCGTTTTTTGGTTTTGTTTGGTTTGGAGGTTTTTGTTTGGTTTTAATTCAAATTCCAGCCTTTAAGGCTTTAAGTATCAACTTTCGGAAAAAGGGAAAAATTATTATTGACTTCATGGGGAAAATCAAAGTTTCTCACTAAGAGTGAACACATGTTATTAGTGACTAATTTTTTGCTGCTGAGAGATTTTTCTAATGGCTTTCTAGGCTTTTCTAGGTATTTAGTTGAGCACAACACACATTTTAGAAAATCCACAAGGGTTTATGGTAAGAGTTAGTATATAAATGCAGCAGCATGTATTTAGTTGAAAAAACAGCTATTAACTACATCCTTCAATGACAATGTATTTGAAACATCTAAATAACTGAGAGATCAGTTTTACTGCTAGTACCCACTGCTTCATCCTGTTGTAACTGTATTCGGTTTTACAGATTATACAAGATTATTTGTAACTCCCCGTAGAAACCACATTATATTCCCTATTCTAAAGAAGAGATTTTGGTCTTCAAAGTTCGAAAGGAGCTGTAAACCCACTGTGTGGTTCTCTTCTATACATGCTTTTTTAGTGGTGAAATAAGTCTTCCTGTTGCGGTCCAATTCTGCCTTCACCTAACAATTCCAGATCCTGTATCAGTGACCATTGATAGAAGCTGATTACCTGCTGCTAGTTATGTGTATTAACACTTTCTGTAAAATTGTCTGAGTATCAGGCCCTTTGCGTCTTGCAAACCACATGCAAATTCACATTTTATTGATTTGATGTGGTTTGTTCAGGGGTATGGAAAAGTACTATTGATCCCCTAAGTGATTTTGCAAAATCACGTGTAAAAATATCAGCACAAAACTCATCTCTGGTGCTTTGGACCACCTTGGCTTTCCCAGAATGCTGACTTTGTATCACTTTCAGCTTTTGATAAAAGAGGGTAAAATCAAGCCTCGGGGCTATGAAGCACAGCAGGAGTGCCAACTAGCAACCTATTTATGTGCATACTCAGAGATAATCTGCTTCTGCGTTGTCCCAAGACACAACTGTTAAGTAAATAAAGTGACTAATAAGACTATTGTTTCTATAATTATCCCCCTGTCGAACTCAACAAGAGAAATAGTCATCTTCTACATTGCAGCATAAATAGATGAAATCATTGATGTAACTAGCTAAGTAGGTAATTTTTGTACTAGTAATATTGTTTTATAACCTCCTATTAAAAAGAGAAGTCTGTGAATGTATCTGTAATCCAGACAAAAGAAATAGATTGACCTGTGATGGGTGACATTAGAAAAGTGCCCCATGTTTCCTTAATTAGTATAATGTGTTATGAGATTTTGATATGCTTAGTTTAAAAAGAAAAAAAAAGACAGAAATTACTTCTCGTTTAAAGAGAACCTGCTTCCTGCTTAAGTGGCTAATATTTTAATTAAGTCTGGAGTGAAGTTTTTTGAGTATCTCCTGATAAACTCCCTCCTTTATGTTGATGGTAATTAAACGGATCCCCAAGGGCTTGGATAGGCGCTTTGCAAGGTCCATGCTGATTGTCAGACAGGAGACACTGACCAGTTGGTTTGCTCTTGAATAGCCCACAGCGTGCTGTCAGCGCAGCAGTTTGATTTTTCTGTATTGTGAGCTGTTGTCAGGGCTAACTGGGTCCTATTGTGACTGAAGATGTTGCGCAAATTGAGGCAGATGGCTCTGATTCAGACACGTGTCATTCAGAAAGAGGAGAGGAGATTGGCCCTGCAAAGTGGGGTCAGACGGGGTCACAGACCTGCTCCACACTTGTTAGTGTTTTCAAAAGCCCATGTGCAGCAACTTTGTTGTTGAGAAGTAACCAAGGAGGGGGGGAAAAAAAGCATGTTGTGCTCCTTGTGGAAGATGGAAAGATGGACGCTGTTGCCACCCTCTTGCTTCCTGTCTCTTGGGCCTGGCTCTGCACACAGAATGAATTAACAGGATTGACAGAAGTTCATTGTGCCTAAAATGGCTTTTCAGTCAATTGTGGTGCTTAAAAGGCTAGTTTTGCTTTTAATTCCATGTAATTAGTGGGTTCTTCATGTCTTGGAATTTAGTAATGGTGCATTAGTCCTAACTTTTGTCTATCTGATTGGTTGGTAGTTTTTCATTTCCTTTGTAGGATTTTTAATAATTATAAAATGCTTTAAAATACTGGCCACATTTTATGATTCTGGAGATGAATTCACCAATAGAATAACTCAGTGTGTTCTTGTTACTGTCATTTCAAACTGATTGTTTTGAGTGTTTATAAATTTATAAATTAGTTTGAATTAATTTCTGAGATTGCAGGAGGAGACGCATTTCAGAAAGTACAACAAGTTTGGCTTTTTGTATGTGTTCTACTACATTTAACATAGTTGTATTGTCTTTGGGGCACCAAATAATGGAAATCCTTGGAAAATTCTATGCAGCTGTAGTCAGGTTGTCAGTATTTACATTAAAAAATTATTTAAATAAAATTTAGTTTGTACTACTAGATACAAAATTTTGCATGATAATTCTTTGTCCTTCTAAAATGCAAAAATATTTACACCATGCTGCACAAATTATGTTTGAAGAATTTATGGGAAGTTTTGTGGTTTATCCTCTGAAATGCATTAATGAATTTAGAAGTATTTTATTATATTTGAGCTCATTTAACTCTTGCAGAAAGGAACATTAGCAGTCTTTGACATTAATATCCTCAGTGATTTTTCTCTTTTCTTTTTTATTTTTCCCTTTCCCTCCAGGTTTGCAGCTAAGACTGCTCACAGTGGGTCACTGATGCTAGTCACAGTGGAGCTGAAGGAGAGCTCTACAGCACAGCTCATCATAAACACTGAGAAAACTGTGATTGGTTCTGTTCTGCTGCGGGAGCTGAAGCCTGTCCTGTCCCAGGGGTAACCTGCTTACATCTGGACTTCAGAATCTGGCACACAACAAAAGTGCCTGGCATCCACTACTGCTGCCTTTCATTTATAATAATAGCCCTTCCATCTGGCAGTGGGGAAAGAATACACTCTTGACATTCTTGTCTTCTGCTTTAGAATGCTAGTGCGTATCTATCATGTATGCAAGTCCTTTCCTTCTTTTCTGCTTGCTAACCAAAGAACATATATTTTACTGTCAGTTATCTGCGCTTTTAAATGTATTTCCCATTTGTTCTACCCTAGTCCTTCCCTCTCTCTTCCCTTCCCCCACTACCTTCCTTCCCCATCAGTGTGTTTCCCCCTATAGTGGACAAAGACTAGTAATAAAGTTTGAGGGAAACCACACTGCTTGAAAACTGACTTCAAATGGCAGGTGGGTTCCAGCAACATACACAAGTGTGTGGTTCAGAGAGAATTCATGGTGTAAATGTGAAAACACAGCAAGTACAGCAAAATGGTGTTTGTTTTCTAGAAATGCTTGTAAACCTGAACTCATCTATTGAGAACACTGTTCCTACCTACTGTCATTTTCTCAGATATTTTGTTAAGATGCTAATAAAGTAGTGCCCATGAACAGAGGCTCCCTCTTTCTTGTTTTCATAGAAAATTGATAACACACATAACAGTATTGTATATACCTGGTTAACTAAAGTAAATACAAATGTGGTGGACACTACATATGCATCAAAAACTGTTCTTGTGAAAGTAGGCAGTGTTTGTGCTCCTATGATAATTGTCTGCTATATGGTTACATTTTTGTTAATAAAGCCAGCAACTGCCTATTTTCAAACTGGCCTACTCATAAAATACTGATTGAATTTTTCAAATGAGTAATAAATGAAATACTGATTATTAGACTATTGTGGCAGATATTGTCATCTAGCTTCATGAATAGTTCAGGTCTTTATTTCAAATTTGTTTTTTAAACAAGATTAAAACATCTTCCAGGTTTGTATAAACCAGGACTTGAGGCAAAGAGGAATTCATAGCCATATCAGCTGTACTAGGCCTGAGAAAATGAACAACTTTGCACCGGTTGATGTACCCAGCTTTCTTGGTACAGGTCAGTGATTTTATCAGGTCACTGATTTTGACCTTCTGTTCACATTCTGGTTACATGGCAGGACAGAAGACTCTGGGCATTTTCATTTCTTATCAGTTCTCCTCACTTCCAAAATGTTTTTTCCTAGTAACTCATGGCTCTGCTCAGAGAAGATACTTGACTAGGTGTAGCCTTCCTCTGTCACCAGGACCCTTGCACAGTCCTTAGGTGCTAACTGGTGCTGTTCTAATAACAAAATGCTGCTACTTCAAAAATATTGCATTACTTCACACTAAATTCTAAAAGTTTATAGTAAAATTTGGTGGAACTAAAAGGAGGCTCCAGTGTGAAGCAGAGCTTATTGGCAAATTCTAAAGAGAGATTAGGTTTTTAAGGCATTTATCTTGCTCCTCTGTGGGAAATGTAGTTCTAGAGTTTGCTAGCACCCAAAATATACCCAAAATATATCTTTTCTCAGAAAAAGAAACAGGAATCTTTTGCCCTCAACAGAAATGTACATGTTCTTAATCAACATTCACATTATTTTTTGAAGTCCTAATCCTGCAAGAAGTTTGCTATTGAATTAGTTTTCAACTGTGATGTGAAAGCTATTCAAAGAGATGAAAAATGAATTGTAGAAATTACTGTCATCACAGGGAAACTGCATATTGGTCTTTAGATAACCTTTAATATTAAGACCTAGTGAGAAGATGGTGAGGGAAAGGTACAGAAACATGCTTCCTGAGGAAAGACTGAACTGTAAAAGCTTTGGCTGCGTTTGTAAAGGAGAAAACAAACAAGGATTGCTTCTCGTACTGCAGTATAAATCAAACACATTAATGCTGTGTAAGTCACACACACTGCTGAGTATTTTCTGCCTTCTTAGAGTGCTTTATACATTTTAGCAGTGAAGGCCAGAAACGTGTATAATAAGGATAGCTGAGGAGTTTCTGGTAGTAATTTACATTTTTCAGCACTCTAATGGTTCAGTAACTTTTGGTACAGGTCTCTGGCTGATCATAGAGTAGTTTGGCTTGGAAGGGTACCCTGAAGATCATCTAGTTCCAACCCACCTGCCATGGAACAGGACACTTTTCACTAAACCAGGTTGTTCAGAGCCCTATTGAACATGGCTTTGAACACTTGCTGGGATGGGGCATCCACAAGTACGCTGGGCAACCTGTGTCTCCACCCTCACAGTAAAGATTCCCTTCCTAAATATCTAGTGTAAACCTAGTCTCTTTCAATTTAAACCCATTCCCCCTTGTCCTGTCACTACATGCCATTGTAAATAGTCTTGCCTTCTCTTTTCCAAGCTGAACAATCCCAATTCTCTCAGCCTTTCCCCTCTGCTCCAGCCCTCTGATCATCTTGTTGGCCTCACTCTGGACTCCAAGAGGTCCATGTCCTTC
>VZTD01002287.1:15521-26395 GCA_013397725.1 Rhagologus leucostigma
GGATGGGATGGGATGGGATGGGATGGGATGGGATGGGATGGAGCTGAGCTGTAGGGGAAGCATCTCTGGCAAGCACCGCTTTAATGTCATTACGACCTCAATTTTTTCTATTTATTTAAAGCACCACGACCCAGAAAACATCGGGAGATTTTGGCTGAGATGCTTTAACCAAGCAGCAACTCTTTAACTTAATTAAATCCATTGACAACAGCAGTCGATTCCCGGATTTTCATTATACTGATAGGTGAAAGAAATCCAATTATTTTCAGGCCGCCTGCGTGCCTGCTCCCAGCTGACCCGGCCACCCTTACATATGTTGTGTAATTTATTTAGAGTACTCTTCACCTCCGAGGAAACCGTTCAGGTAACCCAGATTTTCCTGGGAATTAGGGATTTTAAGAATGAAGGCTGTGCTGGCAGGTGAGCCGCTCCTCCAGCTGTTGGAGCGCAGGAATCCTTTGAAGCAGCTCAGAGCTCCAGACACCGGGCTGTTGCTTTTTTTAATATCCTCTTTCTAAATATTTACAGGGTTTGTTTGGGGTTTGTTTTTGGTTTTTTTTTTGTAGTATTATTTTATCCTCCCCGTCAGATTTGGTTTTAAGCAGAGCGGGTTCTTCGGCTGCTTGGGGAGCATCCTGGCATTGGTTTGGGGTGGAGGGAGGGTGGGGAAGGACGTGTGGGGCTGAGCTTAGGGGTGGCACTCTTAGAAAATCTGGAAGGAACCCACAGGGATCGCTGATCCCAGCTCCAGGCCCTGCACAGACACCCCAAAATCCCACCCTGTGCATCCCTGGGAGCGTTGTCCAAACGCTCCTGGAGCTCTGGCAGCCTCGGGGCCGTGCCCATTCCCTGTTGAGTGCCCCAGCACCCTCTGGGGGAAGAATCTTTCCCTAAAATCCATCCCAACCTCGCTGGCACAGCTCCAGCCGTTCCCTGGGTCCTGTCCCTGTCACGGGGAGCAGAGATCGCAGCTGCCCCATGGGAGGGAGCTGTGGAATGCTGAGAGGTCTCCCCACAGTCTCTCCCAGCCTTTCCCTCTCCAGAGGGTGCACAGTGCCTGGAACGAGGGGCTGCCAGCCCGGGACAATCCCTGCTGCCCCCAGACCCACCCCCAGCACGGGGCCGGGCCCCCCGAGCCCGGCGTCAGCGCCGCTCACACATCTCCTTCTCCTCTCTCTTTTCCAGGATCCCGTTCAAGATCGGGCAGCCCAAGAAACAGATTGTACCCAAGACAGTGAGTAAACCAGTTCCCCCTTTTTAGCTCCAGCCTTGGATCATGTGGCTGATGAGTCAAGCCGGCACTTTGACTCGTCCCATTTTGCAGCGTGTGGGAGGGAGCTGGAGCAGCAGAACCTGTTGCCGCGTGTGACCAGCGCTCGGCTCCTCGTGCGAGGAGCGAGGGGGAGCCCCATCCAGGGAGAATATTTTGGTTTGGGATCTGTTGAAATGATAATTTTTTTTGAATTTTACTTTTTTTCGGGGAGGGGAGGGAGGGAGGGGTGTGTGTGTGTGTGGGGGGGGGGAAAAGAGCTCTCTTGGTCTGGCACGGTTTTCCTCGGAGATGGCTGAACGGGTTTGCTTCCTTCCTTCCTTCCTTCCTTCTTTCAGCAATGGCTTGTTTGTTCATCCTTTCGGAGCAGATGGAGGAGGAGGAGTGGTTCAGATCGCTGAATATAACTGTTTCCAAAGAAAGGCTTATAAGCTGAGATGCTTAGTGCTCGGGCGTGAATTAATTTGTGCTGCACAGCATTTGCTTTAAAAGCAAATTAAAAAAGCATTTTGTATTCCCGTGGATTTGAGGCTCCTACCCCAAGTGCTGCTGCTTGCAGCTGGCTGTGGTATTTTCCCTTCTTAAGCAGCTTGGCTTTGCATTTGTCCCATGCCAAAAAAAACCCCCCCCCCAAAAAAAAAAGCTGTGGAACCTCCCAGGAGCTGGCGCTGAACACTCACCTGGACACCTGCTCTAAAGTGGGAGCCCTGAGAGGCAGAGCTTGTCCCTCTAACGGCGTCGGTGACCTAATCCCCTGCACAGACTGACATCCCTGATCCTTCCTCTCCGGGACACTCCGCTAATTCCGCAGGATGCGTGGGCACCCGCGTTTGTGGGGCAGTTTCTCCTTGGGACATGACATTTTCCCTGGAGGCAGAGGGCTAATCCCACCACTCCCTTCAAGGCTTGATTGCCATGTTTTATTTTGAAGGATTTGGTGGTTGTCTGCTGCCGTGGAGCAGCAATTTTCTGTAACAGCTCCAAACTGTCAGTACAGAATTTAAGCCAGGCAGGCGACGAAGATGAGGGCTGGTAAAATTCCTCCGTGGTTTTTCCGTGTGTTCTCAGCCGCCCTTTCTCCAGGGGCTGGCGATCCACCAGGAAGGTGCTGCTGCCTGTGGTCCCTCAGGTGAGGCAGCCCAGCCTCAGCTCTCCACCCCCCTCCCAGCTCGTGGCAGGAGCCCCTACATTCCTTGCTCCACGACACTTTGCCTCTCATCCCCCTCTCCCGGTGTTCCCAACGCCGCTGTCCTTCCAGGCTGGGGCAAGAACCAACTGCTCTGCAGCTCTGGGTGTCTTGGCCAGCTCTGCTGGGTGTCTTCAGCCCACCCATTCTCACAGCCCAGTTGAATATTTCATATTTCCTCGCTGATTTCCCTCCCCTCCTGCTGCATTCGCTGTTGCGAGAGGTTTCTCTCTCCTAAAATCAGCCATCCCTGAGCTCGGGCTCCCTTGCAGATGAGCGGTGGCACCTTTGAGATCTTCCCTTCCCCGGAGCTGCTGGAATGTGCTGTTCTGAAGCAGTTGGCAGGCTTTGCTTATATATACATGTGTGTGTATTAAATAGAACAGCTCAGAATATCCGGCAGGCAGAGGTTCATTCAGCACCCAGAGCGCTTCCAGGCCTTTTCCTTTCCCTTCCTTCCTTCCTCAGCTCCCCAGGAACAAGATTTTGTGTCAGCAAAGTTGGAAACTGGTTTCTAAATGGCTTCCACTCGCTCTGTGGTGATGATGATGATGGTGGTGATGGTGGTGGTGTTGCTCTCCAGGCGGCAGATAACAGGGAAAGCAGAGAACAGGAAGCTCAGAGCCTTGGAACTTCACGCCAGGCGCAGAGTGCAGCCCTTCAAAGCAGAACAAGCGGCAGGAAACCACCGATGTCCCCCGGGATCAGGCATTCCACGCCGTGCTGTGGAAGGGTTGGGGCTGCTTTGTAGCTTCAGCGAGCTGCAGGCCCCCGAATTTACCTCCCAGTCGCGGGCTGAGACGCTCCATCTGTGCAGGCTTTGGGGAACAGCGGCAGCAGCCAAGGGCTGGGATGTTCCAGATGTTGGGCTCCGGAGCCCGCCGCAGGAAGTGGGAAGGTGTGGCATCTCCAGGGCTGCATCCCAAGGCCATCGGAAGGGAAGTGGTTGTGGGGAGAGGATCTCCCACTCACGGAGACCGGACCACAAAAGAGGATGGTTGGGGGGGAAGGATAAAAAAAAAAGCAGCGTTTGTTAGGATGTGACTTCTCTGGCTCTCCGTGAGGCCTGGGACTGGAGTCAGGAGAGGGGGGTGGTTTTGCCGAGAGGCTCAGCGAGCCAGAGAGGCTTTTTTGTTGTCTCCATGCTGGGGCTGGTGTCAGATCCGGGCCGGCAGTAGTCCTGAAAAGCAATTTGCCTGGGCTGCCGAGGAATTAGTCATGACTCCCCGTGCCCACTCGCTTGTGATCCTTTGGAGAAGGGCACGGTGTCAGGCACAGTTTAGCTCTTGAGGGAGAAGGAAACCCCAGTAGAAAATATCAGCTGGTGAACTGAGGTGATCTCCCCCTCCCCAGACGTGCCTGTGCTTTGTTTCCACCTTAACCTGGGCAAATCCAATTCCAGACAGCATAATCTCTTCCCTCCTCTTCCCTGAAAAGAGCAGCTGTCACCGGGCTCCGGGAGCCGGGTGGGAGGATCTAATGCTCGGAGAGAGGACCTGCTGTCAGCAGGGCCACGGGCCCACAGCCCAATTAAACTAATGCCCAGTGATAGGAGTTAAACCTGTTAGAATTATATCTCTGCACGTTTATTGCTCAGCCACGAAGCCTCTTACGGCAGAGACGACGTTCTCCCCTCCCTCGGGACGGCTCCGCTCCCAGCAGAGGTTGCGCTGCCGTCGGAGACGTCGGAGCTGTCTCGTCTCCCCAGCTCTGCTGCAGCTCCTGCTGAAGTTCACCTGCGTCCCCCCGAGGTCGTTCCCTGCCCTTCACCGGGGCTGGGATGATCCAAGCAGGCAGGGAGCTGGGGAGCGGAGCCGGGGAGCAGAGCCGGGGAGCAGAGCCGGCTCCGCGTCCCCGCAGGGCGCTCGGGATGGGGCGAGCCGAGGTTTTTATGCCGGCTCCCTCCCTGCTTCCCTCGTCCCTGCTCTGGCCTGGGCTGACTCAGACCACTCGCCCTCCTCCTCCTCCTCGCTGGCCTGAGTCAGCTTGGCAGGGAGGGGAGACCTGAGCTGCCAAATCTCCCTTCCTTGACTCATCCCGGCAGCTCTGCCTTCCCCAGGGGTGTCGGACGGAGCAGCTCCGTGAGCAGCAGGATTCCACTGCAGCTGTGGCCGTCAGCACCTTTCCACTGGGCTCCACCAGCGAGCTGGAAATCCCAGAGCAGTGGAGTAAATGCCACGGGAATGGTGGGGTGAATTCAAGTGGTGCCAGTTAAATCATTCTGCTCGTTTTCACTTTCTTCCTTCAATCTTTTCTGGCCAAAGTGGTCTCGGCCTTTTTTCTCTTTGCCACGTTGAGGGAAGCTTTCCTGCAGGATGGGGATGTGGAGGTCTTGCTGGGTGGAGTCCCTGACAGCCCAGACCCACCTGCACTCTGCAGCTCTGGCTCAGGGTATTCACCCACGGGACTTACCTCGAGTGTCTCGATGGGATGGCAAAAGCTCGGCAGAAATTCTGTCTTAGAACAGAATTCATGGCCTAATTCTGTGGGTTTCTTTTTTTTTTTTTGGAGAGGAGGGAGAAGGAAACAGACCCTTCCCTCTTTTTCCCAAGATCCACCAAGAGGCGAGACCACTGGAAGATGCAGAAATCAGCTCATCGTCCTCCCCCAGGAAAAAACATGAACCCCGGGGGGATAGGAAGGTTCCTCACGGTCCCTTATTTCCATCTCTTTGTAGTGTTGGCTCTGCTCTTGCTCCTTTGCCTCGTAACCATGGTGGTGATGATGCTCCTGCCCTTCAAGCAGGAGGGATCTCATCACAGGTGGGAGGCCCGGTGTTTGCAAACAAAAAAAAAACCCCAAAAAACTGGGTGAAGGAGAGAACGTCGTTTCATTTCAAAGCTTTTCGAGAGCTCGTCGCTCTCGATGTAGATTTAAATAAAAACCCCGAGACGAGCGATTTTTGCATTACCCAGCCCCTGTGCCTGGGAGAAGAAAAGGTTCGATACAGAAAGCGCGGCTTGATTGGGAGTTTGCAGAGAGAGGCTGCGGAGCAGTGGGATTATTTTAATAATACGGAAACTTCCCTTCAGGATATTGTAATTTTCTTGCCTGTACTTCTTGTTCTCGTTACTCTTAACGTGCTAATCCTCCCCACAGCCTCTGTTGGCTGCGTGCGACCATGGAGAGCTACTGGGAGTGGGAATTACTGTGTGCTCTGCAAAATGTTCCCAGCTTGTCCTCCTTGCACGGCTCTGCCTGCGACTCTGCTGGGTGGGAGCACGTGAGAGCAGCTTTTCCCTCTCCAGAGCTGGTTTTGTGGGATATCCGGGCTCCAGCCACGGCTGGGAGGCTCCGTGAGCTCGCAGACTGTGGGGACTGGGAGCCAGTTGCTGCCTGTGGGCGTGAAAAATAAGAGCAGTCCTTGGGCAGCTGTCTCGGAGAGATGGGGCTGGGGATGTGAGTCAGGCTGGGCAGCTGAAGCGTCTCTCTGTGGAGTCACCTCGAGCCCGTGTGGATCCTGCTCCGGCGCTGGGATGGGGGTTTTGGGGCAGCTCGGGAGATTTAGGGGCTGAGGGTTGCAGGGTGGGGAGGTTTTGCCTTTATAGAATGAATCCTAAAATCCCGGAATGGTTTGGGTGGGAAGGGAGCTTAAAACTCATCTCATTCCCACCCCCTGCCATGGATTCCAGGGATCCAGGAGCAGCCACAGCTTCTCTGGGAATTCCATCCCAGCCCCTCACCACCCTCACAGGGAGGAATTCCTTCCCAAAATCCCATCTAACCCTGCCCTCTGGCAGTGGGAAGCCATTCCCTGTGTCCTGGGCCTTTTCCAAATCCCTCTCCAGCTCTCCTGGAGCCTCTTTAGGCGCTGGAAGCTGCTCCATATCCATTAAGCAACGGTGCCTTTTGCTTATCGCACAGAAATGGGCGAATCTGACAGCAAAGAGGGCCAGGAACCCTGAATATTTGCAGGTATTTCACAGCCCAACCCTCCAGCTTTTGGAGGAATTGGTTGCTGAGCAGATCCTCCTAAAACAGGGAAGAGGGAACGACGAAGGCAATGACACCGCCAGCCTTCAAAGGGGGGCACATTTTTTGAGTCGTGCCCGACCCTGTGTGGTTTGCGACCAAAACAATTCACACCTAAGGCCTATAAATAGAGTGCAATATTCCCTGGGTATTTTAGCAGCCGGAACAGGCCTGGGGATGGAGGGTGGGTTTTACTACGTGCCGGTTACCTGACCTGCCGGCGCCAGCTGCCGCGGATTTCTGCGGCTCCCCGAACACCAGGCACAAGTCGTGTGAGCTGCCCCCACACTGCTCCGTGGCTGTTCTCTCCAGAGCCCAATTTTAGCAGCACGAAAAGGGAGCTGGAGCTCCGGGGAGGGTTTTTTGGAGCGGAGAGGGGGAGAGAGCCAGCTCGCATCCCCCGGATGGTGGGAGCGGATGGCGCGGACAGCTGGGCGCTGGGATGGGGCTGGAATGTGGCTGGGCACTGCCTGCCCTCAGGCTGGGGCTGGTGGAGTTCTAGTGCGGCCCCAAAAGATGTTTAAAAAAGGAGATTTTGAGAGAACTGAGCTCCATCTTTAACCCCCGAGCTTTTAGCAGCAGTTCTGCTTGGAAAGCGAACGTCCCCATTAAACGTTCTGGTGTCGCATCGAGCCTGGGATTGAAATCCCGGGGCCAGCAGGAGGAATTGGAACAAACCTTTGGATCCTTCTAGTCCTGGCTGCTCCCAGCACTCCCCGTTTCCTTAATAGCACGGGAGCTTGACAACACAACTGAACCCAGCGCCGATCCCATGACAACAAACGCGCACGGATTTACTCTTGGCTGGTCAATTGAAATCCATTTGCTTCTCTGGTTGACGAGGTGTGGAATGAATGTTTTAAGTGTGTTAAAACAGTCAGCATGGAAAGAAAGTTCCTTAAAATATCTCCTATCGCTGGAGGTTTGCTGCCAGCTAGCAAGTAGGAGGGAGCAGGCGCTGAGGTAGCATCGGGAGAAGGCCGTGCTGGAGCTCTGAGCTCGCAGCACAGGTTTCCCCTCCCTTTCGGAGGTGTCACAGTCCGCTGGGATTGTTGCTCCAGCCCAGGAATTTCATGGGAGGGAGCTGTTGTAGGGATGAGGAGTGTGTGGACAGGGTGAATAATGCGGAGATGGGAGGGCTCAGGGGTGGTTTGGGGGGTTTGGGGGCAGTTTCACTGTCCTGTTGAGGATGAGGAAGGAGGAGACAGCCAGACCCTCCTCAGGGTCCTTAACGGGGCTGGAGGAGAAGCAGCTCCCCTCAGTTTTTGGGAGAGAACACAGGCTCGTCCCCCCAGCACTGAGCCGTGCTAGGCAGTGACCTCCCTGCTTTTACAGCATCTCCATTTATTCCATCAGCTCCCAATCCGTGTGCTGGAGCACGTCCTTGGCTCGAGCCGACCCCTTTGGTGGCAAAAACCCCCTGGAGCTCAAAAAACCCGAGACTTCCTTTCCTTTTTGAGGCGTAACTCCCATTAAAGCTGCAGCTCGTGCTTCCCTGGGCTCGGCTCGGCGCTTCCCAGGGACAGCTTTCCCTGCACACTCCAGGCTGCCCTGCAGTCCCCTGGAGCTCATTTCCATCTCTTCTTTCCACAGGTGGAGAGAGACTTTGAAAGGGAATATGGGAAGCTGCAGCAGTGAGTATCAACCACACTGGTCGGACAGGACCGGCCGCGTGCTTCCCTGCTGTGTCCTCTCCCTGCATCTTCCCAGGGAATTTTAGCCACTGATGCTCTTCCCAGTGAGCAAATCCCTCGCTGCCCTGTAATTTCTGATTCTTCAGGGTTTCTCTGAGTGGTCAGAGGTGGCCTGAGAAGTATTTGCAGCGGGGTTGCAGGTTCTGGCAGCTCTAAAAAAAAGTGTAAAATGGCCAGAAAGCCGTGGGGTCCCCGAAGAGCCCAACACTTCTGAGGACCAGGAGTGGCTTTGCCATCCTGCCAGTGTCACAGGAGCTCACACGGATCTTCTGGAAGCATTTGGCTTCACCATTCGTGTTAAGTGTGAGAACTTTCAGGAAATATGGGTACTATGAATAAGAGATCACCAACTTGAAAAGGTTAAAAACCATCTGAAAACAACCCGAAAGGGTTGAGCTGCACTGAACTTCATCGAGCCTTGCCTGGATATTTTTAACTCCCACCAGAAGCCAGCATATTCAGCCCGTAAATGATTTGTTGCACGTATGATACACTCGGGTTCCTTTCTTTCCAAGATTCCGACTTTGCCTTCTTTCTCCCATCTTTCAGATTGGAAGATCAGACCAAAAAACTTCAGAAGGATATGAAGAAAAGCACAGATGCAGATTTGGGTGAGTGACTGGAGGATACATCGACTGTGAACTTGGCCACAGAGAGATGAAGTGACTTTTCTTGAGATCACATGAGTAATGTGTGACAAGCCTGGAAAACAAATCCAGAGCTCAGTCCCACTCAGTTTGCTTAGTTACAAGGCCATCTGCGAGAGGGCTGCGAGCAGCAGCTCAGCCCGGGGAACACAGACAGTGCTGCGGGCTCAGTCCCTGGCTCCTGAGCTCTGTGGCCTTGGACAAGCCCCTTTCTTTCCTTTGCCTCGCTTTCTGCCACTGAGAAAAACAGGAGTCGTTATTCCAGGCCGCAGATTCTCCAGCAGGAGCAGCTCCAGCTGAGCCTATTGTGCCGGCAGTGCTTTTGCACCTCCTTCAGTCGAGGGTCTGGAGCACCCTCTGGAGCCCCAGGAAGGTGGGGTGATGGTCTGGGGGGGGCTGCGGGGCACAGGTGGGCACGGCTGTCCGTGTTTCCCTTGGGAAGCGCTGACCTGGCAGCTCTCCCTCGGGAATAACCCGGCTCATTCCCTCGGGGGCTGCTTGTTTTGGCTTCCCCTCGTGGCAGTGGGCGATGGAGGAAACAATAAACAGCTCTGCCTGCACGTTCGGGGTGACATCTGCCCTTGCAGGTGTCCTGTCCCGTGTCCAAGCTCCCTTCACATCCCTCTGGTCGGGATCTGCTGTGCCCGGAGACGGATCCAGCGGAGGGGGACTGGGAGCTGGATTTGTTGGACGCTGTTAGTGAGCTGAGCAGGGCAGGAACCTGCAGCAAGGAGCTGTTCCAAACCCAGCTGGTTTTTCCCAGCGTGTGGTTTGGAGCAGTCCCTGCTTGGACCCCACAGCTCCGGAGCCGAGGCAGAGGCACCAGCACAAACGGGTGTGGGCTGCGCGGGGCCGGCACTCATCCCGTGGGATCGGGGTCACAGCGGGGCAGGAATCGGGGTCACAGCCGGGCAGGGCAGTGGGAAGGAGGCAAATTTGGGGCTTTCTGTGATGCAGCCTCTCACCTGAGTGTGTGTGTGTGTGGATATTGCCAGGCACAAACAGATCCGGGCCCTTCCCGTGCTCTCCCACCCTTCCCAGCACGGGCAGAGGGGTGGGAAAGGCACCAGACACCCGGGACTCTTTTCCAGGGTGAAAACTGCCCTTTCCGAGGATTCTGGTCATTGTCAGGGATCCTTGGTAAGTTTTTCCTTGTTAAGGATTCCCCTCCCCTCCCTTGCAGTGGGCGTTGTTTATATGGAGCATTTCAAGTCCCAGAGGAGCTGTGGGAGGACTTTCTTTTTCCGTTCTGTTACATGGCAGAGTCACAAATGAGCCTTGGCCAGAGCCAGGAAGATCTGATTTCTCATTTAAAGCCTTGAAATCATGAGTGGAGGGAGAGGTTCTGAGCACGGTCTGCTGAGGGAGGGCTGAAGGAGAAAGAGGTGGATCAGCTCAATCCCTGAGGATGCCTCTCCTCACCTGGCAGTGCCCATTCCCAACATCCAGCCCCCGGATCCGGCGAGGATGGCAGCGTTGTGTCCTCTTGTCTCGTTCCTCCAGGCTCAGGGGGTTGGTTCTTCGCCGCCTGCAAACGCTCCCTGGCAAAGTGGGACCGGTGGCTCGAGTCTCCACCTTCCTCCCAAAAAACTCGGCTCGGAACGGGAGCGATTCCTGTGCACAGAAATATCCCTGCGAGGCTCTTGCGCTGCCCTGCCAGCAAACAGGGAATGGGGTGTTAGCAGCACTCCCTGTCCCGTGGCTGGAGATCACTCACCCCCTTCCCCACCCTCTTTCCAAACAAAATAGGATCGTAAGGAGCAGGAGGAGGATGTTCTTTAACTGGAGGTGAAAGCTCTCCTTTGAAAGGAGGTGCAGGTAACCCACGGACTCCCCGTGGCTCGGGTTTGCTCTCTGGCTGTTCTCCATTTCATCCCATGCAGACAAGCAGTGGACTCTAAAATCCAAAATTCCTTTAATTGGAGCTACATCTCACGTGTTTAATGAGGAAAAGAGCAGTGCAGACCCTCCTGAAGGCCACCCTGAGGGACAGGCAATCCTTTCTCTCTTTCCTCCTCCTCCTCCTCCTCTTCCTTTCTCCCTTCTCCTTTCTCCTTCTCCTTCTCCTTCCCTTCCCCTTCTCCTTCCCCTTCTCCTTCTCCTTC
>VZTD01002287.1:26535-47772 GCA_013397725.1 Rhagologus leucostigma
TCCTTCTCCTTCTCCTTCTCCTTCTCCTTCTCCTTCTCCTTCTCCTTCTCCTTCTCCTTCTCCTTCTCCTCCTTCTTCTTCTCTGTCCTCTCCTCCCTGCCCTGGGACTCTCAGACCCCACTTTTTCAGCTCTCTACAAGTGAAGTCAGTGATGCAGAGGAAATTCCTGACCCAAATTCCCCCTGGACGTGCCCAAACCCCCCCCAGTTCCCGACCTCCTGGCATGACCCGGCCGCTCCCTCCTTCCAGTTCCCTTCCAATCCTTTCCTGTGAAGGAAAACTTAATTTTTCTTCCAGCCGAAGGAGTTCTGCCGTTCTTAACTCCGTCCCGTTCTGGCACAAATCCCTCCTCAGATGTGGTCACACATATGGATTATATCCCATCTGTTTAAAGGTTTAAATGCCTAAAGCCTTCATGTTTGGATAATAGATGGATACGGGAGCTTTGTTATTCCAGAGTGAGAGGCTCGCTCGGCGTTGAGCTCCCCAGCTCTGCAGCTTCTGAGCTCTCTCCATTATAATTGTGTGTAACCTTTCAATCAGAGTGTTTAACCCCTTGATTTATGATCTTAAGCCCCATTATTCAGATGACTTTCACTTTTAATATCTGAGGGACTCTTTCCGAAGCTCCGCCGTAGCACGGCTCAAGCATCTGGCTTTGTGATCTCCAACTGGAATAACTTCCAGCACTGAGGAAAAAGAACTTTTTTTTTTAGTACCCCTGGCTTTTTTTTTTCCTTTTTTTTTGTCTATTTTATCCGTGTTTATATCGATGCTTTCCTTTTTTATTCGTCTTTTTTTCCATTCTGTACCTTCCCCTAATTTCTTGCTCGTTTGTGTAGTGGCTCTGTCGTTGAATTTTCCCTTTGCAGACCAAGTGTTTGGATAAAGGGGGATGTGGCTGACGGAAAACAAGCGGAATGCTCAGTCGGAGCATGACCTGGTGCTTCTGGATTTCTTGGTGGCACTCCCAGGGCCTGCAGGGACTTTGCAATTCCCCCTGGCTCGTTCTCCACGGGCGCAGAATTTGGACTTATTGAGGGAAAACGCTTAACTCGTGTCCCTGCTCTTTGTGTTTGGAGAGGAAAAGAGAAACCTCGTCTCCCAGCCCTGTCAGTCTGGTCCTTTCCCACTAAATCCACTTCAGATACGTGGCTTTTTTTTTTGTAAAGCCATTTGAAAGACTTAATGGACTGTGATTTTTCTCGTTGTGGAAGAGCTGTAGTGAGGCTGAGAGTGACACTTAATAGTCTGTCGAGAGAAGATGTATAAAAACTCCCATCTCCGGGGTTTTTTTAAGAGAACAGTGCTTTTGTTAGTCTGGGATTATTTCTAGCAGCATCACAAGCCTCGCATTGGAGTGGTTCAGCCTTAACTTACATAAAAACACTTCTCTGGGTGTTTACATGAATGAATTGGTGGCTTTTCCTTGCTTTTCTCTCAGCCACCAGCGAGTACCTCCCTGGAAGGTTGTGCTGAACCCTTCCTGGCTGGCTCAGCTCCCTGATTTTTGTCTGTGGAGATGCGTGGCAGTGGGAAAGGTGACCCTCTCTGGTTTCTTGTCCACGCAGCCATGTCCAAGTCTGCTGTGAAGATCTCCTCGGACCTGCTGTCCAACCCCCTGTGTGAGCAGGAGCCCGCCTTCCTCGAGATGGTCACGGCCTTCGACACGGCCATGAAGAGGATGGACTCCTTCAACCAGGAGAAGGTGGATTGTCTTTGGCTGGGAAATGGGAGTGCTGGGGGTGTCATGGAATCCCAGAACGGTTTGGGTTGGAAGGGATTTAAACCCATCCCGTTCCACCCCCTGCCATGGGCAGGGACACCTCCCACTGTTCCAGGCTGCTCCAACCCGGCCTTGGGCACTTCCAGGGATCCAGGGGCAGCCACAGCTGCTCTGGGAATTCCATCCCAGCCCCTCCCCACCCTCACAGGGAAGGATTCCTTCCCAAATTCCCACCTAACCCTGCCCTCTGGCAGTGGGAAGCCATTCCCTGTGTCCTTGTCCAGAGTCCTTGTGTCTCACCTCCTTCCCTTTCTATCATTGTCTCCAAGACTTTCCCCACACGAGTTTCTCTAATCTCACTCTTCTGCCTGGGATTTCAGCTCCCCTGGGAGAAATTCCCTCTCTTTTGGTTAAAGGACATTGTGGTTGTGCTCAGAATCTGCCCTCCATCCCGTGGTGGGCTCCGTACAAACCCATCCTTGTCCCAGCGGGATTTTCCAACAATCCTGACGTGCACTCCTCCCTTTTTTGCTTTCCACAGGTGAACCAGATCCAAAAGACGGTCATAGAGCCTTTGAAAAAGTGAGTACAAAATCATCTCGTGAGCCTGTGGGGGGTTTGTCCTCATCCTGAGCTTTAGGGATGTGGATCCTGGAGAGAGGCTGGAAAGCAGAGGGCCAATCCTGCCCTGCTCCTGCTGGCCACGCTCTTTTTGGTGCCTTAATTCATCATCGTTTTAACCTTTTTGGCCACTTGGATCCGCTGCTGCCTTCACCTGCAGCTCTAGGAATTCTGGAGATATAAAATCATGGAGCATCCTGGGATGGAAGGGACTCCCAAAAGATGAATAATTCAACTTTCTCTCAGTTTTTGTGTTGCTTTTTACCAACTTTTTGCTCCAGCAAAGGAACAAAACCACCTGGAGATCATCCAGGAGGGTCAGACATTGGCTGGTTGAGCAAAAGTTTCTTTCCTTTGGAAGTTTTCCTAAATAAAAGAGGAGAAAGTGAAAGTTCCTGCATGTTTATAAATAATATTTCCATGCAGAGAAGGAGGAGAGGTTGCAGAGCCTTCGTAGCCAGAGGGGTGGGAAATGAGGGGAAAACACCCAAATCCCACAATTTTGTCACATCTGGCCTGCAGAATTCCAGCCTTTTCCAGGGTTGAAGGCTGTACCCCCAAACCTTTCAGGATAAGTTCAGTTCTCTCCCAAATATCTCCTTAAATCCCAAGATTTGCTGTTTTGTTACAAGAGCAAAGCCAGCGAGCAAAAATAAAACGAAATTACTTTAATATGACAGTAAGTGTTGCAAATTGCTGAATAACAATTTCAGTTTAGCTTTGACACACGGAGGGGTTGTCGTGGTTTAGGGTTTTGTGGGTTTTTTTTCTCCTGGAGTTGTTGTTTCTGCCCGAATCTGAAAGTAAAATCTCCTGGATCACTTAACACCCGAGGTTCCAATGTGTTCCTGTCTGGGGGATGTTTGGTGACTCAAGTTTTACCTTGCTCCTCTATCCACAACCAGCAATTCCTGCTTATTCAAGGGGAAAAAAAATAGGAAGAAAGAAAGAAAAAAGGGGAAAAAAAAAAATCCCAGCCTTTTGTTGTGGAATTGTGTTGCTTATTATCTAGATTGTCCTCATGAAAGATACATTAACTTTTTCTTCCAGCATTCTGTTAAAATTGGAAGAACTTGTGTTGCTGAGATATTCTGGGGTTTTTTTTTCCCCCCCAGCTTGTGTTGGTTGGTGAAATGAAAGACAATCCCTTCCCCTGCAAACCTGCCTTGGATTTTAAGTCCCGGGGTGGTGAATTCAGGACAATAAATCCGTTTCCGTGTGCCCGTGGAGCTGCTCCGAGGGCTGGAGCCCCTCTGGGAGCCAGGCTGGGAGAGCTGGGGGTGAGAGAGGAGAAGGCTCCAGGGAGAGCTCAGAGCCCTAAAGGGGCTCCAGGAGAGCTGGAGAGGGACTGGGGACAAGGGATGGAGGGATGGGACACAGGGAATGGCTTCCCACTGGAAAAGGGGAGATTTGGGTGGGATCGTGGGAAGGAATTCCTCCCTGTGAGGATGGAGAGGGGCTGGGATGGAATTCCCTGAGGATGCCCCATCCCTGGAAGTGTCCAAGGCCAGCTTGGAGCATCCTGGGGCAGTGGAAGGTGTGGAAAGGGGTGGATCTGGCTGATCCTTCAGATCCCTCCCCACCCAACCCATTCCATGTTTCCGTGGCTCAGGACACTCCGTTTTCTGCCCAGTCCTCAGTTCAGCACCAGGGTGTTTGCTCCGACCTCCTGGCTGCTTTCCAGCCTCGGCAATTCTCTCCAGCTTCCTGAATTTCCACTGGCCTGGAAGATGAGAGGTTTTTTTCCCTTTTCCTGCCCTTTGGCACCTGCAAAGCTTCACCCTTGCGTGCCTTTAACCAGCTTACGTTCCACGCTGGGGAAGCTTCACCCCCACGCCGAGAACAAAAACGCTCCTTCCCTTCCCTCCTTCTTCCCTTTGTAGGTGCATCCCTGGCCAGGAACATTTCCGAGGAGCCCAAGGGTCCATTTTGAGGCTAATGAGATGCAGGAGAGAAATGCAGAGCTTGCACCTCCCTCCCCTTGTCCTGCTGGCGGATAAACCCCGGCGACGGTTCTGGGAGAAAAGTTCCAGATTAATGAAAGCTGCCTTGAGGAGTTCTTCTTATTTCCAGTTAGGTTTTCCTTCTCTCTCCCGAGCCTCTCCCAACTTTGCTCTGACCTAGAAAAAAAAAGGGATTTTTTTTTTTTTTTGCCTTTTTTTTGCTCCGACAGCTGCACTTTATTACATCTTCACTGGTGGTCTTTTATAGTTTATTAGCCAAAGAAACAGATAAGTATAATCCAGACAATCATCATTAGTGGTAATATATTGTAATCAGAGGCACATGGGCAGTAAAATCTCCATTCAGTTGTCCGGGGATTGGAGTTTCCAGGCAAATATTGGGGAATTTGTTAAACCACGCTGAAAAAAAGCAGTAGTGGATTTAGTGAGGGGGCAGTGGAGGCTCGTATTGTTTCAATCCTTCTGCTTCTGGGCTTGTAGGGTTATTCACAATTTGGCTTTTTGAGCCCCAAGAACCCCTTGGCTGGGGATGACTCATTTATTTTCAGCGAAAGAGCAAAGCTCCAGTGAGAATATTGCATTTTTGAGTGGATGGGTTGGGCGAGGAGCTGGGCAGGAGGGATGGGCTCCTCTTTGGGAGCTGCCTGTGGAATCTCACCCCAGAGCAGCAGATCTGGGGCAAAGGGGGACAAAACCAGCTGGTTTGGACTTCATTCCTTCACTCTCCCGGTTCTTCCAGCCAGGGCAGGGTCAGGGATTGGGGATGGAGTTTAGTGTTCCATATTGTGCGTCCGTATTTAAGGAAGGAAGCGGCTTAAACGAGCCAGGTGGTTTGGAAATCCACGGGATTTAGGGCCTTTCACGTTGGGAGCCGATTGCCAGGGCCGCAGGTCTCGATTTAACCCGCTCTGTCTGACCCTCTAGGAGCAAGGGTGTGGCCTGGTCACCCTGGTGTGGTTCCACTCCCTTGGAGCATTGTCCTGCTCCTGAAATTGGAGAGGTTTGGCCATGGGGATGTCCTGGTCACCCTGGCATGGGATCATTCCCATGGAGCATTGTCCTGTTCCCGAAATTGCAGAGGTTTTGGCCATGGGGATGTCCTGGTCACCCTGGCACAGGATCACCTCATTGGAGCATTGTCCTGTTCCTGAAATTGGAGAAGTTTTGGCCATGGGAATGGCCTGGTCACCCTTGCATGGTTCCATTCCCTTGGAGCATTGTCCTGCTCCTGAAATTGGAGAGGTTTGGCCATGGGGATGTCCTGGTCACCCTGGCATGGTTCCATTCCCTTGGAGCATTGTCCTGCTCCCAAAACTGGAATGGTTTGGCCGTGGGAATGTCATGGCCACCCTGGCATGGTACAATCCTTTTGATTTGGAGCATGGTCCTGCTCCCAAAACTGGAGAGGCTTTGGCCATGGGAATGTCCTGGTCACCCTGGCATGGGATCATTTCCTTGGGGCATTGTCCTACTCCCAAAACTGGAGAGGTTTGGCCATGGGGATGTCATGGCCACCCTGGCACAGGATCACCTCATTGGAGCATTGTCCTGTTCCTGAAATTGGAGAAGTTTTGGCCATGGGAATGTCCTGGTCACCCTTGCATGGTTCCATTCCCTTGGAGCATTGTCCTGCTCCCAAAACTGGAATGGTTTGGCCGTGGGAATGTCATGGCCACCCTGGCATGGTACAATCCTTTTGATTTGGAGCATGGTCCTGCTCCCAAAACTGGAGAGGCTTTGGCCATGGGAATGTCCTGGTCACCCTGGCATGGGATCATTTCCTTGGGGCATTGTCCTACTCCCAAAACTGGAGAGGTTTGGCCATGGGGATGTCATGGCCACCCTGGCACAGGATCACCTCATTGGAGCATTGTCCTGTTCCTGAAATTGGAGAAGTTTTGGCCATGGGAATGTCCTGGTCACCCTGGCATGGGATCATTTCCTTGGAGCATTGTCCTGTTCCTGAAATTGGAGAAGTTTTGGCCATGGGAATGTCCTGGTCACCCTGGCATGGTTCCATTCTCTTGGAGCATTGTCCTTCTCCCAAAACTGGAGAGGTTTGGCCATGGGAATGTCCTGGTCACCCTGGCACAGTGCTGTCCCCTTGGAGCATTGTCCTGCTCACAAAACCGGAGAGGTTTGGCCACAGGGATGTCCTGGTCACCCTGGCTTTGGCAGAGGTGGCACAGAGGGTGCTGCCACCGCGGTGCCACCACACAGGGGCAGGTGTGGGCCACGTGGGACATCCCAGAGGCTCGATCCAGGAGCCCCCCAGAGCCGTGATGGATAAATCCCATCGGAGCTGCGTGTCACCAACGTCTGCCGGTGACAGCAACTGGGAGTGGGGATCCCAATTCCATCTTCCTCCCACCACCCTGACATTCCCGTGGTCCCTCGAGCTGCTGGGAAAAGGCAGCCAGAGCTGGCCACAAGGAGCTCCAGGGGTGCCGGACCGGAAGCAGGACAAGCCGCTTTCATGTCCTTAACGAGCCCCTAATGAGGATTTGGAGCGGCCACATGGCCGCCTAATCCCCAGCGCGCCGCTTCCTCGTCCCGGCCTCCCATTCCTGTGCCTCTCCCTCCAGGAGGAAGGGCTGGGTTTAATTTCCCCCTTCCTGGTGGGTGGATGGGCCCCGACGGACGTGTGGGCACGGGCTGAGGAATGGCAGGAATCACCCTCCGTGTTCCAGCCCCTCCTGAGCCATCCTGGTGCCTCTCCCAGCTTCTCCTCACCTCATCCACCGCCGCTTGCTTTGGCATCTGGTGCTTCCCAGCTCTTGTGGTTCCTTTTTTTTACCTGTCCAACACCAGCTGCAGATCTTGTCCGCTTCCTTTTGGTTTCTTATCCAAGCCATCATCCCAAAAATAATGCCCTGGGGAAGAGCCACGTGCGTGCCAGCCGGGTCCAGCTCACAGGCTGCCAGTGAGGGCGTCTGAGATGCTGGAAAATGGAGAGAATTAAAGGTTTTGCCATTACTTTTCTCTGTGCCGAAGCTCCAGCACCCCTTTCCCACTAAAAATGAGAGCTGGAGGAAGCCGTGGGATGAGGATATGGGATGGAGAGGGCGAGGAGAAGACGGAGAGGTGACAGAATGTTCCCACTCCTCGAGCATCCCCAGGGCTTCCAGCAGAGAGATGGGAAGAAGTTTCCAATTTCCAAGCCCCAGACCTGTCAGCCGGGCTGAGTAACAACCAGATCCGGCAGCACTGGGAATCCTGGGGCACTTTTATCTCCCGTGGCAGCGTCTCTCCAACCCCATCCTTTAATTACGGGGAGCTGAAGGGAGGCCGGCGTGGAGACGAGGTGGGAACATGATTTGGAATGCAGCGAGCGGGGTGATTTAGATGCTTTTCCAAGGATAAGCTGTCATCCGGAGAGGAGTTCACCGGCGGGTTCCCCCTCTCCCCCCCGCAGCCAGGGGCAGAGTAATTTGTATTTTCTTTTCGTTATCCCTGCGTATCTCCCCTCACCTGCTCCTCTTAAGCCGCCTGGGCTGTAATCCCCTCTCAGCAGCCTTCCCTAAAAAGTGACAGGGAACAACAGCAGCTTATTCCTCAAGCTGCTTTCGTGGCAGGGGCTCTAATACCCCGTGTGCTGTTTTACCTTCGCTTTGCTCCCATTCCCACCAAATTTGCTTTCGAGCCAGCTCCGATTTGGCGTTAAAAATAAGAAGTTTTGGGTTACAGAGGGCAGCGGTCAGGATTTGGGAGTGGTTTTGGCTGTCAGACCCCCTCATTCCCTATGGAAGAAGGCTGGGAGGAGCGCAGGGAGGAGGATGGTGTTGGGAATATTGATAAGATCAGAGATTAGGAATATTTTCTCGTGGTGAGAGTTGTCAAACCCTGGCACAGTCTCCCCAGCAGTCACCATCCCTGCAAGTGCTCAGAAAACGCGTGGATGTGGCACTCGAGGACGTGGTTTAGTGGGGGTTGGACTCGGTTTTAAGGCTCTTTTCCAACCTTACCGATTCCATGATTTGTTCTAAATACCCACATCTGCTGCAGGGTTTTCATCCGTGCATCTCACGGGGGCAGGAATTGTTCCCTTGCTCCGGGCGCGTGGAAGGGATGAGTGGAACAACCCAGATTTGCTTGTGAGGCTTCCCTGCTCCTTCCCCACGTCCCTGCTTCCCTGAAATTCTGCACTGAGTTGTTCAAACCCCATTTCCAAGGGGGTGTTTCGCTGCTGCTCCCCTCCCGTGGCCCTGACGTTGATCCCAGTCCCTTTGCTGCCGGGAGGGGTTGGAGGTGCTTCACCAAAGGCTTTGGAAAACACTTTGGAAAACACTTCTGATCCCTGCAGGGCTTTTCTTGGAGGGCTTGGCCGTGTCTGTGCACGGCAGAGGCTCTGCGGAGCCTTTGTGCCAGGCTCTGCCCAGGAGCATTTGTCAGTGACGTGCATGAGATGGTTGTGGGGACACTGGGGCCACGTGCGGAGTTCGGAATTCCTCAGAATAACTTGGCACGGGCGGGAGCCCGTCTGTCCCTCTCCCCCTGCACCCCTGGCACTCGCCTTGGGATCGTGTTTCTGTCCACACGGGGAGAAAAACCCAGGCAGGACTTGAAACCCCTTCTCCGTGAATCCCGGGGGATTCCGGAGCCGCTGGGCTCACGGGGAATTCGGGATTCCTTGATTCCTTCGGGAGCCGGAGGCAGCTTCGCCTCAATCCGGAGCAGTCGGAGGAAGGTCCTTCCCTGCTTGAGCTGAGCTAATCCAGCGTGGAAATCGAACCTGGTGGCTCATGGGGAGAGCGTGGCTGGGGTGGGAAGAGTTCAGCGGGCACAGGGAGAGCTTGGCTGGCCCAAGGAGAGCTCAATGGGCACAGGGAGAGCTCGGTGGGCACAGGGAGAGCTTGGTGGGCACAGGGAGAGCTCAGCTGGAACAGGGAGGGCTCAGCTGGAACAGGGAGGGCTCGGTGGGCACAGGGAGAGCTCAGCCGGGACATTGGTGGTGTCCAGAAAAGCCACAAGTGACCCAACTCTCCCTGCTGGTGCTGGTGGAGAAGGACAACCACACTGAAGCGACCTCTGATAGTGACAGGGTTGATTTTGAACTAAAAAAGGGGGGATTTAAACGAGATACTGGGAAGGAATTCTTCCCTGTGAGGAGGGGAGTGGCACGGGTTGCCCAGAGAAGCTGGAAAACTCTTCCTCACCCCTGGAAGTGCCCGAGGCCAGCTCGGACGGGGCTTGGAGCACCCTGGGATAGCGGGAGGTGGGTGGGGAGTGGTAGGGGGTGGAACGGGGTGATTTAAGGTCTCTTCCCACCCAAGCCCGTGTGGGATTTGATTCCCAGTGCCCGGGCTGGAACTCAGGACGCTCCGAGCCGGGCACGGCCGTGGCTCTGGGGAGCTGGGCCCCCCCCTCCTCTCAGAAATGCAGCGTATAATCTATGCATTAAAAGTCCTTGTGAGACAGGAGTTGCTGTGCCTACACAGCTACAGCCTCCTCACATCCAGCCCTGTAGATATTTTTTAAAGCTCTTTTGGAGCGCAGCGTCCTTCCATTACCGGCATTGCGGAATTGCGCCGAGTCGATGCCGGGAATAAAAAGGGGAGAGGGGGAAAGAAAATCAAAATCGAGCTTTTTTTTTTCCTCCTCCTCTTTTTAAAACCCAGATTTAGCTTCAAAGTAAATGGAAACGGCGTCGCTGATCGTCTTGGGCGCCCTCCCTCGCTGCTTGTTCCGAGGGGAAGGGTTGGCTCTTCCCTACGGAGCGGGGTTGGGGGTGGAAGTGGCCGCGTGTGGCTTCGCTGGAGCCTCGTGGCTCTCTCCAGGCAGGAGCACCGGGAAGTGCCGGGGAAGAACACCACTAACAGCGGGGTTTGGGTGCCAGCACGAGGCTCGGTGGTTTGGGGACGCCTCAGGAAGGGTTTTCCAAGGTTTGCTGGATGGTGGCTGTGCTCAGGGCTCGGTGCGCAGCAGGGAAGGCAGGATTTCCCAGCCTCACGCCTGGAATCTCCTCTGCCGTTCCCGTGCCTGGATTCCCACTGGGGAGGAGCAGCTCGACTCATCCCCACGGTTTTTATTCCCTGCTCCTGCCCTGCTTTAGGTGCGAGGTTTTGTGTCCTTCCCAAACCTGCCCCATCAGGGATAGAACGTAAAATAAACCAGGAGAGCCTTTGGGCTGATGGGATCCATCCTTCCCATCGTTAATAACTGGGAGAAATTCCTGCAGGAGCTGCGACCTCGAGCTGCTGGCATTGTCTGTGTGCCTCCTATAGTGAGGAGCATCCCACAGTGAGGAGTCCTGGCATAAAAACATCCCTGGAAGTGTTCCAGGCCGGGCTGGAGTGGGCTTGGAGCCTCCTGGGGCAGTGGAAGGTGTCCCTGCCCCAGCGAGAGAGTCCCGAAATCCCTTCCAGCCCAAACCATTCCCTGATTCCATGAACCCAAACCATTATCCCATTATCTCTCTACCGCTTCCCACCCTCCCTGCCCTTCATCCCTGTTTCCCTAACCCTTCTCCCCATGGATTTTCAGAGCTGGGAGATATTTTAGCAGCCCAGGAACTGGCGAGGCCGTGCCTGGAGCCCGCTGCATCCAGGACATGTCTCCCATTTAAATATAATGGGATGGTGTGGGACGGTGCCCATAAAAAGCAATGTCAGGGCCGAGCATCTGATCCGCCGCGGGCAGCTGGAGCAGCTCCCTGATGACTTTTCCAGGTTGTTCCTCATCCCCGATCTGTTGCGACAGAGGGGGAATATCATGGGATGTGTATTTATATTTATAATTGTATTTATATGGGTTTGTTCTGTGCCAGCCTCGGGGGATGTGCAGGAGCGGGCAGGATTGAAGGATCTCATCCCCGGATCAGCCTCTTGCCGAGGGATGCTCCGCACAAACGCTCGGATCCAAACATTCCCACTTCTCCCCGGCTCCTGGCGTTTGCCCTTTGCAAGCTGAGGCTCAGGGATGGAAGTTTTCCCTCGGCACCCAGCGGTCCGGCCCATCAGCACCCTCCGGAGCGATCGGAAAATGGGATTTTAATAGGGCTGGAGTGGCTGTGGCGGGCTGGGAACACCCGTGGTTCCGGTTGAACCGTGGATTTAGGTCACATCTGAAGCAAATGACACTCGTCGAGTGACATTTGTGTCTTTTCTCTTTGCTAATGGCCTCCCCAGTTTGATTTATATTTGTATTTTTTTTGCCATTTTAAGAGGTGGGAAAGCTGCTTGTTCCCTCATGGAAGTAAAATCCATCACCAGGCTGCTCAGAGAAATTTTTCACCTCCAATCCCCGGCCTCAACCCCCCAAAATCACCCTGGAATTTATGAATATTAAATTATTATCTCCAAAGGGAGCATCACCCATTTGATCCCCAACCCACAGCCCTGGTATCCCCTGGGATAATTTGATTTCCTGGAATTAAGAGACAGGAGCAACACTCCAGTTCCTGCTTTTCCCTTTTCTGTCACGTTCAAAAATATTCTCCATCAGATGTTCATGTTTCCTCAATTTGTAACACATTTTAGTAATAGGAATCTTTCCCATAGCCTGGATAAATTGTTGCGTGCTGTGAATCCTTCTGGGGAGGGCTCAGGGCTGGGTTTGCGACCCAAAAAGAGCAAAAATTTGTTGAAAAAAGGCAAAAAATTAATCAGGAAAAAGCAAAAAACGAATAAAAACCCCCACAAAATGGTAACCACAAAAAAACCCCAAAAAATTAACTAAAAAAAAGCAAAAAATTAACCAAAAAAGGCAAAAAAAAACCCCAAAAAGGCAAAACAATTGTGCAAAAAAAAAAAAAAAGCTGCAGTTAATATTTATTTTGAGCTCATTATTTATTTTTCCTGGACTTTTATTTCCACTTCTCTACCTCTTCTTTCCCTTTCCAAACAGGAATCTGGGGAAACACCATGTTAATTACGTAAATCCAGGATTCTGGGATGGTTTGGCTTGGGAAAATCTCACCCAGTTCCACGGGCTGGGAACTTCCTGCTGGGCCAGGCTGCTCCAGGATTGCCTTGGATGCTGAATCCACCCAAAACATCCCAGCCCAAGTCCTTCCCATCCTTTTTTTCCAGGTTCAGCAGCGTCTTCCCGAGCCTGAACATGGCCGTGAAGCGCCGGGAGCAGACGCTCCAGGACTACAAACGCCTGCAATCCAAGGTGGAAAAATACGAGGAGAAGGAGAGAACCGGCCCTGTCCTGGCCAAGCTGCACCAGGTATCGAGATGCCCCCAGAGCCGCGATCCCGGCAGCGTTCCCGGGAAAACTCGGGAAAAGCTTTTCCCTCCTATCCGACGCCCGTGAATAGAACGTTTTGGGAGGATGTCTTTTATCCGTGTAAAAAAATCACGTTTTTGACAGCGCGGCGCCGGTTTCGAGCGCTCAGTGAAGGGAAGGAGCCGCTTTTCCAAGATAAAATGGAACGTTTTCCAAGAGAAAATGGAATCGGGGCCCCGGGAGTTCTGAGGACGCTTGGAGCCAGCGCTGAGGTCGGAGCACAGGGCGGGTTCCCCCCCGACCTCCGCGTCTGAGCGAGCAGCTGGATGGGGAAGGGAGCAGATCAGAGCATTTCCCAGCTTTGTGTTTGCCACCTGTTCCCAAAAAAATTCGTCTTGGAAAATTGCAGTAATTGGTTAACAGGAAGTTTTGCCAGATTCTTTTTTGCTCTCTCCCGAATTTTAGCGAAATCGTGATGAGTTTGTTGTTGGTTTCATTGGGGTTTTTTTAAATCAAATCTTCCCCAGCGTTTTTCCCCAAAATCTGTCGCTCTGGCAGCACGTGGCTTGATCCTCCCAGGAACGACTGATTCTCAGAGTCAAAGAAAATGTGTTTTTCTGATGAATTCCCCCCCCAAAAAATGAAGTTTTGTGTTAAAGAACAGCCTGAACAAAAGACACCTCTGGTTTAACAGTAAGCAGCTTATTTTGCTCAGCCTCAGCGACTAAAGCTGGGGTTGGAAAAATGGGAATTCTTTTGTCCTGGTGATTAAGCAGGGTTTAGTTATTTCATTTATTTTTTCCCCTTAATGAACTTTTGATCTAATTCCCCCTCCTAAAAAAATTATCTTAACCAAACACTGAGTTTAAACACCTGTGGGAGGAGGGAGCCTGGAGCAACCTTGAACCTGGGGTGTCCAGAGGGTCCGGATTTGATGGGAAACGACCTCATCTTGTCCGGGTATTTAATTATTGAGCTGCAAATTTACATCCGTTGTTTGCTCCAGGTTTTCTGCTCTTCTGCCCGCTGTGAGCTCCATCCTGGGAGTTTCTCCCCATGAGCTCTATCCCAGGAATTTCCCCCCAAGAACTCCATCCCAGGACTTTCTCCCCTTGAACTCCATCCTGGGAGTTTTCCCACATGAACTCCATCCCAGGAGTTTTCCCCCATGAACTCCCTCCCAGGAGCTTCCCTGTGAGCTCCATCCTGGAAGTTTCCACCCATGAACCCCGTCCCAGGAGTTTCCTTGTAAGTTCCATCCCAGGAGTTTCCCCCATGAGCTCCATCCCATGAGTTTCCCCATGAACTCCATCCTAGGAGTTTCCCCCATGAACCCCATCCCAGGAGCTTCCCCCATGAGCTCCATCCCACGAGTTTCCCCATGAACTCCATCCCAGGATTTTCCCCCATGAACTCCATCCCAGGAGTTTCCCTGTGAGCTCTGTCCTGGGAGTTTTCCCCCATGAACTTCATCCCAGGAGCTTCCCCCATGAGCTCCATCCCAAGAGTTTCCCCATGAGCTCCATCCCAAGAGTTTCCCCATGAGCTCCATCCCAGGAGTTTCCCCATGAGCTCCATCCCAGGAGTTTCCCTGTGAGCTCCATCCCAGGAGTTGGCCCCCGTGAACTCCATCCCAGGAGTTTGCCCCCGTGAACTCCATCCCAGGAGTTTCAACGCTCCCGGTTTCATGGCAAATGATGAATTTGCTCCTCTGCTGGGACGATTCCAGGTTTTTCCAGCCTGGAGCCCAGCCCATGCCATGCCCCTGGCATGCTGTCCCTGTCCCCAGGGCCGGCGCCGCGGCCGGGCCGGGCTCTCCCGCACCCCCCTCCCGTCAGAATGGCACCGGGATTAAGTGGCAGACTTGAACCGGTCTAATATTTCACAGCCCACCCCCTCCTGCCCTTTTCCACACCATCCCAGAGACATTTCCCGTTCTCCCCACGCTCTCTTTAAAGGAGCCAGTTGGATGCACTGAGCTGAAGGTCACGGTGACGGTGGGGGCAGGATCCTGGAGCGATGCTCCCGGGAATTGCAGGGCGAGGGGACATGGAGGTGGCCTGGGACGTTCTCCAGCCTGACTGAGCTCTGGGACTGGGTTTTGTCCATGTTTTTCCGAAGGAGAGAAGACACAGCCTCTCTAGGTGTCCTGTGGCTTTCCAGGGTCAGATCTTGGGTCCTACCAGGGTCCGTGGGATGGTCCCATCAGGATCTGTTAACTGGTCACTTGGGCCCCACTAGGATCCGTTAACTGGTCACTTAGATCCCACCAGGTTCCATTGGATAGTCACTTGGTCCCACCAGGTTCCACTGAGAGGTCACTTGGATCCCACCAGGTTCCATTGAACGGTCACTTGGATCCCATCAGATTCCATTGAGAGGTCACTTGGATCCCACCAAGTTCCACTGAATGGTCACTTGAGTCCCACCGGGTTCCATTAACTGGTCACTTGGATCCCACCAGGGTCCATTGAGTGGTCACTTGGTCCCACCAGGGTCCATTCAATGGTCACTTGGTCCCACCAGGTTCCATTGAGAGGTCACTTGGATCCCACCAAGTTCCACTGAATGGTCACTTGAGTCCCACCAGGTTCTACTGAGAGGTCACTTGGTCCCACCAGGGTCCATTCAATGGTCACTTGGTCCCACCAGGTTCCATAGAGAGGTCACTTGGATCCCACCAAGTTCCATTGAATGGTCACTTGAGTCCCACCGGGTTCCATTAACTGGTCACTTGGATCCCACCAGGGTCCATTAATTGGTCACTTGAGTCCCACCAGGTTCCATTAACTGGTCACTCGAGTCCCACCAGGTTCCACTGAGTGGTCACTTGGATCCCACTAAGTTCCACTGAATGGTCAGTTGCATCCCACCAGGTTCCATTGAGAGGTCATTTGGGTCCCACCAGGTTCCACTGAGAGGTCACTTGGATCCCACCAAGTTCCATTGAATGGTCACTTGAGTCCCACCAGGTTCCATTAACTGGTCACTCGAGTCCCACCAGGTTCCACTGAGTGGTCACTTGGATCCCACTAAGTTCCACTGAATGGTCAGTTGCATCCCACCAGGTTCCACTGAGTGGTCATTTGGGTCCTACCAGGTTTCACTGAGAGGTCACTTGGGTCTCACCAGGTTCCACTGAATGGTCATTTGGGTCCCACCAGGCTCTGTGGATGGTCTCATGGGTCCCACCAGGTTCCACTGGATGGTCACTTGGATCCCACCAGGGTCCATTAATTGGGCACTTGAGTCCCACCAGGTTCCATTAACTGGTCACTCGAGTCCCACCAGGTTCCACTGAGTGGTCACTTGGATCCCACTAAGTTCCACTGAATGGTCAGTTGCATCCCACCAGGTTCCATTGAGAGGTCATTTGGGTCCCACCAGGTTCCACTGAGAGGTCACTTGGGTCCCACCAGAGTCCATTGAATGGTCACTTGGGTCCCACCAAGTCCCATTGAGAGGTCACTTGGGTCCCACCAAGTCCCATTGAGAGGTCACTTGGATCCCACCAGGGTCCATTAATTGGTCACTTGAGTCCCACCAGGTTCTATTGAGAGGTCACTTGGGTCCCACCAGGGTGCATTGAATGGTCACTTGGGTCCCACCAGGGTGCATTGAATGGTCACTTGGGTCCCACCAGGGTGCATTGAATGGTCACTTGGGTCCCACCAGGGTGCATTGAATGGTCACTTGGGTCCCACCAGGGTGCATTGAATGGTCACTTGGGTCCCACCAGGGTGCATTGAATGGTCACTTGGGTCCCACCAGGGTGCATTGAATGGTCACTTGGGTCCCACCAGGGTGCATTGAATGGTCACTTGGGTCCCACCAGGGTGCATTGAATGGTCACTTGAGTTCCACCAGGCTCTGTTGGATGATCCCATGGGTCCCACCAGGCTGGTCACTGCTTTTCCCAGGACTCTGACCCCACCCCACGTCCCTCTGCAGGCCCGGGAGGAGCTGCGCCCGGTGAAGGAGGACTTTGAAGCCAAGAACAAGCAGCTCCTGGAGGAGATGCCCAAGTTCTACAGCAGCCGCATCGATTACTTCAAACCCAGCTTCGAGTCGCTGGTCCGGGCGCAGGTGAGACATTGTCCCCTCCCGGTAGCTGTGTCATGTCCTGTCCCACAGTTCCAGCCCTGCCTGTTCATTATCCACTGGAATTCCATGGCTTTATCCACCTGGGAATGCCATCTCCTTGAGCACGGAGTCCTGAGCTCAGGGCTGGATCAGGTTTGAGGTGTTTGGGCTCGTCTGAAGGGTCTCTTGTGGCTCCTGGCGAGCGGAGAAGAGGCTCCTGGGACATCTCCACACCAAGGGTTTGCAGGAAGAGGTGTCCTGAATAACCCCCAGCTTTCATCTCCATCCTCCGGCTTCCTCCGGGAACGTGCTGCCGCTCCTCCTCCTCCTCCTCCTCCCTTCTTCCTTTGCCCTTTCCCTCAGGCTGCAGAGGGGCAGGGTTGGGATCTCACCAAGCTTTGAGAACCTCCGCCGTCCCACGCCGCGGCTCCAGCGCCGGGATGAGGGCGGAACCGGGCGCTGCCCGCGCCGTGGGCGTTTTCCTGCGGCGTTTCGGGGCCGGGAGGCGCCGCAGGGACCCAGGTGCGCTGCGGGGGGGCTGCCGGGACGTGCCGGGAGCACGTGTTCCATCTCACCTCCGACTTGGGGAGGGCCTCTCTGCGGAGCTGCCAGCGAGTTGTCTGCAGGCTGATTCACCTACCAGATGGTGCCGATGCTCCCTGCGCCGCAGGGTGGGTGCTGGGGATGCTGTTCCTGCTGTTCCCTTAGCAATCGGGCGCGGGGCTCCCTGTTCCAGCCCGGAATAACCAGAATTCCCGGAGCCACCACAGAGTCTCGCTGGCCCTTTTTCCCCGTGCGGACCCTCTCCGTGGGTGAGACCTCGAAACCCGAATGTTCTCTGCACTCTCCGGGGGTTTGTGATCCGTGAGTTTCCTCAGGGAGCAGCTTTGCCCCTCTGGCTTCTCCTCACTCCGTTTGTGGCCCGATTCCCAAGGAAGCGTTGGGATAGGTGCGCTCGGAGCACCCGGAGATGAGGGCGTCATTGCTGGGGCTGTTTGTGAGACTCTCCATCCGTATCCCTCTTCTTCCTCGGGAATCCTCTGCTTTCCTTCCCGTCCATCTGCCCTGCCTCCCTTCAGGTGAGGAATTTGCCGGGAAAACCGAGCGAAACCCCGTTTTTAACACCCAAAAAGGCAGCGTCACAACCAAGCTGATGCATCTCCCGTAGGCTGGACTAAAGCTGGTCCCAGATGGATGCAGCTCACATCCCTCCCTCCCTCCCTGCCAGCCTCCATGGGAGCCGCATCCCTCTGCTTTCCCAGCACTGGCTGCGTCCTTCCACCCCCGGGGAGGGATGCTGGGAGGAGAGCTTGGAATGTTTGTGCCAAGCCTGGGCTCGGGCTGTGCGTGCCCCGCCGGCTCAGGAGCTCTGGAAAGTGTTTTCCCATGGAAGTGGCTGAAATGAAATGGAAAAGGGATGTGATTTGCCCAAGGTAGTGAGTCAGTGGTGAGCTAGGAATAGCACCCGGAGCCCTGAGTCAGCTCAGCAGCTGCTCACCTGCAGGCACCTGGCTGGGAAGGGCAGCCGGGGGGCTGCCGGGAGCATCCCCATCCCAGGTGAAAGCTGGCGTGGGAATTCTGCCTGAGTTTCCCTCCCTCTGTGCCTCCCTGAACTGATTCCTCGATGGAATTTCTATTTTCAGCCTTTCTCCAGGTATGAGGCTGGAGGTGCATCCCTCAAGGAAAGGGCTGCATGGGGTGGGACTGCAATCAGCTGGCCCCCGTGCAGGGGGCTGTGACTTTGGGGTTGTTTCTCCCTGGATCAAACCCGCCATCCAAAGACAAAACCGTGTCATTTTCCCTATTTTTTTGGCCCTGGAGAAAGCCAGGAGTTAAAGAGAGACAAATCGCGTGACAGTGACACCGTCCAGCGCCACGACGAGCTGGGAAGGGAGCAGCTGCCTCTCCGGGACGGGGCAGGACCCTGCTGTCAAGCACCTCCATGGCTTTGACCCAAGCAGACCCTCCCCAGCCTCGTCCCCGGGCGGGCGAGTTCCCGTGGCACGGCCTGGCCGCGCTCCCGGGGCCGGGCGTCTCCTGATGCCAGGACATGTCCTGAGCTCGCAGGGCTGTAACATTCAACACCAAATTCTTCTCTCCACCCACGGGCCCAGGCCAAGCTGAGGGAGGCAAATATTTCCCTGGCTGGGGGCTTTGAAGTGGCCACATGGAGATGAAAGGGGGAGATTTTGGAGCTGTCGCTGGTGTGAGGCGTGAACAGCACTTCCTTCCCGCTTTGGGCTTTGTTTTCCAGCTAGAAAACGTGAGATTCCTTTGGGTTTTAGTGAAATGGGGGGAAAGATGGGGCTGTGGGCTGGGGGAACCCGGCCCTGGCAGCACCCCCGGGTTTGTTTTGGGTAGGGCTGCCCCAAACAAGCGGCCGCTGCCCGGCTGGGCCATTGTGGCCGGGATCTGTTGAAAATCCACGGAACACCGCGTCCCCAAACAGAATTAGTTCAGGACAGGTGGACTCGGGGCCGTTGGCTCGGGCTCAAAGGCGAGTTGGAGCTGGGGTTTGATGGGATGGGGACAGAGCATATGGTATCCATAGCTGGAAAAGTACTGGGCTGGCGGGAGCAGGTAGGGCAGGGCGAGCTGGCTGCGGAGCGAGGGGTCCCCCGCTGTCACTGCCACCAGTTTGGGACGCATCCCCTCCCTGGGAGGGTTTTCCCTCCTGTTTCAACAGGAGAAATCATGGGGGGATCAGTGGCAGTGGGGTTTTGTTGGTGAAGCTCGGGAGACTCGGCTGGCAAGGCACGGCAGCGCCCAGGTGGTGCCAACTGGTTCTGCACTGGGGCCTGTGGGGGAGAGGAGCGTCCCCGGGGACACCCACCAGGCCCCGGGGACATGGGGTGTCCCCAAGGACACCCACCAGGCCCTGGGGACATGGGTGTCCCTCAGGAAGGGATCGGTGGCTGCGGGATGTGAGCGGAGGGGGAGCAGCACCAAACAATTCGCTCTGCTCTGCCCGTTCGGTCCAGTGTGGATGCTGGGGGCAATCCTGGGAAAAATACTGGGAGAAATCCTGAGGAAAATCCTAGGGGGCAATCCTGGTCAGGGAGAAATCCTCAGGGACAGTCCTGAGGGGAATCCTGGTGGGGGGAGGGCAGTCCCCAAGCCAATCCTGAGGGACAAATGTCCCCAAATCCTGGGGAACAATCCTGAGAGCAGTCCCGGAGCCAATCCTGAGGGACAAATGTCCCCAAATCCTGGGGAACAATCCTGAGAGCAGTCCCGGAGCCAATCATGAGGGACAAATGTCCCCAGATCTTAGGGGACAGCCCTGGGGACCATCCTGGGGGCAGCATCTGCCTCCAGCCCTGCCACCCCGACAGGATTCATTTCAAGGCGCCGGCGCTTTTTCCGCGCTGGGATTGGCAGTGCCACTTGGCCCTGTGTGACTGAGCGGACTCCAGGCTGGGGACAGGGGACACGGGGGGCTGCTCCAAGGCCCTGGCACCCCGCTTGGCATCCCTGCCCCCCGGATCCCTGCTCACGTGTGGCACCGCTGAGGGATTTCGGGTGTTTTTGGCATCGCTTGCTTGCAGTGGGGTTCGGAGGATGTTCGGGGTGAGCCAGCTGTGGGGCTGTGGTTTGGGGGGTGCGCAGGGATTTTGGGGGGCCCGTGCCAGCTCAGCCCTGTGTGGAGTTCGTTAGTCACTGTGTAAATGAGCATCGCTGTGACTCAGCCGGCACCGCTGCGTGGGGAGCCCCGGCCGCGGAGCAGCCCCCGGACCCCCGGCACGGACAGGCCTGGCAAGGGGGGTTTAGGCAGCCGGCGCTGGAATGCGGGGCCCCGAGATCCCCCCTCGGGCCTGCCCAAAATCGGCATCGTTTTGAGCAGGATTAGGGGAGCTGGTCTCCATGGAGACCGTGTGTGTCTCCGCACCGGTGCTGCTGGAGATGCTGGGGCCCCTCTGGGAAACGGGGGCAAGGCTGGCAGTGCCCACCCTGGGGGGCAGCGCTCCCCAGTCTCTCCCTAATGGACGTGGAGGGATGTCCAGGACAGGATGCCACAAATGCCACAGCACCAGGGGTCCTGCAGTGCCAGGGGTCCCACAGCACCAAGGGGTCTTGCGGTGCCGAGGGTCCCACAGGTCCTGCAGTGCCAGGGGTCCCACAGCACCAAGGGGTCTTGCGGTGCCGAGGGTCCCACAGGTCCTGCAGTGCCAGGGGTCCCACAGCTCCAAGGGGTCTTGCAGTGCCGAGGGTCCCACAGGTCCTGCAGTGCCAGGGGTCCCACAGGCAGGTCTGGGGTTCCTGTGGCACCCGGGGCTCCTACAGTGCGAGGGGTTCTGTGGTACCCAGAGGTTCTGCAATTCCGGGGGTCTCACAGGCAGCACCGGGGGTCCCGCAGCAGCAAGGAGCGCCCCACGCAGGGCTGGGGGTCCCACAGTGCCGGGGGTCCCACAGCACCGGGGGTCTGGCAGGCGGGGCTGAAAGTCCCGTGGTACCAGTGGTCCCGCGATACCCGGGGGTCCCACGGCACCAGGGATCCCCCAGGCAGCACCGAGGGCCCCTCAGCACCCACAGTCAGGGCCGGGCATCCCAGCGCTGGAGTTCCCACAGGCAGGGCCGGGGGTCTCGCAGCCCCGGGGGTCCCGCAGCCCCGAGGGTCCCGCAGCCCCGAGGGTCCCACAGCCTCGAGGGTCCCGTGACACCGGGGGGGGG
>VZTD01002287.1:52195-62306 GCA_013397725.1 Rhagologus leucostigma
GCGCCCGTCCTGCCGGGAGAGGTGGGGTCAACGGGGGGGCCCCGCGGGACCTCCCCCCGCAGCACCCCGACACCCCCCGGCCGTACCTTGTCCGGTGCCGGGGCACCCGCCCCGCCCTCGGAGGGGTCCAGCAGGCTGGGGGAACTGACCGAGTGTCCCCACATCTTCCGGCACGGCCCGGGGTCATCAGCTGCGTGGGGGGACAAAGCTGGTCGAGCTTGGGGGTCTGGGGGGCATCGTCCTGCCATCCCACCCCGTTCACCTGGCACCGGGTCCCGCCATTCCCGTATCCCCCACTCCTCACCTTGCGCCATCGTTCCCACACCACGCCCCGCTCACCNNNTCGTTCCCAAACCCCGCCCCGCTCACCTGGGGCCTGGCTGTCCGAGCAGGAGCGCGGCCGGAACCCCTCACCCCTCCACGTGCCCAAATCCTGCCTCGGAGGCTGCCGGGTGGGCTGCGGGCGAGGAGACAACAGGCAGGGCGTGAGCTGGGACCCCCACAGCCCCTCCCCACGCATCCCCCCTCCTCCCGGCCCTCACCAGGGTGTCCGGGCGGGCGCACCGGGCTCCGGCCGCCTGCTGCCGGAGGGCGCGGTTGTCCTGCTGCAGCCGCGCCANTCGCGGGCAGCGCTGCCTCCTGCTCCGCTGCGCTGCCTGCAGCAGCCTCCTGCTGGCCGAGCGGCTCCGGGGTGTCCGGGGAGGCTCCTCTCCGGGGGGCTTCTCCGCCGGGAAGCCGTCGAGGGAGAAGCTGCTCTCGGAGCCCAGCGGGGTGGAGGGCGAGTGCTCGTTGCTGGGCATTTCCACGCCGGAATCCTCGGACTCGGACTTGAGGAACCTCCCGCCGGCCGGGGGGCTGCTGGGGGGTCCCCGAGTGTTCATTCCCCGCGGGGGCTGCCGCGGGCTCTCCTGCAGCCGGCGGTAGACGCTGGCGGAGGTGCGCACGATGCAGCTCTCGGCCGACTCCCAGGGACCATCTGCGGGGGGAGGGAGGACGGGTGGTCTCAGCTGGGGGGGTTCCTGGGTAGAAAACTGGGTGCCCACCGCCCACACTTGAGCCCACTGCCCCTCCAAGCCCCCCGAGTCCCCTACAGCAGCTCCAGCCGTGCCCAAGGCCTCAGTCCCCGCTGCCAAGGGGAGTTGCAGCCCCGCTGCCCAGGGACCCCACTCCAGAGGGTCCCTGCAGCCGGGGATACGTTCCTGTGTTCCTACAACCCCAGCGTGTTGTCGCTGCTCCCCAAAAACACGGCTCCGGCCTCCACCATCCTCCTCCTCCTCCTCCCAAGCCGAGCTGCTGAGCTGCTGGGGGGGGCACCCACGGCCCCCACCCTGACCTAGGCAGGGCTTTTCAGTCGGGTTCTTCCTGTATCCCACTCCAGCTCGGTGCCAGCAACCCAGGACACAGCACGGCCACGGGATCCCGGCCCCGGGATGGCTCCAAGGACCACGAGCTCCTCGCACTTGTCCCCACAGGATGGGGGGCATCGCCAGCCGGGATGTGCCCCCCACCACCCCACAGCTCCGGCTGGGTGCATCCATGGCGGGGTCTCGGCATTCCTCGCCCAACACTCGCCTCCCTTCCCGGCCAGGCCCCGGCAAAGGGCTCAGGGAGGTGGGAGTGGAGCTTCGGCACCTCCTGCGGGCTGCCCACCCCCCAAAAGCCCCACTCGAGGGCTGACACCCCCCCGAAACACACTCACAGCAGCTGAACCTCCTCTTCCAGACGGCGCGGGAGCCACCCCACATCGCCGAGAGCCAGAGCCGAGTGCCGGGCGCGCGTCCCGGCGCTCCCTTTTATAGCCACCCCAGCCGGCGACGGGCCCTGTATCCAGAGGCACCTCATTACAGGACTGGTTCCCAACTGGTTCCTCGGAGGATTTGGGATCGGCGATACTGGCTGGGCCAGTGGTTAAGGACTCCCTTCCCACCCCAGCTGGGAAGGCGGGAGGGTTGTTTGGGCGCCGGCAGGCAGCCAGGTGCCGGGTGCATCCCACCAAATCCCAGCAAACTCACTCAGGACTCCAGCGCGGGCTGAATTCGCCGGTCGGGGGTGACCAGTGCTCCCAAATTCCTGCCCCTCCTGCAGCCGCACCACTCACCGCGCATCCCTCTGGGGCTGGAGAGGCCGAGGGGAGCCGGGAAGTCGCGGCCAACCCTGGGACAATCCGGCCGTTCAGTGGGATTGAATCCCAGCAACGCCGGGGCGCAGCCCGTCCGCCCCAGCAGGATTGAATCCCAGGAATTCCGCGGGGCAGCCCCTCCACCGCAGCCCGGTGGCCGCTGCCGGCAGCCCAGTTCCCACACGCCGCAATTCCACAGGCTGCAGGACCCCGCGTGCCAAGGGGCTGCTTCCCCCGCCACCACGGGGGTGTCACCGGAGCCCCACCGGCGTGGGGGGCACAGGCAGGGCGAGAAGGGGCGTGGGGGGGTCCCCATCAGCTCCTCCTGGGGGGTTCCCCCCGCGTTGGCAGCTCCAGCTCAGCCCCCGGTACCTCCCGGATGTTGCTGCTGGAGGGGGGTCCCGGCACAGCCGGAGCTGGGGCACCCACGGAGAGGGGCCCTGGGTTTTGGGGACCCCCAGGCCGCATTTGGGAACCCAGCGGGCTCTGGGGGCAGGCACCGGCCCGTCAGCCCAAACATGGGAAGGGAAAACCTGAATTCCCAGCGCAGCCGGTAGCCTGGGCCCCTCCCAGCAGGGAGTGGGATGAAAACCAGGGGTCCAGCGACCCTCTTTAGCCCAGACTGGGGGTTCCAGGAAACCCCCAGGTTCCTTCTCAAGCACAGACAACACAAACTGGGGTTCCAAGGACCCCGAGGTCCCTCTCCAGCGCAGACACCTCAAAACAGAGATCCCTGAGGATCCCCTCCAGAACGATCCTCGCAGGTTGGAGACCCCGCGGGGTCCCCCATAGCCCCAGGGGCCACCCACTCACCGAGGTCACCACGGAGCGGCTGCACCGTGAAGGTTCCGCGGCGGCGCAGCATCCTCGGGATGTAGCGGGAGCCGGGGTAAAACCGGGAATAGGGTGCTGGGAGCCGGGCAGGGAGCACCGGGAACCGGGCAGGGAGCTCAGGGGCTGCTCCTCCTCTGCTTTATCGGGCAGGGCCGGGGGGCGGCACAGCCCCGGGGCGGGGCGGGGGTGGGGGGCCGCCCCCTGCCCGGGCAGTCCCTTTGCCCCCAGCCCCAGCTGTGTTATCCCAGGAGGGCTCGAAGCGTTTATTCCCCTTTTTCCCGTGTGGAGGGCAGGACCATCATCATCCTCCCTCCCTGGATGTCATAGAGCCATGGAATGGTTCGGATGGGAAGGGACCTTAAATCCCGTCCGGTGCCACCCCTGCCATGGACAGGGACACCTCCCACTGTCCCAGGGTGCTCCAAGCCCTGTCCAACCTGGCCTTGGGCACTTCCAGGGATCCAGGGGCAGCCACAGCTTCTCTGGGATGTTTAGTTGGGAATTCCACGGTGAGAGCTCCACGGGGCGCACGGGGAGCTGTGGCGCACCCCAAACAGACCCCAGTGAGACCCCAGGCAGGAGGGGAGGGGGGTCCTGGCTGTCGCCGCTGCGGAGGGACAGGGGAAGGGACAGGACCCTCCCAGGTTGTTGATAACAGCAAATCCCAGATAACAGCAAATCCCAGAAAACAGCAAAGCCGTGCACGCGGGCACGGAGGGCGGGGAGATGCGATAAGAGCACCTGGAGCAGGACAAAGGCCTCGGCCAACAGCCCCCAATAAACCCGGACACCTCCCAGGGACGGGCCGTCCAGCGCTGCGCGGAGCCCTGACCTTCCCGGGAGCACGACAAGGCCGGCTGGAGCGGCACCGGAGCCCTGCCGAGCCCTGGACCCCCACCCTGGGTGCAGGCAGGAGGGCTAGGGGGTCTGGGGGGGTCCCTGTCTGCACCCTGGGATTGGGGTAAAACCCCCCTTCCCCCTGCCCTGGGGTCCCGGCACAGAGCACACACGGCAGTGGAGCAAATATATATTATATTTATAGAGAATCTGGTTTAATTCCTCGGAGAAGCCCTTTGCAGTCAGTGCACAAGCGGTGCCAGCCCCGGCTCCGGTACCCAAGTGCCCAAGCGACTCCCCCGCAATGTCCCCTCGGTGTCCCCGAGGCTGAGAACTCACCCAGCTCGTCACACACACCCACAAAAGGGTGAAGATGGGCGTCTGCAGCGCATCCCACCCCCCCAAATCCCATCCATCCCCAGCCTGGCAGTGCCCTCAGACCCCCAGCCCAGCCCAGCCCTACCGCAGTGGGGTGGGACAGCCCTGGGGGCACGGGGAGATGCTGGCGGCGACCCCATCGCACGGTGCCGGTGGCCGGAACTCAGGAGCGGGGGGACACGGGGCGGGGGACGGGCCCCCCCGGGGGTCCCTGGTAGCGCAGGCGGGCGTGTTTCTCGCAGAACAGCTCGTCCCCCACCCAGAAGTGGCCGCGCATCTTCAGGCTGAGGCCGCAGTCGGCGCAGGTGTAGCAGGAAGGGTGCCGGTAGCGGCCGTCCTGGATCCGCACCGCCTGTGTCCTGGGGGGTGTGGGGACAAAGGGTCACCCGGGGCACCCTGTGTGTCCCCAGCGTCCCCTCGCACCCAGGGTCAGCCCCATCGTGGCCCTGGAGCGATGGCAGGGATGGATCCTGCCCTGGGACCATCCCGGCCCCACTCCCAGCCCAGGACCACCCCCATTTCTGCCCTGCGGAGGCAATGGCAAGGATGGATCCCGCCCTGGGACCTCCGGGCCCCCAGCCCCATTCCCACCCCAGGATCAGCCCCGTTTTAACCCTGCCAGGAGTGACAGCAGGGATCGATCCTGCCCCGGGACCTGCCCCAGCCACACCCGGGATCAGCCGCATTTTATCCCCGCCAGGAGCAATGACAGGGACAGATCCCGCCCGGGGACACCCCACCCCTGAGAGCGGCCCCTTTTCGGCTTTGCCAGGAGGGGTGACAGGGACGGACCCAGCCCCGGGACCGCCCCCCAAGCCCCCAGCCCCACTCACGCGATGCTGCTCCCGCACTTCTCGCAGACGCGCAGCTTCTGCACCCCCGCCACGGGCTTGCGGGCCCCGGCCGAGAGCCGGCTGGGGAAGGGCGCTGCGGGACCTCCTGTGGGGACACGAGGCCATCAGAGGGGTCCTGCCACCCCCGTGGCGGACCTTCCGCCTCCCCCCGTGCCCCCTTCACCTCCTTCCTCATCCTCCAGAGCCTCCTGGAGCAGGCGGAAGGTGCTGGATTGCCGCGGGGCCGCCCGCAGCTCCCGGTTCTCCTGCAGCATCTTGTAGACCTCCGAGTCCTCCTCCAAGCGCCGCATGGCCGGCTCCGAGCCCTGGCTGTGGGGCGGCAGCCCGAGGGGAGGTTTTGGGGGGGGTTCCCAGCACCCGGATTCCAGGATCCACCCGGCTGCACCCCACGGCCCGTCCGCCACTTGCTCCCTCCACCCCGGGAGCTGCCCCGGCCTGCCCGGCCCTCCCACGGCCCCACCTGCCTACAGGTGAGTTAACCCTTTGCGCGGGCTCCCCCAGCACCCACGGGTGACAAACCGGCGGTGGGGACACGGGGCTGGGGGCTTCCCTGCGGCTGAGTCCCCCCCACACAGCCCCCAGCCCGCTCCGTACCTGTGGCAGGTGTTGGGAGAGGGGGAGGAGAGGCGCCGCTCCCTGAGCGTTTCCCGGGGGTTTTGGGGGGCTCCGGGCCCCAGCGAGGGTGGGCAGGGGGGTGGGGGCAGGAGGGGTCCCTGGCAGCTGTTCTGGCGGGTCAGGCGTCCTCGCTCCTGGCAGGAGGAGAAGTGATGGATGTCCGGGGGGAGCCGGGCTGGGGTGGGGCGCTGCAGCAGCCCCCCAGAATGGCCTGAGGGTGCCCACAGACCCTCCCTCTCCCCTCGGGCACCCCAAGGACACCCAGACCAGGCCCAGGGGCTTTTCCCAAGCCCAGGTCCCCAGAGGGATGCGGGATGCTCCATGGGGCAGCTGCTTCTCCTTCCCACCAGGGCTGGGGTCAGCGGGACCCTCCAAGAGGGGCCAGCACCCCCACCCCATAACCCCGCGCCTGCACCCGTCCCCTCCCCGCCATCTGCTCCTGCTTAGCGGCCCCGGCGAGGCCGGGAAGCGGAACCCCGGATAAGTGGAAGCCGATGTTCCCGGGAGCAGCTGCCACGCAGATGGGGATGAATCCCAGCGGGACCCCGGGGTGGGCACAGGGACGCCCTGCCTGGACCCATGGAGAAGGAGAGGGGCAGCGCTGAGGCTCGGTGGGGTCATGAGAGGGATGAGCTAAAATTAGGCACGGGAGGAGCCGGGCCTTGGCCTCATCCCTGCCGGCATCCAGCGCCAGCCTGCCCCGGGATCCGAGGAAGAGTGGGATACGAGGAAGAGTGGGATCAGAGGAAGAGTGAGATCCAAGGGCAGCCGTCCCCTCACCACCCCCTAGGGCACAGCCGTTTGGGTGGGGGGCTTCGGGCACGGCATCCTCGTGTGCTCTGCCCTGTGGCCGGAGTGTCCGAGCTGGGAGGGACCCTCCGGGGCAGGGAGGGACCCTCTGGGACAGGGAGGGACCCTTCGGAGCCGGCACCAAAGCAAACAAGGAGCTGGGGAGGAAGGAGGGAGCGGGCGGCCGGAGGAGCCAAGGGGCGGCCGGGGCTGGGGCCAAAGGCAGCTGGGAAGGGCCGCGCTCGGGGCCGCGGCGCTTCCCAATTTGGGCTTGAAAAACAAGAAAAAGAGAAAGCAGGGAGGGAGGAAAGGAGGGAGACGCCAAGGCCGGAGCCAGCGGCTGCCCGCAGGGAGGGACGGGGCGGCCGCCGGCATCCTGGGACTGAGCTGAGGGGGTGGAGGAGGCATCCAGGCCCCGGGCATCTCGATCCCACTCCCGGCGCATCCCGATCCCGCTCCCGGGGTGTCCCACCGCGGCGGGGGCCGGCGGCAGTGCCGGGGGTGCGCCGGGCCGTGGGTCCCTGCCCGGCCAACACCCCAGTGCTCCGGGCTGGCGGGAGCGGGGCTGGGCCTCCCCAAACTGGTTTGGCCTCCCCAGGCTGGCGCCGCTGCCAAGAGGAGCAAAACATCCCTGGGCAGGTGCGGCGGTGCCCGCGGGGCCGGGGGTGCTGCCAGCGCGGCGGGGAGGGGACACCGGCGGCACCCGCGGCAGACGGGGACCCTGAGGGACTGCAGGGCTGGGCAGTGACGTGGCCGTGGGGGTGCAGAGGGAGTGGTTTGGGGGCTCAAAGTGGGGTACTTTTGGGGCTCAGAGGAGGTTTGGGGACTTAAAATGAAGTGGTTTGGGGGCTCAGAGGGGGATGGTTTGGGGGTTCAAAGTGGGGTGGTTCGGGGTTTAAAATGGGGATGATTTGCGGGCTCAGAGGGGGATGGTTTGGGGGTTCAAAGGTTTCGGTGCACAAATGCCACCCTCTGCCCGGCCCCCTGCAGCCCCCCGGCTCCCTGCTCACCTGGCAGAGGCCGGGACAGGTGAACTCCTGCTCCAAGGGTTCCAAGCTGGGGGAGAGAACGGAGACATGAGAGGGACCCCTGGCCTTCCCCAGGCCCCTGCCCACCCCCCAGCCCCACACACAGCCGGGCGCAGCCTTACCTGGCACTGCCAGGTGGGTGGGCGAGGGATGCCAGGCTGGGATCGGGGGTTCTCAGGGCACCCTGTCTCTCATTCTGCATCCGCAGCGTGTCCTGAGGAGGGGAGGGTGACACCAGCAGCTGCCACCAGCTCTGGGTGGGGGGCCGGGGTGTGCAGGGGCTGCCCAGGGCTCACCTGGAAGTGCGTGGCCAGCCTCTCCGGTGAGGTGTCCCCGTTGGTGTGGCTGGGAGGTGGCACCGGGGACCTGGGGACAAGGGAGAGCAGCGGGGTTCGGGGTCTGCCCCAGGAGCACAAAGCCCCCGGGGGTGGCACGGTGGGACCATTCCCCCGCAGCCCCCGGGAGCTGCAGTGGGAGCAGCTGGGTCCCCGACTGGGACCAGTCGGCCGGGTAACGGCTGCCAGCGCTGCCTGGCCTCGTTAGCACCCCACTCCTTAATTAGAGAGCCGGGACGGGCTCCCGCGGGGATGGCACAGCCCCAAGAGCCACCGGGGGGGACACAAGTGACACGCACTGGGTTGGGGACCCCAACCCGCGTGCAGACACCGCTGGCACCCAGGGCTAGGTGGCCGGGCTGCCCCTCAGCACGCACCTCTCCACCTCCAGCCGGAGCTGCCCGGGGCTCTGCTTGATCTTGTTCTGCGCCTCCACGTTGAGCATCTCGGCCGCGCTCTCCCCGTTGATGGCGACAATGACATCCCCCGGCCGGAGGTCACCCGCGGCCGCCTTCCCGTGCTCCGTCACCTCCACGGAGAAGGGGACGCGGGACAGCCCCGGTGACCCCTCCGTGCAGTGCGGCGTCCCCCGTGCAGCCCTCAACCCCCGACCCCACCCTGCTGGGATGCTCCCACCCGCTGGAATCCCCACGGCCCTGACGGAACAGTGCCAGACCCTCCTCGCTGGGGACCACGGCCTTGGAAACAACACCCGGAAATTTGGCACAGCCCTGCCCAGCCCGGGGGCCACAGGAGCCCCCCCCGCCACCGTCGCCCGCCGTGGGCCGTTCCCACGGAGCAAGATCCCTCAAGGACAGCAAACAGGATCCGCTCCCCAGAGCAGCGCGGCCCGCCCGGCGCCCCGGAGGCCTTGCCCGGCCCGGGGGACGCGTGGGGGGTTCCTACCTTGGAGACGGTGATGGGCTTCCCGAAATCTCTTCCCCCGGAGATGCGGAAGCCCCACGGAGCCGGGCCGGGCAGCGTCACCGTCACCGGCATGGCAGCGGCGGCTCTGGGTGGGCGGCAGTGAGGTGTCAGCGATCCCGGGCACCGAGGGGACGAGGCAGACGGGATCCCCCTCCTCCTACCCACAGACCACCCAGCGAGGGCCTCTCTGTCCCCGCTGCACCCTGAGGGTCCCCAGCACCGGCAGCGCTTTCCTTCCGGGGAGGGGACCCAAGTCCTCGCAGGGTGTCAGCAGCCACCGCCGCTTCCTCTTGTGCCCCAGGGCTGGCGGCTTCCTCCCCCGGGGCCAGGGGGTCCCAGGCACCCGCTGGTGCAGCTGAGACAGCCAAGGTCGTTCCCAGGAGCTGGAGCAAGGCAGGAAATCGGCGACGCCTTGGCAGCAAGGCCAGCGCCTGTGGCCTGGCAGAGCCGAGCCCGCGGGGTTTGGAGGGGAGGATGTGGCAGCGAGGGACGGGTCCTGCTGCTCGCCACTGGCAAGGACCAGCAGCCCCAGTCCTTCATCCCACAGCAAATCCGCACTGGTGAAGGACGCTGAGGATCCCCCCGGGGTGGCACAGGGTCCCCATGGCACCCCAGGGAGCGGCGCAGCCCTTGGCTCCGACGGGATGGGTGGGAATGGGCAGCCCCATCCCTTAAACCCGCACCAGATCCCATCCCATCCATCCCGCCACAGCCCGGCGGAGCTGGGTAGCCCATCTGGAACCGGGCACTCCGTCCGGCACCGGGCACCCCTTCCGGCACCGGGCACCCCTTCCGGCACCGGGCACCCCGTCCGCAGCCGCCGGGAATGTTAAAAATCCCAAGCGCACAAAGAGGGGCTTGAGAGGCTGCCCGGAAGAATTTCCTGGGCTGGGCTTCCAGAGCCGGGAGGAAACCCCAAACCCCCTCCCCATGCCCAGCTCCGCTCAGCATCCCTGGGCAACGAGGACTGCCAGCCCGGGGACCCCCACACCCAGCTGGGCACCAACCTCAGACCCCCCAGCAGTCCTGCTCCCCTTCTCCATCCGTGTTCCCAGCTCTGTCCGTGCTCCCCTTCTCCATTCCCTGCTCCCCTCCTCGGCCCCCCACACCCCACCTGTGTTCCCGCTCCCTCCGGGCTCTGTCCCCGGCGCACAGCGATGTCTTTGTGCCCGCGGCCACTGGCGGTGCCGCCTGGCACCCGCGGGGCGAGCGGCGGGGACGGGCGATGCCAGGAGGCGCGGGGACGTGGGGACACGGGGACTTGGCACCCGCGGGGATCTGGGGACGTGGAGACCTGGGGACGTGGGGATTTGGGGACGTGGGGATACAGCGGCGGGACAGGCTGGCCGCACATCCCTGCCCACCCCCGGGGCACCGGGACCCCCGACGGACGGA
>VZTD01002287.1:80690-102217 GCA_013397725.1 Rhagologus leucostigma
CGGGTAAGGCAGCAGCAAAGGCCCAGCTTGTTTGTTCTGTCCTGGGGAGAGGCTTATTTTGGGGGAGGGGAGGTCCCTGGTACCCCTCAGAGAACCCCCCTGAGAGGGGAAGGTGCTGGAGAACGTCACAGCGTGACCCTGCGCTGTGGGGATACAGGGACAGAGCTGCTGCAACAGCCACCTTCCCACTCAGGCTCTGTTCCCAGAACTGGGGCGACGGGGCTGTGATGGTTTCTATTAAAAAAAGGGAAAAAATATCCATCCTCCTCTGTGGGCAGAGCAATCCACGAGCTCGGGAGCGATGCTGCATCCTCCCCGGGAGCAGGCAGCGATACTTCCACGTTTCTGACTCGTGAACGATTTAATCCAGCCCAGGGAGAGCTGCAGGAAATCCCCGCTGCCCATGGGAAGGGGGAAGCTGGGGTGGTGCCAGGCTTCAAAGGCCGCTGGCAGGGAAGGATTAGAACAGTGGATTACAGGATTCCCTCTGGAGACACGTTTCTGGGATAGCTCATCCCCTGAGCACCGGCCCTGCGGGTGGGAAGGGTCGGATCCCTCGCTCCGTCCTGCTCCCAGAGGTGCCGGAGAGAGGCGGTAAAGTTTGGGAAGAAACCTCCAGAACGACCTCAAAACCCGAGAGGAGGCTTTTCTGAACCGTCCAGCCCTGAAGGAACTTCGTTCCTTCGCCTGAACCTTCCTCTCGTTTGGGATTCGTGACTTCGCAGGGGCGGGTTCGGAGGGGTTGGGTTTAACGAAGAACAAACAAGCAGCTGTGTCACTGTCACATTCACACAGAGGCCGTGTCACGGTCACATTCACACAGAGGCTGTCACACAGCAGCAGCACAGCGAGCTGAGGCAGAGGATGTGCACCATGCAGCGTTAGAAGGGAAAAGAAAGGATAAAAAAGTCGTTGCAGAAACAAACAGTTAAGCACTAAACATGCTTTAGGCAGGGTGCTGCGGGTTTTCTTCCTCCAGGGTACACGGGGACGTCTTGGCATCTCTCCACATCCCCACCTACACCTCTGCTTCCTCCTCTTTGGGAATCCTTCCTCCCCACGGGTCTGACCCCTGGCTGGGGTCCCCTGGCACCCTCCAGGCTGCCTGTGGGAGCTGCTCCAGGAGGTTTGGGGCAGGGGGAGGGCAGGGGGGCAGGAATACTCACCGGTCTGCAGGGTCTGCCTCCCCCCCGAGAGCACTCCCAGGGGCAGGGTACCTGTGGGGGTCAGGCCTTTGAGGGTCAGCACGCTCTCGCTCTCCTCCCTGCAGGGAACAGCAGCACCAGTTACACACCGAGCGGTGCAGTGGTTGTACTGGTCCAGGCAAGACCGGTGGGTGACGGGGAAATGGGAGCCTGCCCCGAGCACAGCTGCCTTGGGAATCGTGGAATCATGGAAACATTACGGTTGGAAAAGACTTCTAAGGTCACTGAGTCCAGCCATGAACCCAGCATTGCCCTGGTCACCACGTCCCCAGGTGCCACATCCACACATCTGTTAAATCCCTCAGGGATGGGGACTCCACCACAGCCCTGGGCAGCCCATCCCAATGCTTGGCAACCCTTTCCACAAAGAAATTTTCCCTAATACCCAACCTGAACCTCCCCTGGTGCAGCTGGAGGTTGTTTCCTCTCATCCTTCACTTGTTACTGGGGAGAAAAGACCAACCCCTACCTGGCTACAACCTTCCTTCAGGCAAATGTGTCCTGAAAGAGTCAGCAAAAACCACCTGTCTCGTGGGGTTTTTCCCTTCTTTTTTTCCTAACCAGTGTTGCCCCATCACCCAGTCCCCAAATTAAGCCCAGCCCCCCGAATTAAGCCCAGTCCCCAGCCCATCCTTACCGAAGAACCGAGAAGACCCGTGCCATCTTCCCAATGGCTCTGATCTTATTCCTGATGATCTCCTTACGGACCGTTGTCCCACCTTAGGGAGAGAAAAGAGCAAAGAGCAGCACGTTGGAGGTTTCCTGCTCCCCAGGGCGTGTCAGGATGAAGCACCTGCCCGACTCCAGGAAAAGAAAATCATGGTTTTACAGATTCACAGCTACACCGGAGAGAGAACGGTGCTGGAAGGATGGCATCAGGATGGCATCAGGATGGCACCAAGATGGCAGTGAGGAGGGCAACACCAACGAGATGGCACACGGAACTCGGGAGGGCTAAAGAGAGTAGAACCACCACAGGACACGGATTCGGGGAGGTCTCCAGGTGGGCTCACACTACACAGGATGTGACACAAATGACTCAGCCATGAGGACACAGTTCGCAAGGCAGAGCACGGGAGGGGTCTGACGGCTGATGGGCACCGCTGTGCTCGCCCGCAGTGGCACGCAAGCATCAGCTTTGGCATCCAAGGAGCACGGGGAAGGGCTGGCCTGAGCCTGGCAGCTCTGCTCTGACCCCACACGGACACAACGGGATGGGGAGGGGGGAACTCCCCTTCCGCTCTACGGACCGAATGGGAGAGAGGAAACAAAAAAAAAGCACGGAGGGAGCTGAAACCAAACGGAAAATTCAGGTCGAAAGAGGGAACAAATCCATCTCCTCTCAGCTGAGATTCCTCACATGGCCCAGTACACATCAGGACAGGGAAGCCAAACCCGGGGCTAACATGCACCATGGCTCAGCCATGCACTACGTGGCTGCATTCAGAATCAGGTAGAAACGTGACCCCCGTTTCTCAAGTTCCTGGAGGAACGCAGAAGGGTTAAAAAACACATGGAGCTTATGTTAAAACTGAAAGGGGATGAAGAGACTGCCCCACTAGTCAGCTCTGGAAATCCACTTCAAGGATCTGGTGGCACAGGCAGTGATAATTAAGCTCGTAGCAAATTCTAGCTGGGTACCTTTCGGATAGCTTGAAATGTAGTGATCTTCAGGGAGAGGAGACACCAAGAAACAAGTAGATGAAGACAGAGATAGAAGAAACAAATTTAATTTTCATGGGAGGGAGGAAAGAAAAAAACCAAAAAACCAAAAAACAAAACGGAAATGCAATGGGAGAAGCGGGTTAGAGTCTCCACCTGGGGCCGAAGCAGCTCAGGCCCCACTTCTCGCTGCCCCCCACGGCTGTGCCTCAGCTTCCTCAGGTCACCACCTCGCTCCTGAGTCCCCCCAAAATCCAAACTGCTCATCAGCTCAGCCACTGATTTGTCCCCTTCATGCACTGCTTAAAACCAGGGCCAAAACCTGTGTTTTTGGGGAGGGAGGGTGACACGAGAAACCGCTTTACAGAGGAGTTCACTGCAACAGATGAGAAGATTGGGTGGATATTTTAGTGCAGAAAATTTTGAATCGGGGGAAAAAATAACCAGCAGCCTGTGTAAGGAGCAGGAAACCATTCCCAGAGTAGCTGGCAAGAAGTGTCTGTCGCAGTGAATGCCATTTAATTTCTCTGTGACTGAACAGCAAAGGAGAGGAAAAAAAAAATAATGTTCCCTATCCAGAACTGCACAAGGGTTGGGCAAAAAGGAACTGGAGACCCTGGCTGGGCATCCAGCTATAAATCAAGTGCTGCTCAGGCATCAAAGAGCTTCCCCAGCCTCTCCCCCCGCTGCTATCAGGTGCCAGCAGGGATATTTTACCTTCCAACGTCTCGTCGCCATCCGAAATCAGCTCGTCATCGGAGCAGATGTTGAGGATGTTCACGAGCATCTCGGTGACTGCAAGAGGCACAGACAGCAAGGTCAGAGAGGCCCGGGAGGTTCGGAGGACGAGGGGAGGATTTCAAGGTCGTCTGTGCCCTGCAAGTGGGAGCCTCAAGACACTTTTAGGCACAGCCTGCCGGTACCCGCAGCGGCACCGGAGCAGACGACACACGCGGCATCTTCTGCCAAGGAGGTGGACGCAGGCCAAGCACATCACAGAGGAACCAGACGTGGGCAACGAGGTGCCAACATTCCTGCAGAACAGCCTGAGCTCCCTCAAGGTCCCCCCCTTCCCCATCCCCACCCGCACCACGGCCACCTGGCTCCGAGAAGGGCCAAATTTGGGGAGGGGAAGAGGGGAGGGGGAATCGACCTTTGGTGCCTCAAAGTCAAAAAAGCCCCTTGGGAGTTGTGAGGTTGAAGCCACACTCGGAACATACAGGACAGGGGTGGAATTTAAGCTCGTCAGGAGAGGGAAGAATCCTTTTGGTGAAAAGCTGAGGCAAAGTCTTGGTCATATTTTAAGCTGCCTCGCTTTCTTCAGAGCGAAATAAGCCTTGGATTGAAGTGAATGCTTCCTTTTTGGTGGGCCAGGAGCCAACAGGAATTTTTAATTCCTCTGTTGCAAACGTCTCCAAATTCTGAGGTGGGGCTACAGCACCCAAGATCAGCTCCAGCAGCAGCGCAGAAAGAGCACGAAAAGAGGGGTTTATGGGGAAAAGCTTTTTCAAACAGGTATCAACAGCTGGTTTTGCAAGAATTTAACCCAGCAATGCAGATCTGTTTGAGCCTGAACTGCTCTCCTGTGCTACCCAGAGCTGCAACACCCTCCCGACGCTGTGGGACAGGATTCTGCCACTCAGGATGTGAGGATCAGTCACTGGGAACTTGGAATAAAAACTCAAATCTCTCTTACCCTTTTCCCCTACGAAAGGCAAAGACCATGTGAAGACATCCATGAAGTTTGGAAGCCAGTAGGGGTGAGGGGAACAGTTGAACTGCCTGATGTTCATGACGTTGTTTTCGTATTTCAGTACAGCAGCTGGGAGAGAAAAGGGGAAGAGAACAAATGTCCACGGGCACTGAGCACTGAGAAATCCTGGAATGGGATGGGTGGGAAGGGACCTTAAGGATCACCCAATGCCACCCCTGCCACAGGCAGGGACACCTCCCACTATCTCAGGGTGTTCCAGCCTGGCCTGGGGCACTTCCAGGGATCCAGGGGCAGCCACAGCTGCTCTGGGAATTCCATCCCAGTCCCCCACCACCCTCATTCCTTCCCAATATCTCATCCAACCCTGCCCTCTGGCAGTGGGAAGCCATTCCCTGTGTCCTGTCCCTCCATCCCTTGTCCCCAGTCCCTCTCCAGCTTTCCTGGAGCCCCTTTAGGCACTGGAAGGAGCTCTGAGGTTTCCCTGGGGTGTTTTCCTCTCTCACCCCCAGCTCTCCCAGCCTGGCTCCCTCTGGAAGTTGCACCAGTGTTAAAAAAACTTCATTATCAACACCAGGTTACACTCGTGTAGAATCAAACTATCAACTCTCCAAAACGAGAAGGTTTAAGCTAAAATTTTTTGGTTTACTCCAGGTTGGTTCTCAGCTCGGAACAGCGAAGCTCAAGATCCAAAGCGAGGGGTGAAAAACCCCACAGCTGGAAGAAAATTCCTCCACGATCCCCACGGTTTAGGGGCAGAGGGAAGTGGAAAAGCTTCCCTACACTCTCAGCTTCTGTGGGATGGCAGCATCCATCAACAGGGCTCTGTTGTGCCGTGGCTGGGAATGAAAGCTTCATTCCAGGCCTTACGGCTCCACAGTTAATTGCCACAGTAACACATTAAGTCAACCACTTCAGCTCAGCACACAAAGCTCTCTTTCATTCCAGGCACAAGAATGCGACTGGAGGAGAGGGTTTTGTATCAAAAATAGTGTATTTTTTGTATCAAAACCAGCGTGGTGGCAGCTGGAGCAGGGCAGGGATTGTCCCTCTGTGCTGGGCACTGGGGAGGCGCCTCAAGTGCTGTGTCCAGTTCTGGGACCCTCATGGAGGGGATGGAGTGAATCCAGGGGAGGGAACGGAGCTGGGAAGGGGCTGGAGCACCAGGAGAGGCTGAGGGAGCTGGGAAAGGGGCTCAGCCTGGAGAAAAGGGGGATCAGGGGGGACCTTGTGGCTCTGCACAACTCCCTGACAGGAGGGGGCAGCCGGGGGGGTCGGGCTCTGCTCCCAGGGAACAGGGACAGGAGGAGAGGGAACGGCCTCAGGCTGGGCCAGGGGAGGGGCAGGCTGGACATCAGCAGGAATTTCTCCGTGGAAAGGGTTGTTGAACATTGGAAGGAGCTGCCCAGGGAGGTTTGGAGTGCCCATCCCTGGAGGTGTCCAAGAAATGATGGAAGTGACAGTGACAAGGTGGGGATCGGGCACAGCTTGGACTCGACGGTCTGGGAGCTCTCTTCCAACTTAAATTATCCCGTGATTTTGGGAGGGCAGAGGGGGAGAGGGATTTCCTGACCCCCCCACAAGAGCAGCAGAGCCCCGGCCTTACCCTTGTTGTTATAGACATCTAAGTAATTTGGTGCAGAGAAGATTGTGATTAACGAGGGAAAGCCCGTGGTCTGGCTCTTCCTGTACATTCGGTACCTGCAAAACAGGACACGAGTTCAACCTGGCCCAGCACAGCCCAAACCCTGCCCAGCCCCTGGGCTGCAGCACTTACCCAGCGTCCTGGGCTTCGTGAGCTCGGATTACGGATAACAAGCTATTGTTCTGCAAAAATTCACACACCGCAGGGTAACTGGAAAACAAAAAGCGAGGAGAACTCAGCAGGGAGCGAAGGAGAGCACAGAGCACGGGTGGTCTCGGTTTCAGGGAGCAGCCACTTGCAGAGAACATCCACTTTCTGTCCAGCACCCCGAGATATCGTTCTATCATTCAAAAATTAATTGCAAAGGGTTCTGTTCAACCCTCTCTGTAAGTGGACTGTCAGCACAAATCCTTCTTTTTAAGCAAGGAAAGATGATTTCCTAGAGATCCAGGTACTGCAAACCACTCACAGGGCACCCTGCCCGCCCAAAGAAGCATCTCTGCCGTCTGAGACCCCAATTTCATCAAGTAACTTATCCAAAGACAGCTCAACATTACAGGAGAAGACGAAACAAACAAGAATTTGTGCACTCGAGCCAAGCGAGGAGAATTTCAGGTACACGGAGTGGCCTGAGCGGTGATTTTAGTGTGAGGGGAGACAAAGCGGCCCCTGAAACACCCCTCACCTGTAGAAATAGGAGCAGCCTCGGACAGTGTTGTGGGCAAAATGCTCCAGGGTTTTCTCGTTGCCGTAATCCTCCGAGGGATCCGACCACAGCAGGTCACACATGGGACCAAAGGCTGGAGGCTCCTTAAACCTGTCTAACTGGAGAGGGGACACGACATCAGGAGGAGCTGTGGCAGGATAAACACCCCAAAGCCACGCAGGAGTCAACCCCACAGGGAATTGGGAGCGAAGGGAGAAGCCCAGGGAGCTGACTTACTTTCCTAATGTCATCTAGACACGTGATTTCTGGAGACAGGCCCCCGTGGACACACAGGAATTGCTGGTTGAGGAGGGCAGCGAGAGGAAGACAGTCGAAGGTATCCATGCACGCGTCGTACACTCGCTCCGAGTACTTGATTCGACCTGGGAAGAAGGAATTCAATCGAGCTCTGAGCAGCCAAAGTGCTGATCAATAAATCCAGGGAACCCAGATATGGAAGCTCTTGCGGCCTACAAATCAAACTTGGCACCTGTGTGTTATTGAAAATACTTGGAATCCAATTTTCCACCTGTGTATTCATGGAAATACCGACTTGGAATCCAACTTTACACCTGTGTATTCGTGGAAATACTGACTTGGATTCCAACCTTCCACCTGTGTATTCGTGGAAATACTGACCTAGAATCCAATTCTTCACCTGTGTATTTGTGAAAATATCAATTTGGATTCCAACCTTCCACCTGTGTATTCATGGAAATACTGACCTGGAATCCAACTTTACACCTGTGTATTCGCAAAAATACTGACTTGGAATCCAACTTTCCACCTGTGTATTCGTGAAAATACTGACTTGGAATCCAAGTTTTCACCTGTGTATTTGTGAAAATACTGATTTGGAATCCAATTTTCCACCTGTGTATTCGTGAAAATACTGACTTGGAATCCAAGTTTTCACCTGTGTATTTGTGAAAATACTGATTTGGAATCCAATTTTCCACCTGTGTATTCGTGAAAATACTGACTTGGAATCCAAGTTTTCACCTGTGTATTTGTGAAAATACTGATTTGGAATCCAATTTTCCACCTGTGTATTCGTGAAAATACTGACTTGGAATCCAAGTTTTCACCTGTGTATTTGTGAAAATACTGATTTGGAATCCAATTTTCCACCTGTGTATTCGTGAAAATACTGACTTGGAATCCAAGTTTTCACCTGTGTATTTGTGAAAATACTGATTTGGAATCCAATTTTCCACCTGTGTATTCGTGAAAATACTGACTTGGAATCCAATTTTCCACCTCTGTATTCGTGAAAATACCAACTTGGAATCCAACTTTCCACCTGTGTATTTGTGAAAATACTGATTTGGAATCCAATTTTCCACCTGTGTATTTGTGAAAATACTGACTTGGAACCCACCTTTCCACCTGTGTATTCGTGGAAATACCAACTTGGAATCCAATTTTCCACCTGTGTATTCGTGAAAATACTGACCTGGAATCCAACTTTCCACCTCTGTATTTGTGAAAATACTGATTTGGAATCCAATTTTCCACCTGTGTATTTGTGAAAATACTGACTTGGAACCCACCTTTCCACCTGTGTATTCATGGATATACCAACTTGGAATCCAATTTTCCACTTGTGTATTTGTGAAAATACAAATTTGGAATCCAATTTTCCACTTGTGTATTTGTGAAAATACTGACTTGGAACCCACCTTTCCACCTGTGTATTCGTGAAAATACCGACTTACCCAACAACCAATCATGGAAGGTTTTGTCTGAGCCACAACTTGGAAAATATTTGTTGGATGCGAAAAGGAAAAGGTTTTTTTCATCTGCATCTGGACAAGAATATTCACCTCCTTTCAAGTTGTTCTCTACAACACCTGCGCTGAGATTGACACAAAAGAGATGAGGCGTTTCCACATAATGAAAATCGGGATCACAGAATGAATTTGGGACGCTGACAAAGCCACCCCATCACTTCCCCACAGCCCCTGCTGCTCCTCTAGGCTCATCTTTACTGCTGGATTTGGCACAGCAGCACCACACAGGCATTGAGGGCAGGAGTTGCCTTTCCAGCTGGAAACAGGTGCTGGAAGGGAGGATTTGCCCATGGAAATGGATCTTCCCACCGGATCTTTCAGGGATGACAATCCCAGCGAGGGCAGAGGGGAAGAGGGTGTTCCCATACCTGAAACAGGGACACCACGGCCTTTCCAAAGCAGTTTGGTTCTTCCACCAAACCTCAGATACGCTCAGAAACATCCTCATTTCAGAGACACTGACTGGTTTTCCGGGAAGTGGAAAAGCAGCACCTCCTGTTTTCCAAAGGGGAAACAACCCCAAGCCCATCACCTGGTTCAGACTGGGCCCAGCTCACCAGGAGCTCACCTGTGCCCAGGTGATGGATACAGCATCCAGCACGGAGCTGGGAGGTGTTTTCCAGCTCACCCCTGAGCAAACACAACAAGGCCTCATCCCCTCTGAGCCTCCCCCCATACAACAGCACCCAGAGCTGAAGGGATAAAGATTGGACTCGTGCCTTGCCCAGAATTATCTCTTGAGGTCGAGTCCTTGAGCAAGAATTCCCTAAAGGAGCTTTGCATTGAGCTCTCTCCCTCTTTTACTGCTCGAAATGAGAGTCATCCATCACCCCCTGACCTTTCCTCATCACTGCTTTAGAAACATTCGAACGCTGTGCACAAACCCATCCTTTAACTGCAACGAGCTGAAAGGTAAATGATCCTCCCTGGAGCAAAGAGGGAGGAGCAAATCCTTCCCCCGTTTCCAACTGCAATCACCGATCCCAGCTGCACAATCTGGAGCTGGAAGCCTTTTGGCACTGATTACACGTTGCTGGGCCTGGAAGTCAGGGAGGGGAGGATGTGTGTGCCTGGCTCATCAGGGGAGAAGCGTTCCCATTTCTTCCATCCACGCTCAGTCTTTGAAACTAAAAGGCCACATTTGGTGCTTAGCAGAACTTAAAGAGATTTGGGTTTTGGGGTATTTTTTATAGCAGGGGCTGAAACAGAAGAGCAGGGAAACAAGACAACGGGTTTTTACAGCTCTGATGCCACTCAAGAGGCACAAAAATTGAAGCCCACGCCTTCTCATGACACCTTTTTTTTCAAAATGTATTTAAAAATGTATTATTTAAATGGATTCAAACCCTTCTCCCACTGCTGATACTTACATTCCTGCTTGAAGGTGAAGTATTCTGTGAGGTGCCTGCACTCGTGGTTCCCTCGAAGGAGGAACAATGTTTTGGGATGATTTATCTTTAAACTCCACAAATACAGCACGCACTGCAAGAGAGGCAAGGAGGGGATGTCATCAAATCCTTTTCCAGGGCACTCAGCAGCCTGAGACTGCACTAAGAGGTTCTGGGAAGACACCCAAAGTGGAACCCAGCTCCATAATGGGCAGTGGATCTCCTCCTGGCCAAGCGGGGAGAAGCCACCGGGATTTCTCTATATTAGGGCTGGCTTGGAGAAGTGACAAATGAGGTCGCAGCCAACAGAAAGCAGTTCGGGGCTGGGTGGGGGCAGCTTTGCTTCCAGCACAAACCCAAGGAAAAAACCCCTTTTTGCAGAGCAGCAAAGCAGAACCAGCCGTTTGCTCCAGATGTTCCGCTGGGATGGAGACCAGCGAGGGGAGCGGGCAGCCATTCGTGTCCACGGAACACCCGGAGAACTCAACTTCATCTTCCCCACCGATTTCCCCCCCTCCCTGGTTTTTCTGCTTACGCTACAGTCATGTGAAGTTCGAGCTCAAAACAGGAAAAAGCTGAGCCCAAAAAACAAGCTGAGCTTAGCAAAGCTCTCCGGCTTTGAAAAGGGCTTTCCACATCCCCTCCCCGAGCAGCGACACCTGCAAAGCCGGCGCCTTTGATGAGGCACAGACCAAAGCCAGCCTGAAACGGGGGTTTTTAGCAGAAATATTTCACGCTGGCTTCCCAAAAAAAGCCAGAGGGAAGGGCTGGGAGGCAGGGAGGGCTCACTCACCCCCGCGTGCTCTGCACTGCCGGGCCGACAGCGGCATCAGCCGTTATCTCGCACGGGGAAATGTTATCACATCTCCCTCGTCGATGTGGAGTGCTGGGAGGACAATCCATAATGACAGCAAGCTCCAGGAGCTGGATTAAAGTCTCCAACAGGAGCTTACCCTCGAGGCCGAGAGGGTGCAGGACACGCCTGGGGAGTGGGACCACCACCAAACCCGTGAACGGTTTTACAGCCTCCAACATTCCTGATCTGGGGCACGGATCCCTGGAACCAGCTGGGAACGACCTCCAGAACCCAAACTAACCAGCTCCCAGTCGGTTCCCAGCACAGGCAGCTTAGGCCCGGTGGTGTTTAAGCACTGAACCTGCAAGGTAAGCTCTGCATGAATCATCCCAGCTGATCCCAAAAACCCCAAGGAGCTGTAAAGCACCGCCTGTGTCTCACTTGGAATTCAACCCCACATTAACAACTTGATTAATTTGGGATTCTAGGAGAGAACGGGGCCAAGGCCAGTAGCAGAATCATGTTTTATTGCATCTGTTACTGGGAGGAATGCTCCCAACAAAACCATTTATAATTATTCTGGGATTTAAAGCTTTAACCTCCCCATGTTTGCAAGCGAAATGTCACTTTTCTGGGCTGGCAGGAGAACTTGGGAGTTGCTATAAATGAACCAAATGACTCGGAGGAAGAACCAGCCCTGGCATCAAAGCAAGGCAGAGATACAGCATCAATAGGGGAGGGTTTGGGATGCATGGGAGGTTGGCAGCTTGCAGAAGAGAGGTTTTAGAACACATTTGAAGGGGTCTGAAGCGAAACGGGGTTGGATTTGACACCACAATTCTTCCTGGACACACCAGGGACGTGGAGAGCGACCATTCCCGGTGGCTGGAGGCACTTCCCAAGGATGTGGGGACTGCCAGGTACCAGGAGGACCCGGAGTAAAGGACACTGAAGAGCCCTCGAGGGCTCCAGAGGGGCTGGAATGAGGAATGAGGGAGCTTCTACACTTGCATGCCTCGGATGCCTCCCGGTGTTTTGCACGGATCCCTTTCCCAGCCCTTCCTGGTGCCGTGCCCAGGAATTGATTACTGCCTGTGTGCAACGGCCAAGGAGAAAATCCAGGCAGTCACGGCTTTTTGGGCCTAAATAATCTCAAACAATCTCCGCCTCTCCTCGTTCTGCCTCTCGGTGCAAAGCCCAAAGCCAAAGGTTTGCTCCACTTGGAAAGGGAAAGCTCAGCAGGTCACAGGGAGGGAATTCCAAGAGGAATTGGGACTTGCAACCCCAAAAATGCAAGAGGAGCTGGGGCCAAACCTGCCTTCACCGTAACCTCTCTCCCAAAACCTGGCATTTGTAAAGAAATTTTACATATGGAGCCTGTCAGCTCTTCCAGAGTGGGAACAGAGGCAAAACTCCCAAATCAAGCCCAAAAATCCACCTTCACCCCCACCTTACAGGCCTGACTGGATCTCTTTAACGTTACGCTGGAGCTCTTTAATATTATTCTGGATAAAAAGTGCATTAAATCAAGATTAAGATATAATTCCATAATTAGACAGCAATCATGTGTCCCGTCATAATTGGATTGGAAGAACTGGCCTGGGAAAGGTGCACGCCGTTATCACGACACTTTTCCTGATAAATCTCCTCTTTCCACAGATTCTATTTCCGGTCCTAACAATTGTTTTACTTTCTAATTTAACAAAATCATTCTATTCATTGTCTTCCAGCCTCAGGGACCAGGATGGTCCTTCCCTACCACGAGCACAGGCCTCTCTCATGCCATTCTGGGATTTGGGACTAAAAGCTTAACGAAAGGAGTGTTTTTCCCACCGGGAGAATCCTTCAGCAGGGCTCTGCCTCATCAGCACCTCCCAAGGAGGAGTTCATCCCGATTTCCGTGCTGCCTGTCAGCCCCGAGCTCTGGAGCTGGGATCCGTGACCAGTCAGTCTCGCTGTCACAGCGGGTTTGGGACAGCAAACCCTTCCCAGAGTCCCCTTCCAGCAGCATTCCAGCTTTCACACAATTCTTCCCCTCCCCTCTCCCCTCACAGCTCTTTAAAAAAAAAACCCAACAACCAATCCACTTTTCATGGCCTCATTATACCGGGAATTCATGTTTTTCAATGAGAATTTCCCTAAGCCAGAGGCCCAGCAAGAATTTGTTGAATGATTTGTTGCCGACATCCAGCTGAGCCGAGGAACTGAGAGGTTTCGGGGGGGGGGCTTTGGAAGGTTTTGTCTGAGCCACAAATTCCTCCTTTTACCTGGACAACCAAACGCCTGGAGCCCCAGGGAACACCTGGAAGGGATATTTGGCCCTTCCACCTCCTCGGCCCCGGCTCTGGCACCTTGTTTCCTGCAGCAGGATGCAATTAAACCATCCCCTCCTATTTCATCCCGTTAAAAGGTCACGGTTATAGGATCGTGGAATATCCTGAGCTGGAAGGAATCCACAGGGAGCAGCGAGTCCAACTCCTGGCTCTGCTCAGGACACCCCCAGCTGCTGCGGGCAGGCTCTGGATCATCTCCCCATGGATGCACAAGTTTGTGTGGTGACTCACGAGGTTGCTGCTGCTGCTGCTGTTCCCCGCCTTCCCAGCGGTCACATCACAGGGAAACCTGGATGTTTTTCCATCCCTCAGCCTCTGGGATACTCCCAAACCTGCTGCTGTTTTACTGCAGGAACCAGATTTTGCACGTCCAGGTGGGAATCTCTTCCAGCCCAGTGTAGGAGGTGGAAGGGAGAGGCACACGGGAATCAAAAATTCCGGATCCTGCCTCATCCTGACGTTTGGAGCAGCCCCTGCCTGTGCCCGTCAAAGCCCACCCCGAGCTGTGGGATCAGAGCCAGCTCCAGGGGGAATCCGTGGCATTCCTGCTGCAGCACGGGGGGGAAAGGGAAGGAGGAGAGGCAAAAGCAGCAGGAAGTAAAAGATAAAACATCCTTTTTTTTGCCCCACCACCTCTGCTCTCCAAGCATCATCCATCACTCGGAATTCTTCCATATTACCACAGCAGAGAGGACAAGTGGGCATGGATTTGAACTAAAAGGGGACTCAAGATGGGATGTTGGGAAGAATTTCTTCCCTGTGAGGGTGGGGAGGCCTTGGCACAGGTTGCCCAGAGAAGCTGGGAGAGAATTCCTGATCCCTGGAAGTGTCCAAGCCCAGGCTGAAAGGGGCTTGGAGCAATGTGGGATAGCGGAAGGTGTCCCTGCCCAGGGCAGAGGGTGGAATAAGATGGGATTTAAGGTTCTTTCCAACCCAAACCATTCCATGATTCTGTGATGATCCCAGCACTTCTGGAGATCTGGGAGTGAAATCTCCGTGTCAGATCAGTCCTGGGCTAAGAGCAGAGAGCAGGAGCAGCACTTTTCCACCCAGGATCTACAGAACCCACGCACAGACACAGGGCCCAACACCTCTCATTTGAAGGTTCCTTGGTTAACGCCACAAAAATCCCCCTCTGACCTCAGAGGCAGCTGCCGTGCTGGAATACAATCCCTTTTCCAGGTAAACACGTTCCCACCGCGAACCCAGCCGAGCAATCCCGACGAGCAGTCGGATGCGTCCTTCCCCTTCCTCCCCGGGGGGCTCCTCCTGCCACCCCAAATCCCAACAAATCCCAACGGCCCCAGCCCCGCCTCTCCCGCATCCGTCCCCGCTCCCCTGGAAGTGGCTCCTCGTCACACCTTGGCTCCCTGTCAGGATTCCGGAGCATGGGGCTGGAAGGGAGCCAGGGGCTGCTGGAGCTCAAGCTGTCGGCCCTGCTCTCCCTAAATCCTCTGCAGAATCCTTCGAAGAACCCCTCGCACCCATCCCTGACAGTTCCTCCCCAAAAATTTTCACCGGGCAAGATTCCTCTGCAGACCCAGCTGCTCCCGTAGCCTCTTTTTTCCCAAGAGAAATCACTCCCTCTGTTATTCCAGCTGATTTCTGCCACCTTTCAAGCCGCTGCTCCCCTGAAAGCCCTTCCTTACGCTGCTTCCAACTGGGATAAGCGCTCCACTTCCACTCGGCCCTGCCCCTCTGAATCCAGATGGCTGCAATCCCTCGGGATTTGTGGCATTCGCTAATAGCTGTCCCTTCCTGTCCCATCCCAGGTCTCCGCCGAGCCAGCAGCAGCCACCACGGGGATCCACCGAATCCTTTCGACTCCCAGCACTGCCCAGCTCTCGCTCGTGGCGTCCCAGGGAGCTGCACAGCCCTGGCAGCACGGCCCTGGTGACTTTTGCTCCTTTCTCCAGACCCCATTCCCGTGTTTCCAGGAGAAAGCAGTGACCCGGGCACGTGGCCCTTTCTCCTCCTGCTCAGCGGAGTCCTGCAGGTTTTGCAACATTCGCTCCCCACCGCCCGGTGGGATCCTGCTGCCTGCAACACACCATCCACTGTCCCTCTGCTGCCCCTGAGTGACAGCTCCAAGTGACATTAAAACGCCACTCCAGAAGGCAGAGCTTGGGCATCAACCCCATCACTGCCACTGGGGGAGGATCCAAAGCTCAATCACGACACTGGGACATCATTTTCCTGCCCAAAATCACACTGGGAGTTACCAACATCGTTTTCACCCCCGTGCAGAACTCGCCTGGAGGGTAAATCCAGCATGAAAGATCTGGGTTTGGTGTTTGGACTGATCCTGAGCTGTATTTGAACTCGTTCTGAGCTGTATTTTACTGATTCTGAGCTGAATTGAGTTGACTTTGAGTTGCATTTAACCAGTTCTGAGCTGTATTTAATCAATTCTGAGTTGTATTTTACTGAGCTGTATTTAAACTGATTCTGAGCTGAATTTAACTGATTCTGAGTTGTATTTTATTGATTCTGAGCTGCATTTTACTGATTCTGAGCTGTATTTTACTGATTTTGAGCTGCATTTAATTGGTTCTGAGCTGTATTTAATTGATTCTGAGTTGCATTTTAACTATTCTGAGAGGTATTTAACTGATTTTGGGCTGTATTTAACAGATTCTGAGTTGCACTTAATTGATTCTGAGGTGAATTTTATTGGTTCTGAGCTGAATTTGAACTGATTTTGAGCTGGTTTTAACAGCTCAAACAGTTTAACAGTTTAATTTAACTGATTCTGAGCTGCATTTTACTGAGCTGCATTTGAACTGATTCTGAGCTGAATTTGAACTGATTTTGAGCTGGTTTTAACAGCTCAAACAGTTTAACAGTTTAATTTAACTGATTCTGAGCTGCATTTTACTGAGCTGCATTTGAACTGATTCTGAGCTGAATTTGAACTGATTCTAAGCTGAGTTTTACTGATTCTGAGCTGAATTTGAACTGATTCTGAGCAGGATTTGAACTGAGGTCCAACACTTTGGGTTCCTTTAGCCCCAGCACCCCCAAGCTCCGCTTCCTTTGTCACCTCTATACTGAAGTAGCCTCTGTCCACGTAGTCCCCCAGGAAGAGGTAGCGGGTGTTATTGGGCGATCCTCCGACTTCAAACAGCTTCATCAGGTCAAAAAACTGCCCGTGGATGTCACCACACACTGGGGGAGGAAGAACAGCACAAAAGAGGGACAGAATTACCACGCTGAGAAAAGCGAGGTCACGACAGCAGCGAGGAGCAAGCACGGGCAAAATCCTCGCTTCTGAGAGCTCGGGAGAGTTAAAAAACCTCGTGGGTGGAAGGAAGACGGCAAAAAAACCTGCTGGGGTTATCCCGGTTGTTGTTCAGGACTCCAGCCCTGAGCTCTGACCTGTGATAGGAGCCTCCACCTCGATCATGGTCTTCTCGTGCCTCAGGATGGCGGCGCCGTCGTTGATGATCTTCAGCGCCGCGTCCTCCTCCAGCCGCCCTTCCTTCACCAAGTGGCTCTTGAGGACGTCGAGCCTCGGCTTCCCATCCTCAAACACCTCCTTCAGAGTGAGCCGCTGCGTGGGAGGGAATGGGACAGCTGGAAAGGCAAGGGAAGGGAAGGAGTCAGCAACGCGGCGCTTTTCGGGGAGAGGGAATGACAGGCTTTGCTTCCGAGCCTCGAGCTGACACCCAGAAATGGAATTTCCACTGAAATGATGCTCTGAAGTATTGAGAGAGGAGCTGAGCTGCCAGAGCTGCTGGATTCATCCCTCAGCTTGGCTAAAACCCCGCTTGGTGAAGCCTAAACGCCACCTGCACCCGTCCCAGAGCGGCCTCCCAGTCCCGAGCGGACGGTCGGCATCCGAGCCTGGAACAGATTCCATGGAAATATCAGCAAAACCAGGAAAATCAGGAACCAGCGACTCAGGTATGAGGACCAACACGTAAAATTCTTCCTTATCAGGAAACCACACACCCCCAAAAAGCAGAATTTTCTCCTCTCTGCCCCAACACCTCAAAAAGCTTCACCCCCAAAAAGCAGAATTTACCCTTCTCTGCCCCAACACCTCAAAAAGCTTCACCCCCAAAAAGCAGAATTTACCCTTCTCTGCCCCAACACCTCAAAAAGCTTCACCCCAAGCTTAGAAATTGGTAAATCTTGATGGAATCCAGTATTTAGGTAAGTTAAGGCCTCATCTATTTGCAGCATGTTCCTTAGTTTTTAACTCTGCATAGAAAAACACCCCATCAAAAGCTGCTATTATTACTATTATTACTATTACTACTAATATTATTATTATTATCATCATTTCATGGTAGGGAATTGGATGGTTTGGGAGAAGGTGACCTCTAGCAGAAATCAAGTAAAAAAAACCAGAACAGAAGTCAGAGCTGTCAGTAAAAACCTTCTGAATTCCTCATCTCCCTTCTCCCAGGCCTGGTTAATTTAAAAAAGGTGGGAGAACACACAACCCCGGTGTAATATTTAAAGGCTGTATAGTGCCTCGGATTAAAATTAATTCCAGGGAGGAGGCCTGGATGTTTGGGAAGAACTGGGAATAAAATCCTGTGCAACAACCCCAAGTGCATGGCCTGGCTGCTGGCAGCTCCTGCAGTCCATGGGGCGATTGGAATCTTATCCCAGGGATGATCTCAGATCCTCCGAGCCCATTTCCTTCTCAAAACCAGTGAAACCAGGATTTCCTCACCCTCTGGGGTCAGCTTGTTCAGCACCCCCTGGCCACGGCGGGACCAAAACGACTCCAGCCACGCTCCGCGGAGAGAGCGATCCCGCAGCTGGGACGAGGAGGAGATGCTGGGATGGGGTTTGCTTTGGGATGCTCCACACAGAGCTCCAAGAAAAGCCTCTTATCCCAGCGCAGACCCCGCAGGGAGCTGGCATCACCCTCCCAGCCTGAGGGGGTAAGGCACACACCTCCCCCAAAAACTGCTGGAGGCTCCGCTGTCCGTACGGATGCGGGCGGCCGGACACAACACCTCACCTTTGCCAGGCAATCCCCCAAAATATCCCAAAATCTGGAATGTGATGGGTCTTTCACAGGGATTTTAATGATGGTGGTGCCAGTCTGTGTCTGAGTAAGCAGCTCCGGCAGCCCCCAAGAGGAAGGAACCCACCCACTGGATAATGAACCATCTTTCCATCATTCCTGGGCTTCTCCCGGGAGTGCGTCGTGGAGGAAAGCAGATTTACTCCGAGCTGGATGGAAAATACCTGGGATGCAAAGCAAATCCCTGTCCTTATCCATCACCCAGGAAAGACACTGCTCTAGCCACTGGTGAGGCCACACCTCGAGTGCTGACTCCAGTTCTGGGACCCTCATGGAGGGGCTGGAGTGAATCCAGGGGAGGGAACGGAGCTGGGAAGGGGCTGGAGCACCAGGAGAGGCTGAGAGAGCTGGGAAAGGAGCTCAGCCTGGAGAAAAGGGGGATCAGGGGGGACCTTGTGGCTCTGCACAACTCCCTGACAGGAGGGGGCAGCCGGGGGGGTCGGGCTCTGCTCCCAGGGAACAGGGACAGGAGGAGAGGGAATGGCCTCAGGCTGGGCCAGGGGAGGGGCAGGGTGGACATCAGCAGGAATTTCTCCATGGAAAGGGCGGTCAGGCCTTGGCAGGGGCTGCCCAGGGAGATTTGGAGTCCCCATTCCTGGAGGTGTCCAAGGAAGGCCTGGACGTGGCACTCAGTGACAAGGTGGAGATCGGGCACAGCTTGGACTCGGTGATCCTGGGGCTCTTTTCCAACCTGAACGATCCCGTGATGCCAAAATACGTTGGATTTTACAGGACAGAGCTGGCCAAACACAGTGAGAACAGCGGTGCCACCGCTCCCTTTTAAATGCAAATCCAGCAGCAATTTACCCTGCAAACGCCGAGAGGAAACGCAGAGAGGGAGGCACAAGAGATTCTTTACAGCTGAACATCAATTTTCAAATCACAGGAACCGCAGGAGTGGCTCTAATGAAAGGGGAGCTGGTGCCTGCAACGAGGAGGCCCCGCTCTCATCCATCCCTTTGGAAGTTGTGCTCCGGTGTCCCCGCGTGCCTGGAACGCTCCAGAGCCTTCCCCGCCGAGCTGCCAATTAAAGAGGGTTAAACCAGACCTGCTTAAACCAACACGGGCTGGAGCTGGGGTTTTACAGCATCCACAGCTCAGCTCTGCTCCAAAAGGAAACAAGAAAAAGACCCCTCTGGAGATGGATGAAAAAAATGATTTTGCAGGATTTTTGCCCTCAGGATCGGTGTAAGGTTGGCGGCGCTGCGGGAGGAAAGGAGGGAAGATGTGGGGCTGGCACAAACAGGATCAGCTGGGATGAGGGAGGCCAAAAGGAGCTGGGTGGAAACGCGGGTCCAGGACTTGGAACGAGGGATTTTTTGGGACGCTGAGAGGTTGGAAAACGATTTTTAAGTACTACAAACCCTGTGGTTGTCCTGGCATCTGCCATCCAACTGCAAAAGCAGCCAGAGGGGTCAAATGATTTATAAGGAAGAGAACAGAGGAACAGGAACCACTCATCTCCATATTCCCCATCATTCCAGGCCCTCGAGCACGGCCAACACCTCCGGAGCCACCCTAAGGAAGTGAAAAACCCCAGAAATGGGGCTGGAGAGCTCAGCAAAGATGGGATGTGACCCCAGGAGCAGCGCTGCCCATCCCACCACCCAGAGAGCCGCAGGAAGCTCCCGGCTCTGCCTTTTCCCGGTAGCCCCAGCGAGCAAAGTTACGCAAGATCAAATCTGAGGCCGCGCCAATGTGAGCAGCCAAGAACTTTTATGTAAGTTCCCTCCTCGGCTTTGCACGGCTCCACTCCCACAAGGAGCTGGGCACCACCAGGAACTGGCTCCTCCTCGGCTCTGCCAGGGCTTCGGCCACCCCACTTTTGTTAAAGATCTCGATTTTGTCTTTATCCATGCTCTGTTCTCTTGGATGGGAGGAAGAGGATGCTCCCGCAGCCAGGCTGGGCTCTCCCAACAGCAGGAACAGCCTTCAGAGCAAACTGACCCGGAATTTTGCACCCCCAGGGTGCTGAGAAGGGTGGAGAGACTCATCCAGTTCCTGCTCCTATCTGAAAAATGGGGAGATAACTCCTTATCTCCCCAAGAAAATCACAAGAGTCATGGGGTGGCTTGGGATGGAAGGACTTTCCACTATCCCCAGGTTGCTCCACCCTGGACTGGGACCCTTCCAGGGATGTGGTAGTCACAGCTTCCCTGGGAATTCCATCCCAGCCCCTCAGCACCCTCACAGGGAGGAATTCCTTCTGTATATCTACCCTAAATTTCCCCTCTTTCAGCTCAAACCCGTTGCTCCTCATCACTGCAGTTCCACGGTGGGTCCTGGAATGCCCAAGCAGGGCAGACACAGCGGGTTAAGCTCGTCCTCAGAGCCAGCTCCCTCATAATTAATGAAAATAATGGATAAAACACTCACAACACTCCAAGAATTAAACCCTGTGACCTCTGTGCCACCTTCCCTCTGCACACAAACCCGAGGGCTGCACCCCGTCCTGTTTGAACAGCGAAATCTGCAGGTCTGGGGTTTATAATTCGGCCACGGGCATCCAAACCCGCTCCCAGGGAAAGGCAATCCCTGCTCCACCAACAGGACACGTGCTGAGGGCCAATCCACCAACAAAAGGACACAAAAGCAAGTGAAGTCTGAGGTGTGAAATGGATTAAAAGGCCAGGTTAATTTAACTTTCCTTTTGGTGTGTCCAAAGGAAAGTTAAAAGGAAATTAAAAGGAAAATCAAAAATCAAAGGGATCTCTTTGCCGGACTTCAGGGCAAGATTCCATTTCCTGCTGAATTAACACCGATTTTATTTGCCAGGCCGGGAGCAAGGGGGTATTTGCAACACTCTGAGAGGCCAGGGTTAGTTAAGGATGGGAGAATTTGGGAAAAAGCTGCTTTTCCACCACCAACTCTGCCAACCCAGAGCACCGCTCGCCCCTCAGTGCCAGGAGATGCAATTCCTGCAGGGAAAAAAAAAATCACATTCCTCCCTAGCTCTGTCCTTAAAACGCACTTAAAATTCAGCTTCATCAGGGCTGCCCCATCCCCACCTCCAGACAGAGCCCAGTGCCACGGAAGGGAAAACAAAGTGATCCACAAATGATTGTTTATATATCCCAGAGTCCCTTGGATGGCCGGACGGAGCAGCCGAGGCGGATTCATTACTGAAAAAGGAGCAAGAGCTCCGTGCCTGGAGCGGCAGCGCCGGCCAAACATCCCTCCCGGGGTCTGCAGGGAAAAGGTGAACCTTCAATCCCAAAAAAAAAAAAAAAAAAACCCCCCC
>VZTD01002287.1:102280-113143 GCA_013397725.1 Rhagologus leucostigma
AAACAAACTCGAGAGAGGTTTCCCTGGAGCTCCTGACGCCCATCTGGGAGCGAATCCAAAGGGTGCTGGATGCAAAGCCCCTTTCCCTGCTCGCTCCTCATCACGGAGCAGATGGTGAGAGAGGCACTCTGGAGAAAAAAAAAAAGCACATTTTGGGGCAAAACCGAGGATTTGGATGCCGAGGAAGCCGGATGGGCTGTCAAAGGTAGAAACATTCCCAGGACAAGTCCACCAGGAGCCATCCAAACCCCCAGTGAAAGGCAGAGCAAGCTGCCTCCAGTGCTGAGCCGGGCACAGCACGAGCAGCAGGGCGGGGTTTTTCTCCCTCTTTCCCAATTTCCAAACAGCTCAACGTTATTTTTATCCGGTATTTTATTCCCATTCACACCTAACCTACATTCATCTATTCAAAGCCGAGCCCGGGGCTCACACGGAGCCGGCTCGGAGGGAATAATGTGGAGAAATCCAGCACGGCAAGGCCACGGCGATGGCGTTTTTTGCTCAGAGAAAGGTGGATTTTCGGGATGCTGCGGAGCTTTCGGAGTCATTAACAGGGAACAAATCCTTGGAAGCAGGGGATGGATGTCACTGTCACTGCAGCAGTGCTCCAGCCACCCTGCTTTTCCCGCTGCTCCATCCCAGATCCAGGCCGAAAGCAAGGACAGGTTGGATCTCAGCAGCTGGCTGATGCTGGAATCACGGAATTATCCAGTTTGGAAAAGCCCTCCAAGGTCCATCAATTCCAACCTGTGACCAATCCCCACCTTGTCCCCAGCTCAGAGCACTGAGTGCCACGGCCAGGCATTCCTTGGACACCTCCAGGGATGGGAATTCCACCATCTCCCATTGCTTGACCACCCTATTCATCAGCAATACCCTACCCCATTTTCCACGGAATGATCTTTATTCTTCCCAAAATGGTGAAACCACACAGATTTCCAGTCGTTAAACACAAAACGTCTTTGCTTTAAGAATCCCCACCCTGGTTCCTGGGAGGTTTTTTCTCCCCTGAGGTGCCTCAGGGTGAGCTGACGTGAGAACCTGCAATCCCAGGTGTGTGTGCGCTTGATATCCCGATTTTTCCTAGCTTGGATCAAGCCCTGACAAATAATCTGTGTCATTTTTCAGGGCTGGCACGGGCAGCCCGACCCTGCCATGGCACAGAGCTGCTCGTTCCAGCTGCAGGAGCTCCGTGGGAAAAAAAAAAAAAAGTGGAGCTTCATCACCTCCCACCTGAGGAAATAAGGAACTTCTCCCTCACTAAAATAAACAACATTAATATCAAAGAAAAATCACCAAATAAAGCAAATCTCCCTGTATAAAAGCAGCAAGAGCCAGGAATTATTATTATTATAATTATTATATTATTATTATTGCCATTTCCATCTGTCTTTCCCAAAATTTTTGCACGTTCCAATCTGCCGAGGGCAGCAATTTTCCTGGTTTTGCACTGGGTAAGGAACCCCCAGATTTCAGAAGCTCCAGAGACTCACGAATAGAGGGGAAATAAAAATATTCCAGAGTTCTGCTTCTCAGCCCTGGAAATGCTGCAGGAAGACCACAAGTTTTGGGGTTCTCTGAATTCCTCTGGAACAGCAGCTCCTTTGAACGGATGCCGTTTATAACGTCCCAGTTTTATCCAGAACCCCTCGGAGCTGAATCCGACCTCCCAGCGCGCAGCCGGTTCGGAGAGCTGCCTCTGATCCTCACCTGGAGCCACGGATTCCTTTTTGTAGGACAACCAGAATTATCTCCGCACAATAACCCTAAAAATATCTGCATTGTACGAGCTGGATGAAGGATTTCTTCGAAGGGGACAGTCACGGTCATCCCAAAACAGAGCCGGGCAGGGATGAACCGACGGAGCCGTTCCCAGCAGCAAATCTGTCCCTGCCTCGTCAACTCCAGGAGTAACACCCAAAATTTGAGGCCACGTTGGGAGAAGCTGGCAGGCCCCGGAGCTGAGCGGGAGCCAGGTGCATTTAAGGCTAAAAAAAGCAGGTGAGAGCTCCGTGCATGGAAATGCAAACACAAACAGAGCACGGCCCCGGTCGCGCTCACGGCTCCCACGGAAACTCGGGATGTAAAGCCAAGAGGCTGAAAAACCACACAAAGCTAAGCCCAGCCATGAATTTCCGAGGAAATATCACAGAATTCCGGAATGCTTCGGGTGGGAAGGGACCTTCAAGACGATCTCATTCCACCAGGCCAGGCTGCTCCAACCTGGACACTTCCAGGGATGGGGCAGGCACAGATTTCCTGGGAAAACCAATCCAGTGCCTCACCACCCTCACAGGGAAGAACCACGGACGCTGCAACCTTACAGCTCCCTGAACCGTGTTCGTGGCTCCCTAAAAACTTCGGGACAGCAGGTGATTATCCTGGTTCTGCTGGCAATCTGGCCACTAAACAGCGAGGCTGGGGCAAAGCAAGGTGCCTTTGCCGAGGAGGATTCCCCAGCAGAGCTGAGGGCCAAAGTTTTGCCACGGTTGCCAATTCCAGAGGCAGCGGCGCCGGTCCCACGAGGTGGAGCTGGAACTCTGCTCCCGGAGGAGCCGGGCAGGATTAAACCCGGGAGTATTTAATTAGAACAGAGGCGACTTAAGCTGCACCAGGCGCCAGAGCTGCTCGCAAAGCCTTCCTGCCACGGCTCTTCACACCCCAGATCCTGCCCTGACTCCGGAATGAAGCCGAACCCAGACCTGGATCCGCGGCGTTGGTCTTGCTCCTACTCCTGCCAAAGCTGCCCGTGGGTCAGAGACCTCACAAACGCTCTCAAAGTGGGCACCGAGCGTCCTCAGCCTCCCTGAAGCGATAAAATCCACGTTTGCTTGCGAGGTCCATCAAGTTTCCAGCTCAGATTTGGCTCTTAACGACCGGCACTGATGCGGATTTTCCTGGGATTGTCATCGAGCCAATCCATCCAGAGCCGAGTCCTCTGCCAGGGATGTGGGCTCTGGACATCATCGAGTGCCAGCTCACCAAGGAGATCCCAAAAAACCCCACAATTCCAGCCTGGAGAACCTCTCTCTTTGAGACCCTCAAGCTCTACCAGCTTTCCAGAGGTTAAAAATCAATGTATTCCCAGAAAATCACCACTCAACAAACGTGGTGTCTCCCTCTCGCTGGTGGGATGGACTCCAGGGAGTCGTGGCAAAGCTTGAGGAAAAAAGGAGGAGGAAAAGGAGGAAGAGGAGGAGGAAGAGGAGGAAAAAAGGAGGAGGAAAACGAGGAGAAAAAGGAGGAGGAAGAGGAGGAAGAGGAGGAAGAGGAGGAAGAGGAGGAAGAGGAGGAAGAGGAGGAAGAGGAGGAAGAGGAGGAAGAGGAGGAAGAGGAGGAAGAGGAGGAAGAGGAGGAAGAGGAGGAAGAGGAGGAAGAGGAGGAAGAGGAGGAAGAGGAGGAAGAGGAGGAAGAGGAGGAAGAGGAGGAAGAGGAGGAAGAGGAGGAAGAGGAGGAAGAGGAGGAAGAGGAGGAAGAGGAGGAAGAGGAGGAAGAGGAGGAAGAGGAGGAAGAGGAGGAAGAGGAGGAAGAGGAGGAAGAGGAGGAAGAGGAGGAAGAGGAGGAAGAGGAGGAAGAGGAGGAAGAGGAGGAAGAGGAGGAAGAGGAGGAAGAGGAGGAAGAGGAGGAAGAGGAGGAAGAGGAGGAAGAGGAGGAAGAGGAGGAAGAGGAGGAAGAGGAGGAAGAGGAGGAAGAGGAGGAAGAGGAGGAAGAGGAGGAAGAGGAGGAAGAGGAGGAAGAGGAGGAAGAGGAGGAAGAGGAGGAAGAGGAGGAAGAGGAGGAAGAGGAGGAAGAGGAGGAAGAGGAGGAAGAGGAGGAAGAGGAGGAAGAGGAGGAAGAGGAGGAGGAAGAGGAGGAAAAAAGGAGGAGGAAAAGGAGGAAGAAAAGGAGGAGGTTTAGAGCAAACAGCTGCAGCTACTCAAAAAAAAAGTGAGCTCCCCAAAGGAGCCGGGAGGGGATTCCTAGATGTCAGCAGGCAGGGAAATTCACCACCTGTTTCCCAAGGTTCCAGCACGGCCACTAATAGATCATTAATGGAGGCACAGCGGGGGCTTTGTGGAAAAGGCAAATCCCGGGAATGTGAACCTGACCCTCCCGCCAGCTCCCGAGGGGCTTCTGGATCCCATTTCAAGCCTGCTCTAAGCAAACATAACTTTGCACGTCGTGTCCTTCCAAGATCTCGCTCCGGGGAACGGGGCTGATCCACGTGGGAATCCTGGATCAAACAACCCCCGGAAATATTCCCGCTGGAGCAGCCAGTGTTTGGATGCACCCAGCAAAAGGCGCTCACAGCACGGATTAACGGGACTGTGAGCACAAAATGATGAATTCTGACACAGCCAGGGGCTTGGGTTCTCCTCTCTTCCCATCTCAGGCCTTAATCCTTCACCCTGAGTGGGATCCTCACTGCTCGGGATAAAACATTCCCTGTAAGGTGCCTGTTCCCAGCTTTGGGAATATCTACACCCACACATCACCTCAGACCACACCGAGGTGCTGACGGTCCCAAGGGAGCTGCAGAGGAATTCAAATCTTCCCACCCTGGAGATCAGTCAGAGCAGTTCTCCTGCAAACCAAAAAAGCAGCCCCCCCCAAAAAATTGGGATAAATCAGTCCCAGAGCAGCTTCCCAGAGCTGCACGTGTCAGGGATGGAGCAGGATGAGAGGAGCCTCCAGCTACTGCTGAAGCAGCAATTCCAGCCTCCGTGCCCTGGTCACTCTTCCTCCGGGAAACCCTCGTGGTATTTTTCCAAGGCATCACCTTCGGGATAATATTCTGTTCGAGAAGCCATTTTGCTACGCTCAGCAGCTGATGAAAGGGAATATTTTCTGGAGCGATCTCGGTTGACACCACTTCTCTCTGTTCTCCTGAAATTCACCCTGAACCACTTCGCCTTACAAGGGGGAGATCCTGGGAAATTCTCCCCCGATCCACCTTGGAGCAGGGAAAGCGCTTCAAACTCAGATTTTACATCCCCACCGTGGCAAAAGGAACCCCCAGAAGGCAGACTGGTGGAGGATTTTGCAGAAACAACCCCCCTGAGCTCCTCCGGGAGGCTCCCAGTCGGAGGAGATCCCACTGCTCCACACGCTCCGCTCCTCATGGAAACAGGGAGAGCACAGAATCCCAGGATGGTTTGGGTTGGAAGTGACCTTAAGGATCACCTCGTTCCACCCCTGCCCTGACGCTCTCACCAGGCAGCAGCAAGGTTTTGATTCAGAGGCTGGAGAAGCTGGAGAACAGCCTGGACAGCCCAAACACTCCTCCTGCCAGGAAAATCCTTCAAATCTGCACTGAGATTCTTTTCCTCCTGCTTTAGAGCACCCTCTGACACAGGAGCATCCACCCCCCATCCTCCACCTCTCCTCTGCTCCAACCCATCACTCCCTCTGCCCCATCCTCGCTGTCCTGAGGGGTTTTCCCAGGATATCTGCAGATTCTCCATCCCTGGAAGTGTCCAAGGCCGGGTTGGACGGGGCTTGGAGCAACCTGGGATAGCGAAAGGCGGCAGCGAGGCTGGAACGAGACGAGCTTTAAGATCCTTTCCCAACCCAAACCGTTCCAGGATTCCACACCTGACCCGGCTCTCCGGTGCCACCGGAACGTGCCCCTTTGGCACGGCGATCCCGGCCTTCGGGAGCCTCCGGGAACCGAGTCCTGCATTATAGGATAACGCTGATGCCTTTACGTAGCCTGTTCCCTCGCTCCCGCTGCTTAACGATGTCTAATTCCATTAGGATCCGAGCCATCACCGTCCCGTAAACACGCCCGCCGTCCCAACGCCAGCCCCGGTGGGATCGGGCAGGGAATACCTGGAAAACCGGCCAAGCCGGGAAGGATCCCGGACAAATATAGATCTCCAAGGAGTATCTTTAGATTAGCAGGCGGCTCTGCCCCCACCGAGACCCCAGGATTTACCTAAATAGCTCCTTCAGCACAGCCCAGCGCTCGGAGCTATTTTAAGCCAGCACCCTGCCCTACTTCCTAAGGAACAGCCTTCCCTCCTCGCACCCGTGCAGCCAGAGCAGCCCCAAACCCGCTCCTCTCCACTCTGACACCTTTCATTAAATAAAAACCACTCTTTTGGCACGGCACCCAATTAATCCGGGCTCGTTTATGGCTACAAGGCCCTTCACGGCCTCGAGCAGGGAAAACGGGATTAACCTTTCCCAGCCTGAGAGCCGGAAAAATAACACTGAACAGCGGGATCGTGAGGAACATGACCTTCCCTCCTGCCCAGCCCACCTCCAGCACCCACCTGAGGCAGCTGCTGTTATTCCCAGAGGGAAGGGATAAATCCCAGCCCAATCCACGTGCCCTGCTGCCTTATCGCCGTTCCCCAAGGGGGTTTTGTGCCCAAGGCTGGCGCTGGGTTTGGGGTTTGCCACCAGCGTTTCGGTTCATTAGCACATTCATTAGCACGTTTATGAGCCAGCAGAGCATCCCTGTACCCCAAAATGCAGAGACCTGGCAGTTTGAGCCCAAAAAAGAGGCACTTTTGGCTCTGTTTGGGGCGTCCCAGGAGAGGAACAGCTTGCGTTATCCCGAGATATTTGCCTTTGGGTTCATTTTTGGGATGAAATGCCACAAGATCCAGCAAAATCAGCCCCAAGCTTGGCGCAGGCACAAACCGGCCCCTTTTCCCAGCACATCCCATTTATGGACAACGAAGCATCCTTCCTGTTTATACAGAACGATAACAACAATATCGGAATTACTCGGACAAGTTTTGGGGTTTTTTCTGGAAACCCCGCCAAAATATCACGTTCCCAAGTAATTCAGAGGGATCCCGAGGGGTTCCTGCTTTAAGGACTGCCTCACCCCACATCTCCTTGAGCTCTGTCCAGCCAAGTTGCTGTATTATGACACAACTTGCTTTTTAGGGATCCCCCTCCACGTCTTGACCCTGGTGGCATTCGCACTTTTCCCTTGGCATCCCAAGGTCCGAGCACATGGGCCTCGGCCTTTACTCCATTTTTAGCCATTTTCAGAGCTCCTTTTCTCCCCTGGGTATTCCTTAATTCCTGCAAAACATCAACACCAAACAAGCCAAACCAAGCGGTGAGTTCAAAACCCCACAATTTCCTTTATATTTAACATTTTCCTCAATTAAAAAGCTACTTTGACTTTCCGCGATGAAAATTCCCAACACCTCCCAACCTGGAGAAAATCCAACGCTCACGCTTCCAGAGTTGTAGCTGATATTAAAAACAAGGTGGGAAGAGAGCTGCACATTTTTCATCCCCCAAAAGCGTCTTCAGGCAGCGAGATGAACTGGAACAGCCCCTGAACTCTCCGAGGAGGCAGCGAGTGATCTGACGCCGGCTTTGGGCTCCCCAGAGAGGCCGTGGGAGCCTCGCGGAACAAATCCCGTGGGATTGCTCTCCGTGCCTCCAGCAGCGTCTCCGCCACGCTCCGGAGGCAGGAGGAGAGGAGGGAGCAGCTCCCGGGGTGCGATCCCACCCGGGCTGAGGGGGCAGGTGCTGGAGGTGTCCCCGAGGCTTCGGCAGCTCCCGGTGTCCCCACGCTCCCAGAAAGCTCGGCTGGGTGTGAAACACGGCAGTGACAGCACGGAATCACGGATTATGGAATGGGTTGGGTGGGAAGGGGCCTTAAAATCACCTCATTCCACCCCCTGTCACGGGCAGGGACACTTTCCACTATCCCAGGTTTAATTCCCCCTGTCCTTGGGCACTTCCAGGGATGGGGCAGCCACAATTCCTCTGGGAATTCCATCCCAGGGCCTCCCCACCCTCACAGGGAAGAATTCCTTCCCAACATCCCATCTAACCCTGCCCTCTGGCAGTGGGAATCCACTCCCCCTACGTCCTGGCGCTCCATCCCTTTTCCCAAATTCCTCTCCCTACTGAAACACATCCGGGAGGTTCCCACGCAAAGTGGACACTGGAAATTTCAGGGAGCGTCACATCAGGGGTTTTAAAATTCCCACACACGCCTTAAATACCTTCCAGTTGGGAAAAACCCAAACTGGACATGCAGAAAGCTGCCTGAAAGTCCTTAAGAAAGGACAGCAAAGCACAAATTTGGAAAATCCATCCATTTCCAGGACACCTTTGGCTGGTGCCAGGCCCAGCTTTACAACACGATTCCTGGGATTCACCTCTTCTAAGAAAAGCAGGATCCCAACTTCAGGAATCCTGGGATTCATCTCCTGTCAGAAAAGCAGGATCCCAACTTCAGGAATCCTGGGATTCACCCCTTCTCAGAAAAGCAGGATCCCAACTTCAAGATTCCTGGGATTCACCCCTTCCCAGAAAAGCAGGATCCCACTTCAGGAATCACAGCCAGGCACTACAGAACAGGGTGTCTCTGACTTCCAACGCCAGCTTCCAACTTCCAACATCAGCTGCCAAAAAAGGGGGCACCGGATCCCGGCTGCTCCCGGCTCAGCAGCTTCCCAACATTCTGTCCATGATACACAAAATAATAACACACAGACAGAGGAAAATTCCAGTGGGTTATTCGCTCTGGTGTCTAAACACCAACATCCCGGGTTTTTAAAGGATTTGTCACGGATGCAACTGCACACGGAGAGAGCTGGGTCGCCTCCCAGCACCGCCAGGTGTCTGGGGGAAGGATCCTCCTGGACACAGCTCTGCTTCCCAGAGGATGTCACAGCTTCCAGCAGGGAGGATGGAGCAGGAGCACAAAATTCAACTCAAACCCGACCACAAAATCCAACCAAAAATGACCAAAAAAAGCTCTGCAGGTTTGTTTTAAAGGGGTGCAGAGAGGGGGAAACGCCCTGAGCTCCGGGATCCATCCACTGCAGCAGCCCAAGGCGTCATTCCCACCTGCCTGGATAACGTGGATCCATCAGTCAATTCCATGGATCCAGCAGGTAATTCAAGCCTAACTTTGGGCTAATGCAGAAAACCAGACCCCCTAATCCCTCAGATTTCCAGCAGAACCATCCCAAGTGCTCTGTGGAGACCAAAATTGGGACATTAATGGTCTCCGTCACCACTGACCATCAGTTTCCTGCTAAAACCGGGCTACAAAGAGCATTTCTTGCCTCAAAAGTGGAGATTTTAATAAAAAGGAACTCCTGACAAATCCCAAAATGTGAGATTAAAAAAAAAAAGCAATTCCTGACCTCCCCCAAAAGCCAAGATTTTAATAAAAATCAATTCTTGAAGCACCCAAAAATTGGAGATGTAAAAAAAAAGCAATTCCAGGCCTACCTCAAGATTCAAGATTTTAATAAAAATCAATTCTTGAAGCACCCAAAAATTGGAGATGTAAAAAAAAAGCAATTCCAGGCCTACCTCAAGATTCAAGATTTTAATAAAAATCAATTCTTGACACACCCCAAAATTTGCTATTTTAATAATGCAGCTCCCCCAGTACAAGTTTTAGCCCAAAACTGCATTTCCCCTGACTAAACCTAATTACAGTTAAGGCCTTCTGCAGGGCCCTGGAGATGTAAATATATAGGTTAAACATATTTAAAGTTCCACATCCTATTTAACTGCAGGCATTTTCCACGGAACAAAATGAGCCTTTATCTTCAGCTTTTAATTATTAATAACCACGAACAATGTCACCACCTTCAAACAATAATCCCGGCCTCAGAAGGAGATTATTTCTCCCCAAATTTCCACAGGCACTCGAGCGCACTTGGGGGAATAAGGAGCAATCTTTGGGAAGTTCACGCGGATTCTGGAGTGCCGGAGCACAGAGCGAGCAGGCCTTGAGCCTCCACCCCACCTGGACGGGGATTAATGACCGCAATTAGTGGGACCACGAGGATATGGGAGGGGGTTGCCAAAGCCATGAGAGGCATCGGTAGGATCCCTGACAGGGATTCCCGGGATCTGGAAGCCCCGGCAGCAGGGAGAGCGCCTGGATCCGGCCGACTCAGCTGAATCATAATGGCTGCATTGACATTACCTTTCCCGAACAAGGCCAACCTAAACACGGGCAGCTGCCTGGGATTTAGCAGGAGATTTACGGACAGCACCGGCCGCTGCGGCTGCCCGGAGACCTACAAATCACCGTGCCACACGCACGGCCCCGGGAACACCTCGGATCCCCCCCAAATCCGGGAGCGTTCCGGGATTATTCCCACAAAACAATAAAAAAAAAAAAACAAAAAACAACAAACCCTCCCACCGCGGGCAAGCGCGGAGCTTCCCCGAGCCCGAGGGGCCTCCACGCTCCGGCTGCCACCCGGATCCCCTTTCCCTGGGTTTGAGGTTATTAACATCAAACATGTGATCGGCCACATGACAGGCTAAAGGCTAAAAAGGAAAAGGAAAAAAAAAAAAATAAAAAAAAGGGAAAAAAAAAAAAAAATCGCTTGGACACATCCAGAGGGGAAGGGAGAGATGGCAGCGTGGTGGGTACACCTCCATGTCCGTGGATTACAACCATTCCTGGGAAATCGCTGCTTTCCAGCGGCCCGGAATGATGGGAGCCATGGCGGGAGGAGGTTTAATAACGGGGTGATTGTGTAACTTGGAGCCTCCCGGCGAAAGTTGAGGCACCCGGTGGATGTTCCCGGTGCGTGGGGACGAGGATGGCACCGGATCAATTAGGGCAGCGAAATGTGCATCCCCCCCAAGCCTCCTCCTCCTCCTCCCGATCCAGGAGTTTCTCCGCTAACGTATTTCTCTCCTCATTAACTGCTTCGGTGTCTTCTGCTCTTTCCAAAATAGTACCTACTATAACGGGGCCGCAGAGGGGGCCAGCTGGCACCCGCCGCGGGGCATCCAGACACGGAGCACGGATTTGGGGGAGGAAAGCCACGGGGAGCTGGCGGGATGAGGGCAGGGAGGGCTCTCATCCCCCCAAAATCCTCAGGGGAACCCCGCTTCCACCCAAAGCAGGGGCTCAGCACC
>VZTD01002288.1:0-13078 GCA_013397725.1 Rhagologus leucostigma
TGTGATTCTGTGATTCTGTGTACAATCCTAAAGATAGTTTCTCATGCCATCTCTTTATCTACGTTGCTGAATCTCAGATTCTAGGCTTCTAAACTGTGACTGTGAAATTGACACACTAGGAATCTATTTTTAAAATAGTAATGCCTGCAGACACTACTATTCTCACAGCTAGCACGCTAATCTATCTTTGCAACATTTCCACCATAGGAATTTTGTTTATTAGATTTATTCTAGAAATTACTGTAGTTCAGTGATGGTCCTGTGCAATGATAAAAGTTTTTTAAGTCTACTTTGCTGCTCCTTTTTGTCATGGTTTGACACCAGCTGGCGAATAAGTACTACACAGTTGTTAACTCACTAGCCCCATGCACTGGTGGGATGGGAAAAAGAATAGGAAAAAGGTAAACCCCACGGTTTGAGTAGGAGTCTTTCAATAACTGAATTAAAGCTGCTACTACTAAAAATAAAAAAATAATAAAATTAAAAATAAAAAAGAGAGAGGAATAATACCCAAGAGAAAGAAGTGATTCACAATTCAACTGCTCAGCATCTGCTGAACAATGCCCAACCTATCCCCCAGCAATGATGGGTACCTCCTGGCCAGTTCCCCCCAGGTTATATACTGGGCATAACGTTCCGTGGAACAGAATGTCCCTTTGGCCAGCTTGGGTTAGCTGTCTTGGCTGAGCTTCCTCCTGGTTTCTTCTGCACCTGCTGGCTGGCAGAGCATGGGAAACTGGAAAGTCCTCATTATACTGAGCAGCAACTAAAACATCAGTGTGTTATCAACATTATTTTTGTACTTAATCCAAATAAAGCTCTGTACCAGGTAGTAGAAAGAAAATTAACTCCATCCCAGCCTAAACCAGGACATTCTGAACCCCTCAACTGCAATACACATAGCAGGGAGACTGAAGGTTCTAGTGAGATATTATTTTAACTTAACTAATCAATCAAAATAATGTTTGGGTATCAGGTTTTTCGACTTTTGGTTTGGGGGATTTTTGTTGGGTTTTTTTGGGATTTTGTTACAAGACAAGGATCTGCTTTCTATCAAACCAAAGTATAGGCAGCCCTATAATTACAGAAAAGAATCTTCATTTCTTTTTCCTTTGTGTTTTGAGTGTATCAGCATCATTATTTGTAGTTGTATCATGTGGTGTCATTTAGCTCCAGCTGGAGAATGTGGGGTTATTTAAAGTTTGTACTTCAAAATCCAGAAAAAGCTTATATTTAAGGCTGATAAATTTCCTTAGTAAATCATACCAGTGGGAAGTATCACCTGGCATAGGCCCAGGTCAAATGTTGCTTTGTAAAAGCCCTTTGTTTTCGCTTGTATTGACTCAGAATACATACCAGTAAAGGATATGTGTCAGCACTTGTTTGCATTCCTTGCCACCTTGATGAATGAATATAGATTTAAGAAGTCTCAAAGGGTCTTCAGGATGATGGGAGTGTACTGAGCTACCTATTCCCCAGCGAAGGAATAAGCAATGTTTTGGAAGCAGCCACACATTTTGGTTCATCCAGAAGATATCCTCAAGTGTGACATCCTTGTGCTTCTTGGAAAGAAAGAGTTGAACATTTTTTGGGTTTTTTTTATGTAGATGAGTGTGAAGGCATGTGATACAAAATTTTCACAGAGGTGTAAATGAACAGCTAAAACCAGAGCTCCTGAGAACAGCATATCCAGTCTAAATTATTTTATTCATTTGAAGACAGTTTGTAAAGGCAACCATCTGCTTAGAGAGGCAAAATCTGTTTTTATGGAAGAATACCTGACTATTACCCACAAGTGATATGTAAAGATGTGTGAAATGTAATTCTGGCCTCTGTTTAGTTTTTGCTGCAGTGGTAATAGCCTTAGTGAGGCTGAGGTCTGGATCTTACACTGCAGCAATGTCCCAGTGAAGTAACTGACCAGAAAAGTTCAATTTAAAAGAATCAGCTGCTGGGCTGGATAGTCATGTCAGATCTCCCAGCACAGAAGCACAGCTGCTCTTGGCAGGCCTGCAGGGCCTGAATCAGTATCATCTTTCCATTTCAGCCTAAGCTATAAGACCTTTCCTTATATTTTCTTCCAAAATGTCATTCTATTTTTGCAAGTAAGAATTTGGACACAGTGAGAAGCATCAGTGGAGAGACTGGAACCCAAATGGTCTAGAAAAGTCCAAACACTGGCCTTTAGATGGCAGTGTGTACCTGTTGAATAGGAATTATGTCACGGGGTAAATCTGTGAAGCAGAAACAATTTTCTAAGGTGGAACTGCAACAAGGTTATATTCTTGAACTAAAATGAAGTGGAGATCCCACCTAAGATCCCACTTTATCAGAGTTTCATTGTTGTCTGGCTGCCTCTGGTTAAAATTTAGTAAACACAGGAGGAAATTGGTACGCTTATGTTTTTTCTTCTAAGTTTGAAGAATATATATTGAAACTTTTGCATTTGGATTTATCTAGAGCAAACCTAGATAAGTAGTTGCCTGTGATACATTTTTACCTCTCCCTACTCTTTCATGCAAAGATGCTACAAAGGGTTCAAGGAAGTTAATATTATAGTTACATGTGATGTGAAAAACATATATCATGCACCAAATTCTACCACTGAACAGACAAAGCCATCTGGGAGGGAGATTCATAAACACATGTAAACCCAGGGACTGTCATGTGCACTGAGCAGCAAAATATTAGTCCAATATATAGTTTCTTTGTGCTTTCGGGGAGCAGAAAAGAAGAGCTAATTTTTGTGTCTTCAAAGAGTCATTGGGCCTGTCACCTTTAATAGACACTGCATTTGTGCTGTACATAAATCTACAACCTACTTTATTTATCTTGCAATTGTATTACATTCATATTGTAAAAGCCATTTGGTTTTTTGAACACTTGAGGTTTTGTTGCATTCTGTATTGTCATTAACAACGGACAGAGTGGAGGTAAGATCTGCACAGAAAAAAAATTGCTCAGTATATTTTACTTCACATTTCATGTAAGCCAATAACATTTTTCTTAGTGAGTTTCTATGAAATATTCGGGGGAAACTTTGAATATTTGGGAGAAATTTCTCATCTGTCTGTAAAACGAATAGATATTTAGAATTCTATTTTAAATATAACAATTTTTTTCAAGTGAAGCTTTAAATGTACACAAAATAAATTTCACTCTAAAAATCACAAGATTCTCAAGGTTAAAAAGTGTATTTTATTTCTAAACAATCTTTGGAATGCATATACCCCAGATAGGAATAGTCTAGTCCTGCTTATCAAAGAATACTGCAGGAATTGCTGATGTGTCCAAAACCAGTAACTTACTTCAAATCCCTGACAAATACGTGAGAATTCATGATTGTACAAATGTTTATCAACAGTGCATGTGGGTAATCTTAAAACTCACCAACAGCTAGCAGATAACTTTAGCAGATAAAGACTCACATGACCTCATTTTTTCCGTGAGCTTTATCTTTGTCCAAATAAAGGAAGTTACATTGCTTACAAATACTTTATACCTTATGTCCTGTAGCTGTGATGATCTAAGGATTACAGATACCATATAAGGTATGTACTGTAAGATGTACAGACCAGTCTGCACAAGCCATACTATGCCAGTTTTTGTGCAACCATTATCCAACTCAAGAATATTTGTTGGCAAATATATTTACTTTAATACTAATGTGACTTTTATACAGACAAGCAAAAAAAAAATCTCTATTCCTGGTTTTATTCAGTTGTTTACTAAACTCCTCACTGGATACAGTGGTGAATGATTAATCATTAAATTACTGAGGAATTTATCTTACTCTCACAAACAGTGAGAAAAACTTCGATGAATTTAGGGAAATATGATGCAACTTTATAAATTTTTTAAATTAAACCATCTATTTAGATTTATTAATAATAAATTCCAGGGCAGGGGCCTGCAACGTGATGTAATGCAAACCACAGTTTCCAATCCTTTAACATTTTCAGTATATCACTTCAACTCTCCCTAGACTTCTCTTTGCTGTCTGACAGTCTGCCTCAGGTATTTACCTATCGTGTGCGTCTTCGGAAGTGGATGTGTTTTTACAGGGCCTATCATCATAGCTGTGTTGAGAAGAAGTAGCAGGAGCTGTAATGCACCTGCCCATACAGTAGGAAGTGTTTAGAATCTCAGGAAGGGCATAATCTTTTCTATGGCAGCAAGTGAATGAGAGTCAGTAGATGTGTTCACTTTTCTGGCATTATGCTTCAGTTCAAGAATTCTTGATGTTAGTACCTGTCCTGCTACACCACAGGTAAAATTAAAGAATTAAGAATGTATCTGGCTCAAAAGACACCCTCCAGGTCTATTCAGGGTGGTTTTACAGAACTGCAGTTAAACAGGGACACAAAACCCAGAGTGCCCTACATGGTAGTCTAACTCTGAATCCACTCTTCAACTACAAGGTTTTTTGGAAAGCTGTGTTTAGCTCTTGCCAATATCTTTCTGCAAAGGGTAAAGTTTGTACTATGTCTTTTGCTTGTGCTGTGTTTTGTTTTCAGTTTTGGTTTTTTGCGTTAGTGATTGTTATTATTAGTTTATCGCTGCTGTACTCTGTTCTAAATTGATGTAGAAACAGAATGTGTGGTTGTTGCGTTCTCTGCATGAATTCTGAATTGAACCTTTCAGCAGCTCTCTCAGAGTAAATACAAAATTATAAGGTATATTTAATTTGGTCATTAGTTGTATTTTTCAGTAGTATCTTTGATATAGTGTTTAAAATATCCCAGTAATGAGGCAAACTGCAAAAATTTTGACTAATTCATCATAAAAATACCTAGAAAACCCCAACACCCCTAGCATCTGAATATCATCATGTTATTGACACATCTTGAGCTACATCTGTGTCCTTACTGCAATTTACTATAAGCCCACCCTACAACACCTGAAAACAAACAGAGCTACTGGCAGTCTAATTGATTTTGAGAAGAAAGTCAAAGTGAAAAAAGCTCTGGAGAGTGCTCTGAAATACAGAATAGGGTCTGATTCTCTTAGTTCTTACTAAACAATAATTACTTATTAGATTTTATAGCCCTTTGTCTTTTCTTGTTCCTCTGATACAGTTCACATGTGCCACAAACGTAAATACCAATCTTTGCTAATTGCCATGCAAACACACCCTCTTGGTTTAGGGACACACAACAATTTTACAGGCTCTGTAGAAAAGAGAAGAGTGTGGAATTTGAAAGCAAGTATTCTGTTACAAGTATGGTGATTAGTCCTCATGGAGTACCTCCTATTTCAGTATGAATCCAGAGACATACAAGCTCAACAAAGGGAACTACGGTAAGATGGCAATTAGCCATAATTTACCGGCAGCTAATGTGGTATTAGCTCCTAATCTTTGGGGTTCTTTTAGGATGTGATCCAAGTGGTAGCTGGAAAGCTGCTTTTGATATCCCAGATACATATGGCAGGCACCTTGCCTGCTGCCATTCCAGGGAATCAAGCTTAACCCTTCTCACCATGACTTCGTGCCGTGTTACACAGTGCTGTTGCTACAAATGCATCAGCTAGACAGAAGAGAAGGGCTATGCTGGTGGAAGAAATATTTCTTTCTGCAAGTTTATACACTTCAGCACAGAGGAGCTCCAGACAGCCTCTGAGGGAGAAAATCCCCAAAACCTATTGATGAAGGTCTGGGATCTCCCTGGTTTCCACACATATTCCAATCAAGTGCATATGGAATGAATCAGTTCTTTGTTTCTCCAAGACTAAACATGCCTAGACTCATATTTTATCTTTAATATTTGCATTAATGCTATTTCATCTAAGAAAAATATTTAAAATAGATGTAGACCTGCCATATGGTATGTTAAATGGTGCAAGTAATCTCATGTGATACTGAACTCAAAATTTATGTTACACAAATTTTGAGGGAGTCAGAAGCAATTAAAAGTATAGTTAAAATATATCTTTGGAATTTTTGTCAAGTATGATGCCTCTCTCCTGACATAAGTGCAAGTAGTTCTGACTCATACAACCACCATCCCAGATAAATAAAACACTGGTTTGGAATTCAGTCATCAGTAGTTTAGAGCTCAAAGCAAATTGTTCTCTGAAAGGGCTAGCTTCCTTCAGGTGAATATCGCCACGTCCTTTGACGACACAGGGAGGCCCAGCCTATACAATTGTCTATTCACTTGTATCTAGACATCATAACTTTTTAAAGAACTCTTGCTGAGTTGCAGGTTTCTCTTTCTTTTAATGATTACTACCTTCTGGTCCTCATCTGAAGTAACCAGCACCTGAAGGAAGTGGTATTTTGGAAAACAGATGTCTGAGTGACCTGAACATGCTCTGTTGTGCTCCTACAGCAAAATAATTTGTGCTCAGTGCTCCAGTAAGGGGCAGAGTGAGCTCGATTAATGTCTAATTGAAATAGGCGGCTTTCTGTCTTTGTTTCTTGCTCTACTAGGCATTTAAGGTAATGTTTATAGAAGTTGTGTCATATTTGAATGTTAACCTGTACTCTTTAAAAATAATATAAAGATACTCTGCGTAGTTTCGCATTTACATTTATCTAGAATAAAGCAAGCAGTTGATGAGAGAAGAGTTTACAAAAGGTTCTGAAGTTTTTTGTTAACAAAATGCATGTGAGTAGAGATGCTAAATTTGTGTTCCAATTTGTGAGGTCAGTGGGAATACCACCTCTTTGTCACTACATAATAATTAGAAAAACTTCCTGCTGACACACACTTATTCCAAGGAAAGACAAAAAGACAGCTATAAATGGTATGAAAATAGATAGAGCCAAGGTGAAGCACATTTATGTATTTTTAAGAGATTATATCCACAAAAATTGTTCTTTCTGCCAGCATTGTACTATATTTACACAGAAACTATTCAGGCACATGTGTTTTCAAAGAAGTTGTAATTTCCTGTCAGATTTTTTACAAATCCTTTCTAACAGCTGTAGACGGAAATCCAGCTACTCCTGCAATGAATGACCTTCAGTGTTTGGATCCCAGAGAGTAAACAAACATTTACTCTACAGAGGAAACCCTGCTGGGAATGTAACATTAACATTACACTCCTCAGTTGGTTTATTAGAAACTAATCCTATTTCTGCACTGCAATTATGACTTCTTGAAAACCAAAGCGTTTTCGTGGTAAGTCAATTCTGCTAACACTTCAACATAAAAGACTGATAGTGTCAATAATGAAGATTACGTTAGACACAGGTTGACAAGATATGACTTTTGTTTTTACGTGCAAGTTTTGTTTACACAGTATTTGTTTTACCTTTCAGAGCATTAGTTTCCATAAATTCCCTATGTTTTAACTGCATAAGTGATATTTTTAAACATAGCTCTTACACAGGAGTGTACATTAAATATTTGTTCAGCTGATTAAAACAGTTCTACATTTATTTAATGTTTGAACAGTAAACAGTTTGTTGAGGACTGAAATGTGTTCTTACACATACACATAGATATATTCAGGCTTCATTAGAAGGGTTCCTGTTGTGAGGGTGCTTTACCTAGGTGATACTAGGCATTACAGACCCTCAGAAAAACCTTCCTTCAGTAAGTGATTCAACCTCAATACTTAGTTAGTAGATGGCACTTTGGGAAGGGTAACACAGAACTTCTTTCATATCAGTGGGAAAACTTAAAATGTAAAGGGAAAGAGTCTCTTGTCTCAGTAACATTGCATATGTAGTTCAGCTTTACCCAGCTATGTCCTTTGCACTGTACCCTTCCCATGTGGTGTTTAAACAAGAAAGAAACTGAAAAATCATCTAGATTACTTGAAGGAATTCTAAGTATGGGTTTGATATGAGTTGTACACAAGAGATTAACAGTTTGGGAGCAAAAGGTTTCCTTTCACACACCTTTGCTAAAGTGATGAAGGACAATGTGATAAAGAGTTTTCTGTATTGTTTGTTTATCCAGGAAAATTTAAACTGCAATTTCAGTCTTAAAAACTAGCATTATAAAAATATTTCTGTGATGTATACCATTTGCTTTGAAATGCCTTCTGAACTATGTATATGCAGTAAGCAAATACATAATAGACTATTTCCCTGCCTGTTTCTAGTTTGTACAATCAACTCAGCCGTGGAGAACATGAAGGGTTCTTCCACCCTGTTCACCGCAAGAAATAATAAAAATTCTGCTTTAGATCCAGTCCTTGAGTACTCTGTGATTAACACCCATCCAGCTCCATAGCTTTTGGTGGATTACGCAGTAGTAAGGTTGATAATGTCCTGGTGTCACACAAAGCACCAGCATTCCATATGCCTGAATACAAACCAGCTTTCTAACTTCTGGCTATATTGGCTCCCTGTTGTTTGACCTATCAGGAATGAAAAGCAATAAAACTTCATTTATGTCCCTTAAATTAGCACTTGTCAATCCACTGCACTGTGTGAGTGGTATTACGTTAGAGTTGATAGTGATTTCAGCTTTTTAGCATTGTTGAATTTAAGTCACAAGCTAACAAGTGACTTGGCTCCACATTTTCTCTTTTGCAGTCAGTTGGCACTATCACAGAGTAATTTAGTTTGGATGGGGCCTCTATGTGTCCTGCAATCCAACCTCGTTGAAGCTGATCCAGTTAAAGCAGGTTGCACATGGTTTTGTTCAGATGAACTTTGGCCATCTCCAAGAACGGAAGTTCTACAATGTCTTTCAACACATGGTACGGGGTTTCACTCTTCTCATGCTGTAAAAATTTTGCTTATGTGAAAAGCTACTATTTTCCTACTTTTGTCTGCTAGCTTTTACTTTGTGACTATGCACCTTCTGTTAACATATAGCTGTGGTCTAATCTGATAGTTGCAGATGGCAATTAGATGACTTCTGTTCCTAAGGCTGAACAAACCCCCGCTCTCTGAGGCTTTTTCTTGTTGCAACCACCTAACCCCCATGGTAACTGGACATACTTCTGGATGTCCATACCTGTCTTGTGCTGAGAATCCTGAAATTGAACACAATGCTCAAATGTAGTCAGGAAAATACTGCGGAGAGGGGAATAGTCATTTCCATTGGCATGCTGGCTGTGGTCTTGCCAATATAGACTACTTGCTCCTGCAGATTGTTTTTTCTGAACCACCATACACAGCTATAATAAAAAATCCTAAATGCTTCTCTGACACATGTTGGAAGGAAGACAGTTCAGAAAACTGTCTGAAGCAAGACAGTGGCTGATAGTTTAGCAGATATGTGTTATGTTGGTATGAGTTTCTATATCTCTGCTGTTTTTGATACTATGTTAAGAGTTTTGTTTTTTGTGAAGTCAATATTTATCCATTACCTTCTCCAAGAACTGCTGAAGTTACAAGTAGGACCTGTCATCGTGGCTAGAATGCCATGCTATTGCATCACCAGGTGCTATTTAAAAATTTTTTAAAGGTTCACCAAGTATGCAACACTGCAGAAAAGTTTGTCTTTGATAAACTGGTGAGGGACAAATGATTTAATACTACATCATATCCTTGAAACATAACTAACTCTGCCATGGAACATGCCCTGCTTTTTTGCTATTTTAGACCTACAAGTTTGAATAAGCAGCCTGTGATTTACTGGCATCCAGGAATGCAAACAGTGGTTGTTTCTTGACCTAGAAGAACCAGAATAACCAGCATTGTTTTAAAGAGGGCTGTTTCATGGCATTATTTTATAGTAGTTACTGCAAAGTAGGTGTGTGAATACAGTCATTTTCATTGAGGAAAAAATGTACAGAATAGGTGTGAACAATTTCTATTCTGAGCTAGCAGCATTTTGTACCCAGAAAGGTAAGGGATAATAAATGGTAGGTATGACAGAGAGCTATTTGCTCTTTATTTCTATCTGATTTAGTGGTATGTTGTTTCAAAGCCCTCATTGTAAACAACAATAAAAGAGGGTGGATTGGTAACTTTGCAGGGAGTAAGTGTAAAGGGAAAATTGCCCCCTCAGTATGGCGTGATCACTTCTCTGAGGTAATATTTAGTGATCTTCAATGTATATCAAAGGTAGAGCAATAATATAAAAAGATTTGTAATGAATAGTAAGAGTAAATTTTTTTTTGTAAACTACATCAATCCAATATTCCTCATGAAAAAATCCACTTTTTCCTGTATTTTTATGATGCCAAGACCTCAGTATTGTTAAGAGCCTCTCTGCATACGTGCAAACTAAAGTGAAATATTTTGATATAAAATAGAAGGTGAAATCTAATGTGATGTGTCCAATTCAGACACTAACTTCAAGGACTGTTAGGACTATTTGTCAAGAGACAAAGAAAGTAGTCACAGGCTTCAAATGCTAGTGGGAAAAGAATAACAGGAAATTAATAAGAAGTTCCAAATACTTGAGAAACAGAGCATGAGTGATGCTTCTTAGAACTGGAAAATATAAGACTTGTGCCTTTCTAGGGCAAATAGTTGCCTGGACCTCTTTAATGAGTGATTTTTGATGGTGTAAAGTGTTCAGTTTCAGAAGTGAATTCCCTGCTAGAAGCTGCATTCAAACCCTTTATAAACTATTTTCTCAGGAAAAGCAGATATTCTTAGATATATGTCCACCTGATACTTAGTTTTCAAAGCCTCAGCCCAGGTTCTGGTTAGTCTTGTGCTCAACAGTCATGAAGGACAGTAGGTATGTCACATGTGGTGAGGACAATTGCAGCAACAAGAGAATGAGTCAAGGTTAAGAACTGACACAAAGTTAAGAGTGCCATTAATAGAATTACTTATATAAAGAAGCTGCTAAATATGAACTATTTGTGTGCTAGATTATTTCTTCAAACTTAGGGTACATACATCCAGTATTTTAGAATTCTGAAAGACTAAGTAAGAACTTTGACTTTGGACCTAACTCTGTCTGTCTGTCTGTCTATCTAACTATCTATCTATCTATCTATCTATCTATCTATCTATCTATCTATCTATCTATCTATCCATCTATCTGTCTGTCTGTCTATCTACCCATCTATTTACCTAACTATCCTGTATCTCTACCTAGCTATAATCACCTAAAAATACTCTTTGCCTCTTGAATGAACAAGCTATCAATGTGTGAAAAGTCTCATCTTTTTCAAAGAACACTGGAAAACTTACCTGCCTATGGTTTACAGGTGGAAAAAACCAATTTACATCAATTCATGAGGAAGATTTAGCTCCAAGGAGCATGTCTCGAATAGCAGTTCTTAAAGTATTTTTAACATCTCTAGATAAAATAACAGAGAATAATGGAGTGGGCTGGGTTGGAAGCAACCTTAAAGATGACCTAGTTCCAACAGCTCTGCCATAGGCAGGGACACATTTCACTAGACCAGGTTGCCCAGAGCCTCATCCAACCTGGCCTTGAACACTTCTAGGCATGGGGCATCCACAGCTTCTCTGGGCAACCTGTTCAAGTGCCCCACCACCCTCATGGTAAAGAATTTCTTCCTAATATCTAATCTAAACCTGCACTCTTTCAGTTGGAAGCCATTGCCCTTTGTCCTGTCGCTACATGCTCTTGTAAAAAGTCCCTCTTCAGCTTACTTGTAGGCTCCCTTCAGGTCCTGAAAGGCTGCAATTAGGTCACCCCAAAGCCTTCACTTCTTCAGGCTGAACAATCCTAGTTCTTTCCTTAGTGAAGAGGTGCTCCATCCCTCTAGTTCTCTTGGTGGCCTCCTCTGGACTCTCTCCAACAGGTCCATGTCCTTCCTGTGCTGCGGATCCTAGAGCTGGGGGCAGCACTGCAGGTGGGGCCTCACCAGAGCAGAGCAGAGGAGCAGAATCCCCTCCCTCTCCCTGCTGCCCATGCTGCTTTGGACGTAGCCCAGGACACAGCTGGCTTTCTGGGCTGCAAGGGCATATTGCTGGGTAATGTCCAGCCTCTTACCCACCAGCACCCCCAAGACATTCGCAGCAGGGCTGTTCTTGATCTGCTCATTNTCCTAGAGCTGGGTGCAGCACTGCAGGTGGGGCCTCACCAGAGCAGAGCAGAGGAGCAGAATCCCCTCCCGCTCCCTGCGGCCCATGCTGCTTTGGACGTAGCCCAGGACACAGCTGGCTTTCTGGGCTGCAAGGGCATCTTGCTGGGCAATGTCCAGCCTCTTACCCACCAGCTCCCCCAAGACATTCGCAGCAGGGCTGTTCTTGATCTGCTCATCCCCCAGACTGTGTTGATACCAGAGGTTACTCTGACTCATGTGGAGCACCTCGCACTTGGTCTTGTTGAAACTCAAGGGATTCCCATGGGACCAATTCTTGAGCTTATCTAGGTTCCTGTGGATGGCATCTCATCCTTCAGGTGTATCAGCTCAGCTTGGTGTTATCTGCAGATTTGCTGAGGGTGTGAATCCCCTGGTCTATGTCATTAATGAACATATTAAATAACACAGGTCCTTACNGGTTACTCTGACTCATGTGGAGCACCTCGCACTTGGTCTTGTTGAAACTCAAGGGATTCCCATGGGACCAATTCTTGAGCTTATCTAGGTTCCTGTGGATGGCATCTCATCCTTCAGGTGTATCAGCTCAGCTTGGTGTTATCTGCAGATTTGCTGAGGGTGTGAATCCCCTGGTCTATGTCATTAATGAACATATTAAATAACACAGGTCCTTACACAGACCCCTGAGGGACACCATTTGTCATTGATGTCCATCAGGACTCTGAGCCACTGACCACTACCCTCTGGATGCAACTGTCTAACCGCTTTCTTAACCATCTAACAGCCCACGTATCAAATCCATACCTCTCCCTTTTAGAGAGAAGGATGTTGTGGAGAATGGTGTCAAAAGCCTTTGCAGAAATCTACAAAAATGACATCTGTAGCCCTTCCCTTGTCCACTGATGTAGTCACCCCATGATGGAAGGCCACTGGGATTGTCAGGCAAGACTTGACAAGCTTGGTGAAGCTATGATGGCTGCTTCAAATCACGTCTCTATCCTCCATGTGCCTTAGCATAACTTCTAGGAGGATCTGTTCCAGGATCTTCCCACGCACAGAGGGGACTCTGACAGGTCTGTAGTTCCCAGTCTCCTCCTTTCTTTCCTTTCTAGAAATGGGTAGAGTGTTTCGTCTTTTCCAGTCCCCTGGGACTTCACCTGAACTGCCATGACTTTTCAAATATCATGGAGAG
>VZTD01002288.1:13088-183156 GCA_013397725.1 Rhagologus leucostigma
TCTATCTATCTATCTATCTATCTATCTATCTATCTATCTATCTATCTATCTATCCATCTATCTGTCTGTCTGTCTATCTACCCATCTATTTACCTAACTATCCTGTATCTCTACCTAGCTATAATCACCTAAAAATACTCTTTGCCTCTTGAATGAACAAGCTATCAATGTGTGAAAAGTCTCATCTTTTTCAAAGAACACTGGAAAACTTACCTGCCTATGGTTTACAGGTGGAAAAAACCAATTTACATCAATTCATGAGGAAGATTTAGCTCCAAGGAGCATGTCTCGAATAGCAGTTCTTAAAGTATTTTTAACATCTCTAGATAAAATAACAGAGAATAATGGAGTGGGCTGGGTTGGAAGCAACCTTAAAGATGACCTAGTTCCAACAGCTCTGCCATAGGCAGGGACACATTTCACTAGACCAGGTTGCCCAGAGCCTCATCCAACCTGGCCTTGAACACTTCTAGGCATGGGGCATCCACAGCTTCTCTGGGCAACCTGTTCAAGTGCCCCACCACCCTCATGGTAAAGAATTTCTTCCTAATATCTAATCTAAACCTGCACTCTTTCAGTTGGAAGCCATTGCCCTTTGTCCTGTCGCTACATGCTCTTGTAAAAAGTCCCTCTTCAGCTTACTTGTAGGCTCCCTTCAGGTCCTGAAAGGCTGCAATTAGGTCACCCCAAAGCCTTCACTTCTTCAGGCTGAACAATCCTAGTTCTTTCCTTAGTGAAGAGGTGCTCCATCCCTCTAGTTCTCTTGGTGGCCTCCTCTGGACTCTCTCCAACAGGTCCATGTCCTTCCTGTGCTGCGGATCCTAGAGCTGGGTGCAGCACTGCAGGTGGGGCCTCACCAGAGCAGAGCAGAGGAGCAGAATCCCCTCCCTCTCCCTGCTGCCCATGCTGCTTTGGACGTAGCCCAGGACACAGCTGGCTTTCTGGGCTGCAAGGGCATATTGCTGGGTAATGTCCAGCCTCTTACCCACCAGCACCCCCAAGACATTCGCAGCAGGGCTGTTCTTGATCTGCTCATCCCCCAGACTGTGTTGATACCAGAGGTTACTCTGACTCATGTGGAGCACCTCGCACTTGGTCTTGTTGAAACTCAAGGGATTCCCATGGGACCAATTCTTGAGCTTATCTAGGTTCCTGTGGATGGCATCTCATCCTTCAGGTGTATCAGCTCAGCTTGGTGTTATCTGCAGATTTGCTGAGGGTGTGAATCCCCTGGTCTATGTCATTAATGAACATATTAAATAACACAGGTCCTTACACAGACCCCTGAGGGACACCATTTGTCATTGATGTCCATCAGGACTCTGAGCCACTGACCACTACCCTCTGGATGCAACTGTCTAACCACTTTCTTAACCATCTAACAGCCCACGTATCAAATCCATACCTCTCCCTTTTAGAGAGAAGGATGTTGTGGAGAACGGTGTCAAAAGCCTTTNGTGGAGAATGGTGTCAAAAGCCTTTGCAGAAATCTACAAAAATGACATCTGTAGCCCTTCCCTTGTCCACTGATGTAGTCACCCCATGATGGAAGGCCACTGGGATTGTCAGGCAAGACTTGACAAGCTTGGTGAAGCTATGATGGCTGCTTCAAATCACGTCTCTATCCTCCATGTGCCTTAGCATAACTTCTAGGAGGATCTGTTCCAGGATCTTCCCACGCACAGAGGGGACTCTGACAGGTCTGTAGTTCCCAGTCTCCTCCTTTCTTTCCTTTCTAGAAATGGGTAGAGTGTTTCGTCTTTTCCAGTCCCCTGGGACTTCACCTGAACTGCCATGACTTTTCAAATATCATGGAGAGTGCCTTGGCAACTACATCAGTCTATTCCCTCAGGACTCTGGGTTGCATCTCATCAGGTCCCATGGACTTACATACATTCAGGTTCCTCATGTGGTCACAAACCTGATCTTTACTTACAGTGGGAGGGACTTTGCCCCACCAGTTCCCATCCTGCTGTCCATCCACTTGAGAGGTGTGAGAAGAGAAGTTGCCATTAAAGACTGAGGCAAAAAGGTGAGTACCTCAGCTTTCTCCCCATCAGTTGTTACCAGTTTTCTGGCCTTGTTTATTAGAGGGTATAACACCCTCTTTGACCTTCCTCTTCTAGTTAGCACACCTGCAGAAGCCTTTCCTGTTATGCTTTCTGTCCCTTTCCAGGTTCAGTTCCAGGCTGTTGTTCCTCACCTCATCCCTACGCAACTGAACTTCATCTCTATGCCCTTCCCAGGTCACCTGTCCTTGTTTCCATTGTCTGTTCATTTGCTTCTTTCCCATTAGTTAGACCAGCTGTTCCCTACTCAGCCATGCCATCTCAAGCCTGTCTTGCCTGATTTCTTGCTCTTGGGGATTGCCAGGTCTTGTTCTCTAAGTAAGACTTCCTTAAAGATTTACCAGCTCTGTTCCGCTGTTCCTGTGTTCAGTCTTCCAGCGGATCCTATTGGCTATCTCCCTGAAGATCTGGAATTTTGCTTTCCTGAAGTTCAGGGGCTTAACTTTACCCCTTACTTCTCCCACATCCCTCAGGATGTGCAAACTCCACCAACGCAGGATCACTGCAGCCTAGGTTGTGTCCAAACTTGATGTCCCCAGTTAGCTCACTTGTGTTGGTGACCAACAAATCCAGAATCACATTCCTCTGGTAGGTCTGTCTACTACCTGGATCAGGAAGTTATCCTCCATGCACTCCAGCAGTCTCCTGGGTTGCCTGCAGTTCTGTGTGCTACTTTCCCAGTGGATGCTGGAATGGTTGAAGTACCCCAGCAGGACAAGAGCCTGCAAGTGGGATCCCTCCTCTGTATGGAGAACGAAGGCTCCATAAACAGCCTCCCCTTAATCGGGAGCCTGAACTGAACACCAAGCATGAGGTTCCCTTTGCTGCCTCAGTTTCTGACTCTTATGGGCTTTCAGCCAGATCATGATTGTTCTTCAGGGACAACTCTTCACACTTGATCTAGATATTGATGCAAAGGTAAACTTCTCCCCCGCTCCTTCCTCCCCTGTCTTTTCTGAACGACCTGTAGCCATTGATCGTTGCACTTGAGTTATGGGCTTCATCCCACCAAGTTTCAGTAACTGCAAAAAAGTCGTAACTTTCTAGCAGCACAGTGGCTTCCAACTTCTGCTGTTTGTACACTGACATAAATGCAGCTGAGCAGATGTGTCACTGTCCTAGAAGAACACCCCTTAATTCTGTTCATATATTTCTCTGGTGTTTCCCTGCTGGCTTCTCTTGCCTCAGGAGTCCCTGGTTCATCTCCATAAGACTGAAGGTCTGCTCCAGTGTGGCCACCACTGTTTAGAGTCACCAGCTGATGGCCCTTGCCAGCACTCTGTCCCTCTAGCCTTTGCCTCTCATCCCACAGCTTGCCAGGGACAAGTCAGATATTGTCCTCCTCCTGCATGTTATCTAGAATATGCTGTCCCCTTTTTAATAGCAAAAAACATAGGTTTTTAACCATAGCGTTTCTGTCAGGCATTGGAATCATGCTTAAGAGTAAGATTAGGCTGCGTAAGCACTTATATTCCTTCCTCATACAAAAAACCGAAAGAACCCACAAAAAAATCAAATAAAAAAATGTACCTGCTCCCCAGTAAAACAAAAAAAATCTGAAGCTGCAAAGTATTTAGATTCCTTTTACATGCCAGAAGACATGTAGCTGCTTCATTAATCTAGTTTAGCTTTGTGCATGACTTTAAGTGAGAAAACCAATTAATATATTTGGAAAGCCAACTATAGGAATAATTCACTAACTGTTTAATAAAATTGAAAAAGAGGGATTGAATGTTATCTTCCACTTGCTCTTTCAGTTCAGCAAAATTAGTGGAGGAAGAGTCTCATACCTTGCCAGTGTCTCTGCAGGAATCCTGATTTCTGCTACGTTCAGTATAGGCCTAAGGGCAAGCCAATGTTTGCTGCAATTTTCTGCAATAATAGCAAGACAATTTAGCAGTAATGGATAAGCAGGGAGAAAATTAAGCAGTTTGCTGAGATACAGAAACGAAGCCAGAAAATACTTGGCTTCATCTTAGGCTTCAAATTCATAGTCAATTCATTAGTGTAATTTAGTCCTTCCATAAGCCTTTGAGTGATAAATTTTACTAATACATTTGAAATACCAGCTGTAAGAAGAATTCACATATTGGTGAGTAAAATTAAAGGATGGGGTAGAATGAATCCTTCATTTTCATGAAGTCTTATAAAGACCCTTGCAAAAATGACTCTTTCTACTTATGATAAATAGATTATACCAGAGGAAAACATTATAAAATTGCACTTACATTTGTGAAAAAAAAATAGGGGGAGCATGTCAGAATATTTACTGAGACTTAATTTTAATTTTGACTGGCTTGTTTGGGGATGACTTGTAGGCAGATTTCTGTTTTCTGTCAGATCCAGAACCCACTTGGAAGACTGGCAATGCAGTAAGGCCATTATTGGCTCAAATGTATTATTTTGTATTAAGTCTTACATGATTGATTTTGAACTGGTTTGTTTTTTATATTTAAACTGAAGCACAGTCTCAAAAAAATCCAGCTCAAGTGATCAAACCAGCAGTACGGTACTTAATAAGTAAACTCAACCTCTAGTTCTCTGAACAAAAGCTTAAAAGCTACTCAGGTGAAGCAGTTAGCTTAAAATTTTTATAAATCCTATACACTGCAGTCACAACAAACTAAGAAAGTCTTAATTGCTTGGAGAGACAAATTAATTGTATTATGTTTAGGTGTGAGAGTATTACCTCGTTAGTGAGGATTTCATTGCTTTAGGGATCTTAGTTGCGGCCTTGTACTTACATTCATTCTTTGACTGATGACATACAGGCATACCAGAGTCCGACATGAATAACAAAAATGGACAAGTTGTCATGATTTATGCTTTATTAGGTAGAAATATAATTTGGATTGAGTTATGCAAAAGATTTGGATTCTGTGGTACAAAATGTGGTAGTGAGATTTAAATTCTTAAACGGTGTGGTTGATACCAGGCATTTGGAAGACAGGCTAACAGAGAAGCATATGAAATATTACACATAAGGGGATGGGAACTGAGTAAAGAGACTTGCCCCCCCTAACTTCAGTCAAGAGCAGTCCCTGACTGCTTGTCAGGAAGTAGAAGCTAGCAGATTGCAAGAAAACCCCAAACAAACAAATAAAATAGATAAAGCCTTCATAAAGACTCTTGAGGTATCTTGAAAGAGATACACTTAGCATTTCTCTTTGTACCTGTAAGAAGGGGATACCATAGAAAGAAAAGATGGTCTGAAAGTTGATTTTCTAATTTCCTGACACTCTCAATAAAGTAAAACAAAAGTTGACTAATTAAAAAACCACAAACAAACAAAATAAAACAAAAACAAAACTCAACCCAGAACTATTTATAGAAGGGGTTTTGATTGGCTGAAGCAACCTGACCCTCGGGAGAAGCTAACTGAGTTCACATCCCTCTTAATGATACATTCTTTGATCAGGCACAAAATCCAACCAAGCAACCAAGCAGCCATGCAACCAAACAAGCAAGCAAGGAACCAACCAACCACAAACCCCAAAAACTAAAAAACCAAAAACCAAAACCAAAGAAAGATTGTTAGAGTAGAAAAAGCCAAGCCTTTGAATTTTCCAGTCATCCCACGAGTCACTCCAGACAGATTAACTTTGTTGATGTGACATATATTGGTGGAAGGAGATTCAAGAGATGCAAGGTAATAAAATGTTTGGATCTCAAAGTCAGGAAAAATCTGCACTCAGAGTGATCTGTGATAATCACCGGAAATCAAAAGAGTCTTGGGATAACGTAGGTAGATTATGGAACATATTGTACTACTACTACCATTCTTCAGTGCTAAGGAAGTTAAGTCTTACAAATATAAAGGAAATGGTAGTGGTTTGATGAATTTTCTTTCTAGCAGTGGGCTTCTTTGAAGAAGAAAATGATAGCGAGAGGTAACCAGAACAAGGTAATTTTGCCAGATTAAAATATTACTTTGGAAAATAAAGCCATAGATAAGTAAAAGGGAAGAAATCCACAGCTTGCTGCAGTTTGACCTTTTTTAATGAAAAGAAAGAATTAAAAGTTGAAGAGCGCATGAGAAAGATGCAATGCATCTGGGAGAAATAGTTCCTATTGCAAAGTTAGAAGGATATTAACATTGGTCTCATAGGGCTATGGTGCAAGTGGCTGAGTATGTCTTGTAGAGGGTATACAGATTTCAGTACTGGTGTATTCAAGAGAGGTGAGACCCAGACCAAGCCGCACATTGCTAGCATGGTTATTGTCACTCTTAGTGGTTAGAAACAAACCAGCTATCTAGACGAGGTGAAGTTTTAAAAAGTAGTTTGTCATTGACCTATAAAACAATTTTGGTTTTGCTTGGACTGAAGATAACTGACCATGTAAAACAATAATATTGTACTCCCCCTGCAAGTTACTCTTATTTTGGAAGCTGTTTTTAATGCCAAATAAACTTCTATGACAACTATATTGCTGTGATTGTAGAGGGTCCACTAACAAAGTGAAGTAAATGAGTGACCACTTTTCCCCTCTTATTAGGAAGACACTGTGGGGCTTAGGGGTTTTTTTGTGGGTTTTTTGTTGCGGTTTTTTCTATTTCAAGAGTAGTAATTTTAATAGCATCAAAGTAACTGATGTTAGTCTTGGAGCAACATTTATATGCTGCTTTTATTTGGAGAGTAATGGATCTGGGTAGAAAGAGTTACTAGCCTCTATCTAAAAATTCCACACTTGCTGTGCGTGTATACATACAAGCTGACAACATAAACATGGGCTTCTATGTAAACCTCTAGATTAAATCTAACTAAATAAAATTTGTTCTGTGTCTATATATATATGTATATGTATATGAGTATTAGAACAGAGTAATAAGACAAAAAATTCATACATACAGAGAAAACAATGTGGTGAAAGTGACTGACAGCAAATATTAGTGATGCCTCAAGAGAGTGTCCTGTAGTGTCATGACCTGTTCCTGAGGCAGGGGTACTGGGGAGAGGGCAAGACTTCTACAGTTCCTGACTGGAAGGCAGAATATGTGAGAAGGTGCACAGGCAATATTTGCCTGAGGCTGTCTCTGACAAGAACAGGATAAGAGCTAAAGCTCTGCCAAAAGGAGAGGACTTGTGACTTCACACAGCAGCAGCAGTGGAAAACTATGTCATGGAAAACTTTGGAATCCAAATATTGTTGAAAGACACATGGGAATTAATCAAATACTGTTCACAAACTCAGCTACTTGGTAAACTGTAAAAACTTGAAGCATTTTGGAATGGTTGTGATTAATTTTAGTCTGATACAAAGAAGTTGGGATATTAAGCTTCCATAGTTTTGATTCCCAGACTGAGAAGATACGGGGATGTGCAGTTTGGAGGTACTTCCATTTCAGTGAGAGTATTGTCTAAGCTGCACCACAAAGGCCACAAGGTACTGGCTTGGACTATTATATAAAATACTGGAGACTGAAACAAGTCTAGTTTTACCTCCCCCTCTTCCCAGGACCACTACTCCAAGTCTTTAGGATTTATTCAGAACAAATACAACTGTGATTTTTTCAATTTTTTTTTGAGGTCTTCTGTGAGAAGATATTGCTCACTAAATTTCAGAGTTAAGGCAACCAATATGTTAGGCTTCATTGGCTGAGTATTTGCCTGTAGTGCAAATCAAGAAGAGAGAAAAAAAAAAAGTGGAGGGTAGAGAGAGGCCAGAGATAGACAGAATGATGTGTGTGAGCTCTAAGAACAGAGAACCGATGTGCTTACACTTGTGATAATAGTACATGTGAGGCAAATAGATAAAGCTGTCTCTTTAGACAATGCTGCCAAACAAGCCTTCTGAATCACCCTAGCAGGCCTGAAAATTCATCTTGCCTCCCTCACATTAGTCTTTCTATCTTTCAGTCTGATGCATGCTGAAGTGGCATGCTAGAAACTGCTCTCGTTATCTGAATCTCCTGGTCCTCCTCTGCCTGACTCCCCTCCTGCCCACCATGCAGCCTTGCCAGTTGGCATGCCTCCTACTCCTCCTTCTCCTCTTCTTTCTCCACCTGGTGCCACCTGGCACAGTCACTTGGCTGCATCATGCTGGGGAAGTTGGTGCTTGGGTTTCTCCTGCCTTTCTGCCTCCTCTGGCAGATGGTTACTTTTGTGGTGAGTAGTCTTCCTATAGAGGTGCCTTCTGAGTGCCTGTGGCTGGTGTTTGCGGTGTGGTAGGCAGACACAACCGCAGAGAGTCCTAGGGACATAGAGAGGTGCAGCAGAGCAAGAAGACATTCAGGTCTTTCCTTTCAGGTCTTTCAGTTTTTCTTTCCTTTCACCAGTTAGTGAGGTTCTGGTAGATCTGAAGTTGCATTTCAGACAAAGGAATGTTTTACATGGGAACATAAGTATGAAGACACACATGAGGTCACAAGCCATCGTAATAGGCAGCTGATTTATTGGAATCAAACTAGCAACCAAAAAAATTACTTGGTGCTTTTCTCATTGATTGACTGAACGCGTTCATGTCTAACTCTACAGTGGATGAACTTTTAAGTAATAGAGCTTCATACAGAAAATGCTTAGAGTTTCAAAATGTATCACAAGCAGTCATAAATACTTGCAAGTGTCAACATCTGTTTAGGAAATAAATACTAAAATGACAAAAGATAGGGGATTCATTTGGTGATCCTTAAATATGTATGACAGTTACTTAACTGTTTAATCACTCCTGCTTCTTTCACTTTGTGGCCTAGTCCATGGACTGTAGTTTCATTGCATGAGAGACCTTTTGCTCTTTTTGCACTTTTTCCCTTAAATTTGTTTAAAGGACAAAAGAATAAATAACTGTTCAAAGCTGGAAAGAAGATTTTGTTGAAATAACACATAGAGTTTTTTTGCCAAAACATGACTTTATTATGCAGATTACCCTGGTTATCTCCTGCACATTTCCAAAGCCAAAACCTTAATATTTTATATAAACAATATATTGAGTGATGTCGGATTATGCCCTCTGTCTTCACATATCAAGAACGAGACAAGCATGAACAGCATTGGCTGCTATACCCGTCCAGAGCTATTCCATTTCTCTCCACATATGAAGATAAATGTTGCAACAGAGCTTGCTCATCAGATGTAATATATAATGTATGTATTCTTTTCTGCATGCCACTCTTGAGGACTAGAATGGCTTGAAATGACAGGCACAGAAAATTAAAAGCTCTTCGAAGTAGAAGAGTAATGGGTTCTGAAGAGAGTAAAATTTTTGATGAGTTGACAGTATTTCATCTGTGAAATAAAAGCAATTTTACTTTGACATAGTCAAAGGAGGAATATTTATGTCTTTTATGATGTAAATATACACAGCTTGCATATATGTTCAAGTGAAATTATCTGAGCTACACTGATGCCTTTGAAGACAGACAGAGCTAGTATAAGAACATCAGTTGTTCAGTACTATGGGGCCTGATATGATTCATCCAAGAATCCTCAAATAACTGCTGATGTCATCTCAAAACCTCTTCCAATAATACTTGAGCAGTATTGGGAATCCAGAGAGGTCCCAGCTGACTGAAAGCTGAAGAACATTGTCTTGATTTTCAAGAAGGGCAAGAAGGAAGGCCCTGGCCTACAGGCCTGTCAGTCTCACTTCAGTGCCTGGTAAAGTTATGGAGAAGATTATTCTGGGAGGTATTGAAACACACTTGAAAGACAATGCAGTCATTGGTCACAGTAAGCATGGAGGAAAGTCCTGCTTTCAAACCTGATTTCCTTCCAGAAAATGAAAACATAAGCCACCTAGCTGATCAAGAGAAGCCAGTGGATGTAATCTTTTTGGATTTCAGTAAAGTTTTTGATGCTGTCTCTCACAGGATCCTTCTGGAAAAATTGTGCAGTACACAGCTGGATAAACACATCGTGGGATGGGTGAGCAACTGGCTCACAGGTCAGGCACAAAGGGTTACAGTGAATGGGGTGACATCAGACTGGGGACCTGTCACTGGTGGGGTTCCACAGGGCCCCCATCCTCAGCCCTCTGCTCTTCAGTATCTTCATGAACAGCCTGGAAAAGTCGTATGAGGAGCAGCTGAGGTCATTTGCTCTGTTCAGCCTGGAGAAGAGAAGACTGAAGACAGAACTCACTGCAGTCTGCAACTTCCTGGTGATAGGAAGAAGAGGGGCAGACACTGATCCCTTCTTTCTAGTGACCAGTGACAGGACCTGAGGGAATGGCCTGAAGTTGTGTAGAGGGAGGTTTAGGCTGCATATTAGGAAAACATGCTTCATCCAGAGGGTGGTTGGGCACTGGAACAGGCTCCCCAGGGCAGTGGTCACAGCACCAGCTTGACAGAGTTCAAGAGCATTTGGTCAATGCTCTCAGGCACATGGTGTGACTCTTGGGGATGGTGCTGTGCAGGACCAGGAGTTGGACTCAGTGATCCTTGTGGATTCCTTCCAACTCAGCTTATTCTGTGATTCTGTGATACGTAGCATGATATTGGCTTTTGGTCTTAGTGTGACAGTGACATTTGCTAACTAACCTCAAGACCTTTAAATACTTTGCTAAAGCTGACCTTAAATACTTCAAATGCTGCTTTAAAAACTGCCCATAAATACTTTGCTGTCTGGATAAAGGATACACATTCACAATTTTAAAATGTAAAGAAAAATGTGAAGTGTATCTGTCAAATGAAAATTTGACTATAATCAGAAGTTTTCAAAGAAAAATAAATAGCTTATTTCCATCAAACAGGAAGGCTTCAATACTGTGACTTTCAGGTTTATAATTGCAATATATATAGCACTTTTAAATACCATCATATTATAGTGAGACCTATGAACATATAGTCATGTCACAATTTTTAAGGAGAATAGTTGTACTTTTGTGTTTTAAATACTTGCACTTAAAAAACTCAGCACTTCTTTTTTCTTTCTTTTTTTAACTATATAATAAATAGTTATGTACTGCTTTGGGAAGTTTCAAAAATTAAAGGCTCTAAGAAATCGGAAGTTTGGTGTATCTGTATGCAGAAGCATAAACAGATCCTATAAATTATTTTTGTTTTAACTGCTGTCTGTGTTGGTCTGGCTATTGATAAACAGGAGCGGTCAGCTGCTAAGCAGAAGGACTTGGCTGTTGCTGTTTGAGGAAATGAAGCTACCTGTAAATAAACAATATCGATTTTTCTTTGGGATTATTGCTATGCTTTTTTATCAGTCCTCTCTCTTATCCTCCTGCGGGGGATAGGGTATTTTGCAAAATTTTGGCCACTTTTCACAGAATTAGAGAATATTCAGAGTTGGAAGGGACCCACAAGGATCATTGAGTCCAACTCTTAAAGTGAATGGCTCATACAGGGAAGGAACCCATGACCTTGGCTTTATTAGCATCACGCTCTACTTAATCCAAGCCTCTTTACTGTATATATGTTAAAAAACATAAAGGATTTTATACTGAATATCATGAGGAGATTTCAACTATTTTTACAGAAATACCCATATATTGTCTACTCTCTAGGATGTAAATAACGAGCATACTTGGTCCTCTCATTTAAATACACAAACTGGTCAAAATATCTTAGGCATCTTTATTTAGTGCTATCCATTAGTTACTCATATTTAGCTGATTGAGTTTGGTCTAGCAATTACAAAATAATAGTTCATCACTCCTAATTTATTTCACTTTAGAAATGTTATTTTAATTGGATAAACACATTGTGAAGTAATTAAAAGAATGCAAATACACCTGTATGGATGAAGAAATTGAGGATGACTTTTGAGTTGTGGCAAGCTGCAGCCTGCATAGCATGCCTGCAAAGTTGACTAAAAACTGTGTGGGCCTCTCTCTGTCTTCACAGGAATTCTGTTCTAACGGAGCAGTTGAAACCCTGGAGTTTTTCATCCAGGTAATATAGAAATATGCTGATAATACCATGCAAATTTTAGACCCCTTTTTTTCCTGCATCACATGTTAGGCACCATAAAAATCGTCACTTTGGACAAACTTAAAACTTTTGTTATAAATCTACTAATACCTCACTACCCGTAAGATAACCACTTGCATCCTCAAATTGGTCTTGGCTTTGGTCTTGCTCAGTTTTAGGATTTCTTTGTGCCACATATCATAGGCATACAATACTGAAAGCTCCCTCTTTTTTTATATGCAACTCTTGTCTTGAAAAAGAACATTTGAACTTTCAAGGGAGCTGGACAGGGAATGGTGCTATTCCGGCCTTTGGTCTGCACACACAAAGACAGATTAATGGATGATGTAGATACCTTGTCTTCCTAGACAAGTAAGAATGAAACATTAATTTCATAGTCCCAACACAGGTCTTTTTGTGGCAGCTAAGCCTTGCTCCCACACGCACAAGAGGGTTATCTTTCTAGGTTCTGTTGCATTTGAGAAGCTGCATAACTGTGACAGAGGTTGATGGAAGAGGAAAATATTTTTCTCCAGACTAAGAAGCCTTTTTGTGTTATCAGCACTTTCATATGGTGCAGGGTTTTTTGACTAAAATATTTGTCTGAAAAAATGCAAAGAAAGCTGAGTTTTCCTGATACAGAAAATGTTTGGTTTTCTATAATGCTACATAATGGCAGCACAGAACAAAAAGAAGGACTAATCATCAGCTGGTCCATATCATAATTATAGATTATATTTATTGAAGAAAAAGGAAAATTAGATTAAGACATTAATTCATTTGGCACTTCCATGGGCAAAAAGGACATTTCCTTGTATTGATTTTCAGATGCAGTTCCCTATTCACCACAATTTGGTTCCTGTAGTAATTGGTATGAAATCAATAATTTTTTATGTACCTCTCAGCCCACATCCCAAATGAACTTGTTTAAATAGACATTTGTTTAGGTATTACAAAGGATACCTAAACTCTTTGAAGGGTTCTATATGAACAGGAATCAGAAATTACTTGTTCCTTGAAATTCAAACTGGAATAAACCATCTCAAAGCAAGAAAAGGAAAGTACAAGTTTACTATAAAATCATTCCAGTTTGTATTTCTAGTATATTTTACTGGAAAACTAAATGAATCATCTTATCTTTTATTTGTGAGGACAAGCTTGGAGCAGCTGCTAAGCTTTCCACAGACACAATGTACATTTAGAGTGGTTGGACACTTCTGGTCGGTTTGCAGGCTGGCCTGCAGTTGTTATGCTCCCTACAAGATGTATTTGCTTAAGGGGTCCAGTCATCATGCTAAATAAAATCATTCACTTCGGTTGGCAAATATTGACTCAAGCTGTTACGCTTTTATGTATTTCAGAGACTCACAATGTTTGAGAGCTCAGCAAGCAAACAAGAACAGGTACAGGAAGTTATTGTGATGTTTTGGACTCATGTTTGTTTTTCTACTGCTGATGTATGTTCTCCATTTTATGTGGCTTGTTGCTAATGACCTTGTTATATAGTGCACTGTGGCTGATAAGGCCAAAGGCTTTAATAGAATACAAATACATTTCACATTTCCACTTGAAGAGTTCAGTTTAATTGTGTTTTGAAATGTACTGTACCCTAAAGGAGCTCTCTCCTCTGTAATGTACTTTCTAGAAATAAAAGCTTGTGAAGAATAGAATTTATAATGGGGTAAGGTGTAATGGACAGTCTTCTATTCATGTGGAGCTGTATCTGATACCATCACTCAGCACAAATCTAAACAATTCTGAGCTATGGAGAAAAATTAAAAAGGGGTCAGAAATACATGCCTTTCTGAATGTCTGGTATATTCATTTTTCTGAGGGAGAGAAGCAAGGCAAGTGCTGAAAAAGCTCCTAAAGTTTCTCAACTTTTACTGGATTATGTCACTTCAGAAGTAACATGATGATAGTCTGAATCAAAATTTATCTTCAGAACTCATTGTTGAAGTCAGGTTTGTGCAGCACTGATCTTGAAGAACTGTTGCTAAAACAGCATTACTTCAAAAAAAATTGAGGCGGAAGTGTGTGAAGAAGTTTAGAAAATACTGTATGCTTTAGTATGTTGGGTATTCTTTTAAAAATCAAGCCATTATTTCGCTTCCTCATTGGTTGTTGCCAAGTAAATGGAAGTTGCACTGCCAACCTTGGGAGACCTGGCCAGAGATGGCAGGCCGATGGAAGAGCTGGGATGTTTTGAAAAAATTCTGGCCAATCCTGGCTTTAAGTTCCTGGTCTGGAATAAGATAATTTATCTCATTGAGAGTTTTGTTTCTTTTTTAGGTTATATTTATAGCACCATATTGCATGAAAATAGGTTAATGGCATTTATCGGGTTTCTATTAGCGTTGCTAACATTCTTCTATTGCCTTACTGGGGTTGAAAAGTCATCTTTTTTGGAACATCTAAGGTAATACTTAGATACAAGTGAAGGAGTTTACATACGTTCAAAGGAACAGTGGGCAAGCACTTAAACATGGAATATCCTTGGGGATTACAAAAGGCATGGCTCATGTCAAGTTCAGGGAACCCCCCAACGTGAAAATGATTGGAGATCAGGGAGGAAATATTGTGTATGCTTGCCTTGTTCTTACTCTTCTCCGAGTGTTTCTTTTAGGTGCTGTTCAAGACAGAAGACGGCCTATGTGTGTAAAAATACATGAGGGTATCCAAATTACTGAGTCCCACGAGAACTACCTGTGGAATACCAGGCAGAAGCACGTACCTGTATTTTGTCTTAAACATCCTAACTGCTGTGACAGGAAAATTGTGATTGGGAGAGGGTCCTGTGGGGGTGGGGCAGTGCTGCTTTGAGCCAACTTCCAGTTCCACCTAGGGACTCCTGCTCAGTGTGCCTGCATCAACTCTCCCCAGTCTGCTCCCAAGGGCTGAAAAGTGCTAGCTGTGCATGTGCCAACAGAATGCTGTGAAAAACCTCTCTTTGTCCTCTCTTTCTCATTGTCTCCCTCTCTTTGTTTACCCAATATCCAAACCATCCATGTGGCAGGACCAGTGTGAGATCTAAGGACTGATGATCTTCTCTCTCTTTTTTTCCATCTTTATTTCTCTTGTCTCTGGCTTCGTTTTTGAAAAGTGTGGCTACCATATTCTGCCTCTTACTCCCTACTGAGTTTTGTTGTGAGGAATGAAGGCTTGTTGAAGTGTGTTGTAAAATTTAAGGGCTTGTTAGCCAACACTTTTGAGACTAAATAGTGGACTAGTTGTCAGAATTAAGATAACTATACAATAAAGCATAAGAGATCCCAGACATGTGGACTAGTGTCTTTTTTTGGCCTGATGAGAATTTGTGACTAACATCATGCCCCATACTGAGTGGGCTGTGAAAAACCAGCCCCTCCTAGAAGACAGTCTCCAGAATATTAAATTAACAGGCAACAGGATCCTCTTGCATTTTCTAATATATGAAGAATAAAATGAGGATGTCATCTGCCTTGAGCTTATAACCACAGCAAGACCATTTCTAAGTCTAACCTTAAAAAGATTGACAGGCCTATCTGAGAATATTAATGAAAAACCAGCATTTAGAGTCTTCTTAGAAGATCCAATTTCCCTAATTTAACTGTTTGGATTAGACTTGGACACCAATAAGTGAATAATCCAGGAAGAACCCATTTATTAAAGACATGACCGAAGAAAGATTGTGCGTGAAAAGCAGCATGGCCAGAAAGTCAAGGGATGGGATCCTGCCCCGCTACTCTGCTCTGGTGAGACCTCACCTGAAGTACTGCATCCAGCTCTGGGTTGTCCAGCACAGGAAGGACATGGACCTGTTGGAGGGAGTCCAGAGGAAGCCATAAAAATGATTAGATGGATGGAGTGCCTCTCCTACAAGGAAAGGCTGGCAGAACTGGGATTGTTCAGCCTGGAGAAGAGAAGGCTTTCGGGTGGTCTAATTGCAGCCCTCCAGTACCTGTAGGGAGCCTACAAGAAAGACAGAGAGAGACTTTTTGTAAGAGCAGGTAGTGACAGGACAAGAAGCAATGGCTTCCAACTGAAAGAGAGCAGGTTTAGATTAGATATTAGAAAGAAATTCTTTACTATGAAGGAACTGAGTCACTGTAACAGCTTGCCCAGAGAAGCTGTGGATGCCCCATGCCTAGATGTGTTCAAGGCCAGGTTGGATGGGGCTCTGAGGCCCTTGGTCTAGTGAAATGTGTCCCTGGCTATGGCAGGGGCTTGGAACTCCAGAATCTTTAAGGTCTCTTCCAATCCAAGCCATTCTATGATGCAAGTAGAGTGATAAGCTAAGTGTATGTTCTCCTGTGACGAAGCTGAGGTGTGATATCTAAGCAGAATTTATGCATTTTCATTTATACTGTATTGGCTGATATGTATCTAGCAGACAGCTGAGACATATACATGGTCCCATAATTTTGTGACACAGCAAAAGGAAGTAGCTTAATTTCTGTAGTGAATGTGGCTATTTAAATCTTATGTGTTCTAAAAGGTGGGCTTCTTGAAAATAAGAGAATGGGAATAGAAAAGTTTAGAGTAAAATTAACTGAATCTTGTTTCTAAGATAATTCCAATTTATATTTCTAGCAGATTTTGCAAAAAATCCGGAATTGTGTAATTGCTTAAGGAATAGCATGCTGAAGTAATCTAATCAGTGTACACAGGTTGTCAATGAAAAATATCACAGTAACTCACAACTGTTCATTTGATAATGTTTGACCCATAGGTGGAGAAGAAGCTTTATTGTGTGGTGTTTCTTTGAAATACTGCTAATTTCTTTGTGTTGTGAACATGTTAAATAACATGTTTGGAAACTAAACATTTTATCTGTGAAAATCTCATATGTCCTATTGTTTATTTCATAGTTTTTTAAAACTTGGAAAGGCAAGGCTCGTAATTCTGTTAAAAACTAAGGAGCTGAACACTGACATTTTAAAATTCACATTTCAAATTATGGGATCAAAATGAGAAGTTATTGGCTGATCTCTAGTCAAAAAATTCTTTGGAATCATTGCATGTGAATGCTTGCTTTGTAACTACAACAACTTATCTGGCTAAATCTCTGTTTACTAGACAGGAAAGTACATAATTGACTAAAATTCAGTTACAGAGTGTTGCAGTGCATGTGGCAGCAGCCACTATGGCCGCACAGTGGGAGGATTGGTGGTCAGGCCTCCAAAACACCAAAGTCTAATTATGACCCCGTGGTTATGGCGAGTTCCCAGGTTTCCTCTGTGTTATACTTCACATGTTTTAGGAGTTCTCCACTCAGTTTTATGTATAAGTTCATGTTTAATCATATCCCCTAATTGTTTATGTATAAGTTCTAGAAGTTTCCCCCTTATTCGATGCCCCATTGGTTAGTTCATGTAATCCCCTCCCCTAAGTTACCCCCATTGGTTGTTCCCCGTTGTGTCCTCCTCCTCAGTCAAGCCCCATTGATTGTTTCCCTTTGTTCCACCCCTCTCCGCCCCCCAGATAAAACCCTGTGTGTTGAACTTGTGACAGGATTCTGTTGCTTTTTAGCTGAGGGTGAGAGAGAAAAGAGTGTTGTCTTGCTAAAGTCCTTTATTTCATAGTTCCATAGTTTTCTGAAGGTGGAGTTTGAAGGGGAAACATAATAACAGCAGCAGCAGCAGCAGGCTAAATAGCTTCTTTTTTTTTTCTTCTCTCTCTACCCTAAACTTAACTGAAGTGGGGATTATGTTTGTTAATGGATCAATCAAACTAACACACGATTCTAGTTTTTCTTTTCTTAACCTATCCTGGTCTAATTCTAATGGTTGTAAAACTTACACAAGTACTACATAGGTATTACACAGATTTGTGTGTATAGTTTCTATCAGCTCTTACTGTTTATGTGAACACTGTCTAAAAGATGTGAACAGTATAGTTCCCTGTATGTTTTGTCTGAAGTAAAGAAATTCTGTGAAAAGGTAACACTGCTGCAGTACAAACTGTGTTTGAGGTCTTTTTGCTGCAGCTTCTCAATGTTTAAAGCACTTAACATATATTTCTACTAAAAGTTAAAAATCTGTATTTCTATTTCACTTTTGTGTGACTTCATGTATCTCAGCTTATCCAAAGGTTTTAATTCAACTCCTGTGCTTCGGCTTTCCTCTGGGCTTGGGTCCAGAGGAGCTCTTACTCCAGCACCTGTGTTCTCCCTGATCCCTCGCCTTTGTCCCTGGATCCTTCAACCTGGTTTTGTCCCTGGACCCTCCTCTACCTGCAATAAACCAGCTGCAACCTATACAAAAGTCCCTCTCTCATCCTTTGCCTCCGCTGACGCCTTTCCACACCGTTGTTTGGGGCTCGCTCCTCGGCGAGCCACGATTTGTCTGCTTGCTGTAGCAACACCAAGGATGTCTGCAGCTGGACGCTGTGCGGCCTCGGGCAGCCCCCAACAGCGTCACCAGGGGGTTAGATCACTCAGATCTTTCCTTTTATGAACAGGCTGGTCTGTTCAAATACATGATTATAGCAGCAGTTTCCTATCTGGGGATTTCCACTCAGTAAGCTGGAAGCTTCTGATTGTTTCTGAAATAGATCAGAAGACTGAGAATATGACTTTGGCCCAAAAAGTTTCCTAAATAGGACTATTGAAATGACATAACTTTCCAAAATTAAATGTGTTAAAGGAGAAAGTTTTCTTAGGCTAAACCAAATAACTATCAGTACATGATGTAATTGCAGACAAACAGTGGCATGTTCTATTGTAAATGGGTTCTGCAAGAACATAAAACAATTATTTGCTTTTTATGTGTCTTTATACTAAGTTAGAGCTCTTGTAAATTTAAGCAGCAATTGTTGTTAGGAAAAAGTTTGTGCAGTTCTGAGACTCCTAGGAGAAGAGGTAAGAGATGCATAAGTCTTCAGTGTTGTGTTGTAAAAAGGCACCTTCTCTTACAAGTGTTTTGGTAAGATGTCAGTTGTGAATAGTATTTCATAATTCTCCAGCAGAACCTGAGGATATAAATGGAGATCACAAACTTTACCAGGTGTAATCTAGCAAAATATTGAAAACTTAAACCAAACTGAAATTTGGGAGGTTATTCAGTATAGGTTTCTGTGAAAAAGTTTTGGGATTTTGTTTTGGTTTTTGTTTCATTTTCCAGAAAATTCTGTTGATTTCTTACTGATATTTTGCATATATTTTAATGCACATTTCTGAACTTATGCATCCCCTGTTGTAATTAAAAACCCTGTCTATTCAAAAGCTCCTCTTTCGCCGTATGCCTAAAGATGAGTACAATTCCTTTGGTTCAACCTGAAATGAGTAAATATATATGTATATTTAAAAGTGAAAGATTCCTAAACTAGAGGCAATTCTATAGGCATGAAAATGCATGACAGCTTTGTATTTGTGCGTTTTTGAACTCCTTTTCTAGAGTAAGATATTGTCTCTGGTGGAGGTAGCGCAACATTTGAAGTTTCCTTTTATGAGTACAGTGACATCATTTGTACATATACAAGCATACAAACCACTCAGTCTCTAAATTCTGATTACTTGAGAAGATACAGCTTTAAAAAAAGGAAATAAATCTCACAGAAGATGCTTATCTGCACTCCTCTCCCTATTCTTGCCAACCATACCCTTTCTGTTTTGTCATGAGCTATCACAGAATCACAGGATGGGTAGGGTTGGAACGGACCACAGGGTGTCATCTGGTCCAACCTCCCTGCTCAAGCAGGGTCATCCTAGAGCACATGGCAGAGGATTGTGTCCAGACAGTTCTTTTACATTTCCATGGTGAGGATGACTCCACACCTCCTGTTTAGGTGGAACTTCCTGTGCATCAGTTTGTGCCTGTTGTGTCTTGTTCTATTGCTCGGCACCACCGAGCAAAGCCTGGATCCATCCTCAACACTATCCCCTCAGATACTTAAATTCGCAAGATCCCCCTCTCAACTGTCTCTTCTCAAGGCTGAAAAGGCCCATCTTCCTCAGCCTTTCTTTGTGAGAGAGATGCTTCTGTTCCTTAATCATCTTTGTAGCCCCTTGCTGGACTCATTTCAAGAGTTCCAAGTCTCTCTTGTCCTGAGGAGCCCAGAACTGGACACAGCACTCCAGATGTGCCTCACCAGGGCTGAGTAGAAGGACAGGATCACCTCCTCCCACCTGCTGGCAAAGCTCTTCCTAATGCACCCCAGGGCACCATTGGCCGCCTTCGCCACCAGGGCACACTGCTGGCTCATGGACAGCTTGTTGTCCAGCAGGACTCTCAGGTCCTTCTCCACAGAGCTGCTTTCCAGCAGATCAGCCCCGCAGCCTGTGCTGGTGCCTGTGCTTATTCCTCTCCAGCGCAGGACCTTGCTTTTGCTTTTATTGAATTTGAAATTTTTTTTAACTGGAGATGTAGAATATAAATATAATTTACATATGAAAGGAGATTGAGACCTTTTCATCAAATGTAACTGCTATAACAAGATCTTTACAAAGTAGCAATACTTAACAGCCAGTAAGCATTTGGGCTGTATATTTTCTTTTCCTGATGAGGGCTGGGGGACATTACGAAGAGAAAGCTTGTGATTGGAAGATTGGCTGAATCCTCAGTGGTACTCTAATCTTTCCCAGTTCTTAGTAATACTTTCACTGTGTGTCTGGGAGCAATTGTATTAGAAACATGAGTGAAGGGCTGGCATCATTCTCCACCAGAAAATACCTGATTCATTCTCACAGTCTCCTGTATGAATGCACAGAGCAGAAAGGAGGTCATTTGAAGGGGGAGACCCCTCCTCTACTACATGCCTTCCTATACATGGGCTTTCAGCCTGTTGTCTCCCTCTGAATGTAGGGTATTGTTGCTATTTTGGTCTAGTTCTATAATCTTTGTGTTGGAACAATGAGAGTCCTTGAACATACTTATATTGTTGCCTTAATTCCGTCAGCCTCAGCCTTACTCCAGCTTAAAGACTAAGTCCAGGAAACAACAGCATTTGGATAAACAGAAACATTCCTTAATGGTATATGCCCCTTTTACAGTTGAAGAAGCAACTTCTCCTATCCTCCATTCACAAAGCTTGATAGATTTATTTCAAAAGGAGAAGCTGAACTTCTACTAAGCAGAATGCAAAGTCAAGATTTGTAATGATTTAGTGATGATCTAATGATTTGTAGTTGAGAATTGGTTTAGATCTACAGGACTGAGGAAGAAAAGATAGGGTCATGGAATCATTTAGGTAGGAAAAGTCCTCTAAGATCATTGAGTCCAGTCATTATGCAGGTACTGCAAAAGCCAAGTGAAGCTTAAACTAATGATGTTAAACGACTAATGAAAAACAAGAAAAAGAGAATGTAACCTGTGTAACATCTCAAAGTTTGTAATCATGCCATTTTTTGCTATTGTGAAGATACTGTTGATAAGATAAAAGAGGACTTGTTCTCTGTTATTTGGTCCAGCATTCATCATGTGATGATGTTGCTGAATTAGAGCCAAAGTCTGTAAACTGCTAATGAAGATAAGTCCTCTTTATTTAAAAGGAACTAGGTTTGCATGGATGTCATTAAGACAGACAAGTGTGTTTCCTCTGTGTTGCAGGAAGCACTAATGTTCATGGGTACCAAGGGAAAGTTTTGAGTCCACAGCCAGTGTTAGTTTACACTGTATTAGTGGTGGGTGAGATCTGGACTGTGCCTGTATAGCAGCCATTCATATTGAGAGAATGTGATACTTTGAAGACCTGTTTTTTTATTTATTCACCATGTACTTAAAAAAATTTGTGATCTCTGTTGTTTGACAGAAGAAATATTGGCGGTAATTTAAGATGTACCTGGCCCAGTTCACTAAACTTGCATATTAAGAAAGAGAAGATGGGAAAATGCCTGTGTTTGGAATTTTGAAAGAGGATACATATAATTCTGGATTATAAACCTTAACAGCAACCGGATAGAACAAGGAAGGGAGGGAGAGAAGAAGGAAGGAAGGATGGAAGGAAGGAATGAAGGAAGGAAGGAATGAAGAGAGGAAGAAAGGAAGAAAGGAAGAAACCTCTCAGTAATGCAGAACACAAAGCATTAGAATGAGTTGACTCTGAGTGTGCCACAGAACATATCAGCTACAAGACTGGTAAGGATTTTGTATCTGCCCACTTGTTGGTTTGTCAGGGCAGCATTTGCTGTTTTTTAAATCTATTAATTCTTTATGGTTGGTGAACTCCCTCATTAAAAAGAAGCAAGATATGGATTTTCCTTGAAGTATTGCCATACAGTGTTGTTTTCTGTGTTTTATATCTGAGTCATGATAGATACAATTAGGTTATATAAATAATGCAAAACTCGGTTGCAAGGTATGCAGTAATTGCTAGATTCTTTTTTATAAAACAGGTGATTATTCTCTGTCTTCTTTCTTCCTTTTTTTTTTTCTTTTTTTAAGAAATTAGTTGGAATTACATGACTTTCAAGGAAGAATAAAAAGAAATTTCTTTAGAGGTAATGAATTTGATCTTTTTTTTTGCAATAGCTGCATTGTCTGCTGTGGAAGAATACATCAGTTCTGTTTCCACTCCTGATGACACCCAGGACAGGTTTTTCAATTGAGCTGAACACTGGTCTCGTTGAATCGTTTGACTGACTGCGAGTAATAGATCCACGCACTTCCCCTGGGAAAAGTAATTACTGCACGCAACATGCACCTCTCATGGAAATAACAAAGTGCTTCACAGTAAGGAGCATGGAATCAGTCAAGTCAGGAATAGACATGAGCTTTGAAGATAATATAAACTATGTTTTCTTGTTGACAAAATACTCAAAGGCTTTTGTTTATGCTTTTATTCTAAACAAGGCTTCCCAGACATAAATCAATATGGCAGCATTTGAATGTCAAGAACTAGCAAGAACTCAAACACTAAGTATAGTTTTCAGAGCTTCATAACTACTCATTATGTTTATTTCCCAGTTTTCTTTGTTATTTGTTTCCTGTCTCCATTCAGAGCCAACACATTTTTGGCTTTCAATTTGAAGCGTGAAGCACTGCCAATCAGCAGGAAATATAATACAGATAAGATTCATATGAAGTCTTTTGAACTGCTAAAATCTCTGGATGGGAAATGGATGTTAAATTGTTTACATTTGGCACGAGAAGAAAAAGTTCCATTTTTAAATTCAAAGCCTCTCCACCTTTGCAAATGAAAACAAATCACATGGGTCATATAGAGTTCCGCTTCTGTAAAATCCATCATAAGTCTGATAAAAGCTTTTGTAAATCAGCAATTTTATCTGTAGCTTGCTTGAAAGTCATTCTACAGCTTAAAAGGAAATGGCCCTTTGCCCTGTGTCCTTTAGAAAAGTACTGTATTGGTAACATGTTCATGACACAGTAAAAACACTAAAATATTAAGAACAGTTTTATTGGTGTTTTAATCTTTTTAAGGACATATGCTATGTTTTTGCATAACTTTAAATTTTTCATATTAGTACTTTTAATTTATTGAGGATATATATCCAAAGCTTATTACTTCAGGATTTGTTTCTGCTTTGCCTTGTTTCATTTGAAAAGAGTCTTTGTGGAAGACACGTCCCACCTCCGAGTTCTATGGTTCTATAAATTTGCGGGGTGCAAATAAGGGAAATACCCTGTCCCAGTTTTCTGAACATTTAGTAGCATTGGAACTAAAAGTCAATGTTCAAATTAGTGAGGTGCTTTTATATCAGCTCTTACATGTGTGCAGGATGTAGCAGACATATTCTGGACAGCAGTAGGTCTCAAAGATGAAGTTGGGAACAGCATCTCCTTTGGAACAGTCGAGCATTGCTAATGAGTACTAATCACATGGCCAATCAGTGAGTGAGAAGCAGTCACAAAACTGCAGGCTGTTATGTGGAACCTCTTATATTTCAAAGCCAGCAGAAACAGTAAAAACTGAAAAAGATGTTCAGGACAAGCTTGCCAACAAAAAAGCACTTCAGCAATTGAATACTCTCTCCTGGATCTGCAGGGAAGGAAACCTGTTTGGAAGAGCAGCTTAACCTTGAAGCCTTGTGACATTTTTGGGGTTGGATGGAACATACTGTCGATGATGGTTATGGTTGAATAGGCACAAATCTAATTTATGGACAAAAATCTCTTGAAATTATAATTAAGAGTTATGCAGTTGGCAGAAGCATTATTTCAGGGATAGGACTTAAGCTACTGCTTATGCTCTTGTCTTCTTTGGATCACTAATGCAGGAATTCTCGTATGAAACATGCTTCTTTCTGATGTCTTTCCAAATCAGAGGTCATAGAGCTACAAACTTTGTTGAATACTAATGAATCCTAAACCATCCTGGCCGCATGTTCTCAAGGATGTTGTAGCCAAATGGCTGGGGATACATAAAATCCGTAATTTTTGTTTCAAGGAAATTTTAGGCCAAATGTCTGAGTATTGATAAATCTAGTGCATGTAAATATTGTGAAAATTTTACCTGTCTCATATAGCAGCTGCAACCTCACTGAATTCCGTAAAAGTTTGGTGCTAACTGGGACAGAATTTAACTCTCTGTTAGAGAATATTGGAGAATGCAACAGAAATACTGTTATCATATAGATGAAGAGATATTTTTTGAGATTATGACTCAAAGACCCTTGATAAAGATATGGTATTTCTTTCCAAAGTTTCTGAATAGTCATTATTTGGATTTTTGACACAGCTTTCAAATAACGTTGTAGATTGTTGGGAGGAAAGGGTCAAAAGCAGAAGTCTTGGGAGGAGAGGATGGATTTGCTCAAGTGACCTTGCAGCTGGGAATATCAAGGCCTAGAGAATAACAGTGTGAGAAACCATATATTAGATCTACTGCTGTTTATCTTTTGTCTGTCTGGAGAAGCAGAATTTCTGTGTAGAGATAACATAGTTGTTTACAAAGACTTGTAGGCCCTATCCCACACATGCTTGAGCTCCCTGTTGGGAGAGAGATCAAAGCAGAGACCATAAAAAGCACAGGGAGATCACAGCATGGTGCTAAACTCCGTGTGCGCGGGCCCTGGATAAATGGGCACAGCGGCAGCCCTGCCGCCCACTAGGATTGGACTGAGCCTGACGGTGCCTGCGCCCTCATTCTGTGTGTCTCTGCTGCCCAGCCTTGTTTCAGGATCATCCAGTCACTGAGGTAATGGAGTAAATTTATTCTTTGCATTTCAGCTGTGGTTTTTTGGTGCGTTTGGTCACCTGCCTGTGTCGATTCACACATAGGTGTTTGTGTAATCTTGTCCTTGTGTAATCTTGTCTTTAACTGTTGGAGGGCTTTAACTTTTGTAATTGTGTATGCAGAACAAGGAGCTTAATCACAATTTTAATTCTTTGCAGTTGCTCTTGATGTTCCTGTAGCTTTCAAGGAAAACTTCCTGAAGGAAGGTTAGGGAAAACATGAGAGGGCTGGTGCATGGGGTAAGGAACCTGATGAAGACATAGAAAAAGCTAAGGTACTCAATGCTTCTTTTATTTCATTCATCACTGCTAAGACATGCCTTATGGCAGCCAGGGCTCTGAGACCAAAAAGGCTGGAACAAGGAAAATAGTGTCAGCCTGGAGAGAGTACATGAAAATTTGGACATAAGTCTGTGGGGGCTGATGGGTTGCACCCACAAATTCTGATGGAGCAGGGTAATACCATTGCAAGGACAATCTTGATTATCTTTGGAAGGTTATGGGAATTGGGAGAGGTTTTTGCAACCTATAAAATAAAAAATACCATTCCAATCTTAAAGCTACATGCTACTCGGCATCATCGTACGACCTCATATGTTGATAGAGAATATACTCAAGGAAAACATTTCCAGAAACACAAAGGACAGAAAAGTGATTACCAGTATCAGTATATATTTATGAAGAGAAAAACACTCTTAACAAATCTGATAGCCTTCATGAGAAGAAGAAAATTGATCTTGTTTCCCTTGACTATACTAAGGTCTTTGAAACCTTCATAGATGAGCTAACAAGGTAGATTAGACAAACAGACAGGCAGGTAGATTGAAAATTGGCTTAGTGGCTGGTCCGAGAGTGTTGTGATCAGAGGCACAAAGTCCACTTGGAAGCCAGCCATCTGCAGTTTACCTCAGGGGCTGTACCAAAGCCACTGCTGTTTAACATCCTCATTAATGAACTCTGCACTGAGACAGAATGTGCCCTCAGCAAGGTTGCAGACAATACAATACTGTGAGGAGTGCTTGATATGCCAGAGGGTTGTGGTGCCATCCAGAGGGATCTTGACATGCTGGAGAACTGAGAGAAAGGAATCTTGTGCAGGTCTACAAGGGAAAATATTAAATCCTGTCCCTGAGGAGGAACAGTCTTAGGCACCTGTACACACCCGCCAGGAGACCTGTTGGAGAACAGCTATGCTGAGAAGGACCTGTGGTTTCTAGGGAAAAACAAGCTGACCACTAGCTGGTAATACACAGTCTCATCAAAAAACAACCAGCAGAACACTGCCAGCAGGTTGAAGAAAGTGATTGCTCCCCTGTACTCAGTACTGGTTAGGCTCTGGAATGCTGGGTTCAGCACTGGATCTCCCAGAGTTGAGGGGGAAAGGAAATATAGCAATGAATTTAGAAGAAGTGCTTGATGTCCTGTAATACTTTTCTTCTTTCCATTGAAATAGTTTTTTTCTTTCCGTTGACATAGTTCCCTATTTCAAACTGGAGTCTTGTCATTTAGAATATTTTCACGTACCCGTTTAAGAGGTTGGTGTGGAGTTTTGGATGATATATGAACATGGCCTGTGTGCCTTTCTTTCTCTAAAAAAATAAATCCTGTTGATTTTTGTATAAAGAAGTGGTTCATTTGTTCACTTTTTTCTTCTTCTTTTTTTTTTTTTTTTTTACTTTTGTGCTTGCTTATGATGCAGTTAGGCATATGTTCAGTAAAGATTGGTAGCTGGCATCAAAATGCCAAGAAAAAAACTTGGAAGATTACTCAGTAGGAAATCCTTTACACTGAATAGCACTGATTGGAGGTGCTTTTGAAAGAAAGTTCACATTTATAACTTGTCACAGTGAGACTTAAATCTCCTGATTATTTCCTTGCTTGTTTGGCTAACTGCAGTGGTTTCAAAAAGTTATTATGTCTTTAGACACCTCTTTGCTGTGAAGTCAGGAGCAGCTGTGAAAGGAAGTGTTGTGCAGCTCTGAGAATTCAGGGTGTAACAATGAACACACTTGTCTGCAAGCTATGAGCAGGAGAATGTCTATGTGGTTGTCCAGTACTGTGCGCTGTGATATTTGACCTAGCTCAGGCACTGGAAACCTTCTTAATGTGGTTATTCACATCAGTGAGTTTGCTCATTGTGAAGCAGGTTGAATAGCTCTATTTCAGGTCTCTGCTTTGATCACAAGGATGTTTTTGTGTACTTTTTTTTGTCGTTATTGGTAATACTAATACTCCTGGTCCTATCCTGCACCTTGTGGTCGTTAATATCAAGGGAAAGTTGTTACGGATTTGTGTACAGGCTTCTACACTGCTGAGCTTGAGGAATGAGGGAAGAGGGGAAACTGTGCCCTGTATCCCCTTTATTTTTTTCACCAGGTTCTGTCAGCAATGCCCACTGCAAGAAAGGGCAAAAATATAATCTGTCTGAAACTACTCAAATATTGACAGAATGGGAAAAAAGTTACGGGACAGGGAATCTCAACTGAAGTTTAATTCATTTCGTAGTAGTTTAATGAAAACATGGGCATAAGCATTTGCTTTTGGGAAAGCTGCTTGGGGTATTGAATATAGACTTCATGTCAAAAGACAACAAACACAACCGAAACTTGGTAAGAATAGGCCATTTTTGGTTGAGAGCATCAGCTGGCTTTGGAATTTGAGCTTTTGTTTCCATGGAGCCCAGATGTCAGTTATGATACTTGTTAATTTAACTAACATTAAGCGTAATTAAATAACAGCTACATAACCTAGTAGTTCTGACAATTTTTGTGTGATTGTTTTGCAGATGAAATTATGTTGGTGATGGTGTAGCATTTTCCAAAACAAATACAGTTATGATACTGATCTTATCAGGTGTAGGAGTTCTCAATGGTTTTGTATTTCTTTACAGATTAGGCTTTCTTTTGCTCTTCAGCGTACACTATAGCTGATCACCTTCATAAGACATGGAGATGGCATTTCTGTGGCAGGTTCTGCTTTACAATAGTTGCTGACTTGATCTATTACTTTCTGAAGTATAGCTTGTAGGGTCAAAAAGACTAAGAAAGAGCATAATGTTACTTTTGTCATGAGTGTATCATTCAATGTGTATACACAAAAAAAGCTGTCCTAGAAGGAGCTAACCCAGCAGTTTATGTGTGTCAGGTCACATATTGGTGGGATGGTCACTTCACATGTTGTATTTCACTTTTCCTGCATGCCACTGACAATGATCAGGAAATGCCTTGTGTTATCAATGCCTGAGATCCCAACAAACGGAAGTGAAGTAGGTGGGGGCAGCACCAGGAGACTGACCATCCTCCCAGTTGTGAAGGAAGACAGAGACAGCCAGATTTCTTGTAACACAGGAAACATTTCCCTTTTGGCCTCAAAGCTGGCTCTGTGGTACAAGCAGTACTGATACTCCGGTAACTCAGAAAAGGATCTTTTTTACCCTTTTGACGATGTTGCTCACTCCCTTTACCAAAACATGCCTAAGGCAAATGAAGAGGAAAAAAAGAGCCTAAACGAAAATATTGTAAACCTGTGGTGCTACAGGTGACCCTGTGAAATCTGATACTAGTTATTTTTTAGTATTTATCAGTGCGTGTTTCAGCAGTGGCTCTCAATGTGGGTTAATTCTAAAAACTCTGATTTTAGAGTGGTGAGGGTGGTGAGGAAAATTTTTCTAGGTCACATATGCTGTTCAGCAGTTTACCAATGCAATTTGTTCTTTAACTGAGAAGCTATTAGAGATCCAGGGCCTTAAACAATTGAAAATGATCATGATATCATGAGGACAGTTTAAGAAAAACTTTTTTTTACAGGAATGTGAATCATATATAATTAAAATCACAGGTTCCTGATTAGGAAAGCAAGTGGACGGCCATAAAATTCAACAATTATATGTTATCTGATTTACACTTTCTAAATATAAAATTTCTCCCAGATCTAAATGAAGGAAATTTTTACAAGCTATTTAGTTTTATCTCAAAAGATTCCAAGTCATGTTGACTTTGCAAAGTCACCTGTTTCTCTGTTGAATTTCTCCCAGAGTTAGAAAATTATGCCTTATTTCAAAATTTGATTTATCTAACTTCACTACCCAGCTGTTGATTCTTACTATACCCTATGCAGAAAGGTTAAAAATCTTCCCAGCCTCAATTACCTTTTCCTTTTGTGATTTCTTACACACAGTGATCAAGACACATCTCAGTCTGTATTCTGAGAGATTAATAAATTGAAATCTTCTAAACCTTACATCAAAAAACATCTTCTTTCAGTCCTTCTTCACAATTACTAACATTTTCCCTGTCTTTTTGTTGATACGAATAGTAGAACAGAACAACAAAGTGGACCAACTCTAGAGCTTGGCCACAAAAAGCACAACTGAAGTCGTAGTGTTATTGAAAAATTACTCGTCTGAACATTGAAGTCATAATATCTGCTACGGAAAGGTAAGGGAGTGCTACAAGTGAATTTGTTGGTGAACTTACAGCAGGATGGTGTCTATCTGATTTATTCATAATGTGTTGGCAACTTAATTTGTGCACCAAGAATAAAACACCTGAACTTTGGATGAGGACTTAGCTTATTTTCTTTAATTGCAACAGGGTAAGTCACTTATTGGAGAAACAAACTGTTTTTCTCCCTTTCATATATACAGAACCTGTGAAAAAAACCACACAAGTGTTACCTAAGCTGTATCCAACAGCACTTAGTTTATGAATCTTTGGCCTTTTAGAAGCATGGTATCCTTACAAGTCAGATACTAGAGAAGATAAAACTCTTAGAGGTGTGTTGCAGTGAATGGAGAGGATTTGTGGTGTTTGGAGGGACTTTCTACATCCTCAAATACGTAACAGGAATGACCCTTTAGTCTGTGCTGAGAGTAAATCTGTGGTGGCACCGCTTTTCAGCAGTGGTCTTAGCCCGGGGCAGAACTGTTGGTGTTAGGAGCAGGGAGAGTGGCTACTTAAACTGTGGCATGACCTTTGGTAGCTCACGTAATGGCAGGAGCCCATTTGATTGAGAGATGGCAGGTTCTAAGGTGTGTCACTGGATCGTCCACTGAGGGATGTTGGAAACTAAGAGGCTGTTAGTGTTCAGTGCTGGGTTGAGGAGTTTCCTGTTGCAATGATGGAGAGTGCAAGGAAATCGGTTTACAGCTCTTCAAGCACTGTTGTTAGTGGACCTATTTCCAGATATTTGCAAGTAGAAGTAGCATTTCACATGCCTGAAGCTTTAAAGTATTCCCTTGCCGTCTAGCCCAGAAATGCTCTTATAAAGAAGTGAAATGTAGAAGAATACTGCGGCTATTAAAGGTTAATCAAGTTGATATGTAAATAGTACCCTGGCATATATTTGTATAGTTAACATATTACAAAGTACACAAAATAAGTAATGTATATAGAAAGAACACCTGCTGATGTGCTTGACTGGTTGCTCAATATTGGTAAGTGTGTTGCAACACAGTCACCATGTCAATATAACATTATTTAAATTGATGCTTTTATGATGGGGTAAGGGAACAATAAAGCAGCAATTGCTTATACCCTGAATATTAGATACATTTGAGCAGATTTTATAGCTGTAAATTCATAAGCATTTCAAAATTAGAATTTTAGATGTAAATTTTTTTCAATTCCATTTTCTGTGTGCTGAAAACAGATGTAGTAAAAAACCCAAACCTGTCACCAGTGGCTTATTGTATAGCAGTTCTTTTCCCCCTTGTCTCTTAAAAAATAAGAATACAAATGGACTTACATACAAGCCTATTTTATGTTACTTTATATGTAAACTCCTTAATGTGTAGGAGGAAAATCAAAAAGCTTAAGGAGTATTAGAGGTCAGTATTATTTAACACACTCAAAATTAGTTTGATCCTGTGGAGAAATATTGATGACAAGCGTCAAATCAACTTAGGCATTCTTTTGATGTTGAAGCCTCCTTATGGGGTTTTAGGATAAAGGCAAATTCACTGGTTTCTTACTTTAGTGTAATCCTGAGCTAGTCATACTTGAATGTGTGTGTTAGAAGAAAATGTAATCATGAATTTAAAGCAAGAGCCTTACTCTGAAATTAGCAGATATTGAAGTAAAGTATACTGAATGAATATTTCACTGTTGTGATGCGAGTCACATTTCATTTTGATGAGAAATTAGTTTTTGAGAGTTGGGTACATAGGATGAACTGTAAGGAAATTAAGACTTACTGAAACACACAGAGCAGTCTGACTGTACAATATCTGTGGGAAATAAGGTGCAAGATTATTTTAGGCCACAGGAACCGTTTTACCCTTACAGAATTGTAGCTGACAGAATAGGGAGAATTAAGACTAACAACTGTTTCTTTCTCAATATTTTGCTATCAGTTAGAAGTTCAGGCATGTAAATAGTTTTTGGGACATGAAAGTATTGTTGCTAGTTTAGTCTTTCCTAGTTCCCAAAACTGCCATAGGCTCTCTAATGCTTGTCCACATTATAGTGGATTTAGTAACAAAGTACATCTAGGTGTGTCTCCTGTGTAAAGTAAGCCTTAATAAGCTTTTCTTTGTGCATTTAGCACTGCTTTTCAGTAGCCTTTTCCTTTTACTTTTTTTTCCTTTTACTTTTTTTTCCTTTTACTTTTTTTCCTTTTCCTTTTCCTTTTCCTTTTCCTTTTCCTTTTCCTTTTCCTTTTCCTTTTCCTTTTCCTTTTCCTTTTCCTTTTCCTTTTCCTTTTCCTTTTCCTTTTCCTTTTCCTTTTCCTTTTCCTTTTCCTTTTCCTTTTCCTTTTCCTTTTCCTTTTCCTTTTCCTTTTCCTTTTCCTTTTCCTTTTCCTTTTCCTTTTCCTTTTCCTTTTCCTTTTCCTTTTCCTTTTCCTTTTCCTTTTCCTTTTCCTTTTCCTTTTCCTTTTCCTTTTCCTTTTCCTTTTCCTTTTCCTTTTCCTTTTCCTTTTCCTTTTCCTTTTCCTTTTCCTTTTCCTTTTCCTTTTCCTTTTCCTTTTCCTTTTCCTTTTCCTTTTCCTTTTCCTTTTCCTTTTCCTTTTCCTTTTCCTTTTCCTTTTCCTTTTCCTTTTCCTTTTCCTTTTCCTTTTCCTTTTCCTTTTCCTTTTCCTTTTCCTTTTCCTTTTCCTTTTCCTTTTCCTTTTCCTTTTCCTTTTCCTTTTCCTTTTCCTTTTCCTTTTCCTTTTCCTTTTCCTTTTCCTTTTCCTTTTCCTTTTCCTTTTCCTTTTCCTTTTCCTTTTCCTTTCCCTTTCCCTTTCCCTTTCTGTCTTCTTAAACAATTTCAGTAAGATGATAAGAATTAGGTGTATGACAAGGAAGGAATTATCATAAAAAGTATAATTTGAATTTATATTTAAACTCAGCCTAGATGCAATGCTACATACTTGTGTTAGTTTTAACATAAAAGGATAAGATTAATGAGACTTATATTGCAATAACAGCTGTTTCAACCAGCTCTAGAATTGAAGATACATGTAGCTAGATACAGCAGACTTTTGGGAGAAGGAACGTAAATATGAAAAGCAGTTGGCTGACAGAATATATTTGTAGTGCAGCAGCATCATCCTCTTTCATCCATGTGCTCCTACCCCTCAGAAATTAGGCTTTCCTGTTGCTTCAGTGTCTAATCCTGTCTCTGTCTTTGCATTCCTAGCTTTTGGGCTCTGTATTTGGGAGGTCCCTGTGTGTCATAACTGTATACTGATTAAGATCACTTGGCAGTACATATGATGTCAAGAGATAATATAAATAGAAGTGTCTTTATCACTATGAGGTTTGTTATTTTGATAAATAGATGTAGTAATTTTACTAAAGTGTTCTGTTTCACGATGAATGTTCTTAGTCTTTTGAAATTAAATTATTTGATTGCAGTTCTTTTCAGATTTTCTTTATTTCCCTATAAGCATGTTTAAAAATCAGAACTCCAGTCTGACCATTTCTTACACTCCAATATCCCTACATATAGAGCTGGCAGCATGTATCTATATACTATGTACAGTGCTGTATCTTTTAAGAGGAAACATAAAAACTTGTGTACATAAACTTGTACTTTTTCAGACTTCAGTCTGTGTGGTGACCTGCTGAGATGGGGAGAGTGTCTTTTTAGTATTTTTTCAAAGAAAAGGACTTTATTACTCAAAGTTGTAGATCTAGTAAAAAGTGTCTTCATGTATGACCATTAAAATTTCTGTCTCTTTATCACTAAGCAGTTTTTCACTAATTTTTAATTTTGTAATTTACTATAAGTATGAAGAGAGGAAATGAATATTAGGAAATACTGGTGAGGCAAAATGAATAATTCTCCCACTCTACCTTCCTTCAAATTTTAGGACACTGTAATTTATTCTTACCCAGAACTTAGCAAAAAGCGGCTCCTATTTAATCTTTGTAATCCTGGCTTTGAAGCTGCTGCTGCTTTGTAATTTTCTTTACGAGTAGCAATCACAGCAGTGGTTTTGATTAAATGATTACCCGTAGGCCTGCTCTTGAGTGAAATGACAGATGTACTCTGCTAAGATATAAGTAAATGCTGTGAACTTAGTAACTTTCTACAGGGTGAGCAAGTTCAAAATATCATTATGTATTATTATTGGAAATTACTTGCAACACAAAGCATAATATGTTACTATATTTGACTAGCTTTCTTATATGGGGAAAAACCCTAGCCTGACAGAGGTCAGCCTTCCACAGCAGTTGTTGCAAGTATGTGTGCACAGATGTAAAGTGAGAGGCTGTGTCAGCAAGTGCTGACAGTTAGGGCTCAGAAGAGTCTGAACACCTTTCTGCCTTTCTCTGTTGTGGTTTGAAGTCTTCATTTCCTCCTTGACAGATTTTCTAGAACTATGTCAATCATGTCAAATCTTCTATTTTGAGGCTGACAGTTTTCTGAAAGGAAATTCCACAAAATATCAGCATGGGAATATTTAACATCGTGTTTGTTCTTAGGTTCGCTCCATTTATTTGCAAGCACTTTTGTGTGCTGAAGTATTATTTTCAGTGGCACCCACAATAATAGCAGCGTAAGATGAAACATTTGCAACTTCAGGAAAATTGGTGTGAAAAGCTAACAGTCTCACTGAGTTTGTCCTATGCAATTGTTTTAAAACTTTGAACTTATTCTCTATTTTTCTTGACTTCCCATAGCAAATTTTTCTTCTTTCATGTTAAAAAACAAGCCTGTATTTGAGTATGATAATTGTTTATGGGTTACATTGGCGGAAAGGAACAAAGGTAAATGGTTTCCCACAGCAATATCTAATACCCAGTGGTACTAACATAACTCTTCCTGGTATTGTGCTTTATGGGAACTCTTCAGTTTCATTAAAATTTGCAATTAACCAAGAGCCTAGAGTTTGAATCTGGAATTATGCAAGTATTATTTGCCTAGTGAAGAAAACAAAAACTAATGCCTCAAAAATTATTTAGCCTACCTTTGTTTCCCCAAAGAAAGCAATAATAATTTTTTATCAATTGCATGGAAAATATATTTCCTTGTCTGGTAATGCCACATAATTTCACTCTCCTCATGGCCTTTGCTACTGTGCCTTTACTTCTTTGCTCCTTACTGTTGTGTAGAAGTCTACCAGGCTTTAGTAAGAGTGTAACTTCTGGAAGTGGGAGAAAGCAAAAGAACTGGAAGAACCTGAAAGAAGGGAGTTTGTAAAGGGAAAGGCCAAAGGAGAGAAAGGTAGCAAGAAGCTGAGAGATAATTTCCTTCACTGAATAAAACCCAGACAAAACAAAATCAGAAACAAACTAGAAAGGAATATCAATAAAAAATATTAGAGGAAAACAGAGGATACTAAAATACACCTGATATTTCATCATGGTCAATATTAATTATCAGTAAGGTCATGTTTACCTTATAGTAGTACTTACAGGTTTCAGTTGTGCTGTGCACTCTCTGTAGAGATGCTGCCCAATTGTTTCTGCAGACTGATGTCCCACTTGCTCTTGTTGACCAGACTTCCCAGTTGTCCTTTACTCTTTCCATCCTTTTCTTTTCTCATGAAACAGTCAAAGAGAGTTCATAATTTCACCCATGATTTGCTTCAGCAAAGATATAATGTCTTTGAAAATGTGTGGGGTTTAGGAACAGAAGAACTAGTGATGAAAGGAAGAAAAAAAGATATGAGGTCATGTGATAAAGAAAAAAGGAGATGAAGACTGAAATGTCAGGAGGTTACTTCCCATGACCTTCACTACTGGACCTTCTGGTATAATTGTGAAGTCACTCCTTCTCCGTACTGTATCAGTATGGTCTAGCTTAGTTTAAATACTTGAAATAGTTGCATTTTTAAAATCTGGATCATTCTGACAGAGGTGGTCTATAGAGAAAGTTTTGTATGTGATTATTCAACAGGTCTCAGGAAAGAGCATCCTTCACATGTGGTTATGAGCAGTGATCTCTAACCAAGTTTAGCTGTAATGAGAACAACATTTTTAACATAGCTTAGCTTTTAATGCATTAGTATTTTGCTGGAAATTCGCAAGCTTAGTGTAAAGTCCCACATATTTTTGAAAATCCTAACTTTTGAAAGCAAGTACTTTAGGTCAGTGTGGTAAGTATAGCATAGTGTGGTGTCTAAGTAACACTGGGACATCTTTTAGCTTGTTTGATAGTTAAGCCTTGTTGACAGTTAAGTCTTTTAACAAAATCAAAAAATTTCTTCAGTTTTTTTTCTGCCAAGGAATGCTAATCAGTTAAATGCCTCTTGCAGTCTCTCCTTGCCACAGAAAAAATTTAGGGGGAGCTGCTCCTCAAAAAGTTTCTTATGTAGATGTTAACACTATTAAATGGGCATGCTATTTTACATGAGAGAGAAAGAAACAAGGAGCACAGGAATGTTTCTCATTGTTTCATGCACATGACATGAATCTGTGCAATTCAGGCCTCAGGTATAACTTGTCTACAGGCATGTATGTCGTACTTGCAGAACTATCTGTTTGCCTTAGTAGATTGGTCTTAGTGTGGGAAAAAAAATCAATGCCAAAATGCAATAGAGTGTACAATATGTCTGACTTAGTTGAAAAATATGCTGTCAAGGGAGTGTGTCCATAGCAGAGCTTTTGAAACCTCTTTTTAATTAGAGGGAGTTGCAAATTTTACTTTTTTTGCTAATCAGTTGCTGTTCATCTGCACTACTGACTGAAGATTTTTGCAACCTCTATAACCTGTTCAAAACATTAGTATTTTGAATACTGACTGACAACTTGATAATACAATTGCTTTTCATGGGTGTGATGGACTCAAATGTGCTTATACGTGACCAGTAACATTTCTTCAATATTATGTGATACGCCATTGTACTGCAAATATTTGCACAATGTATAGCTTCCATATTCTACTGTTTCTCAGATTCTTGGAATTGATTTGAAAAGCGAATAAATATACTTTATGAAAATAAAGGTGAGCATGTTGAGCTGTGGCGAGTCAGTGTGGTGAGAGAAGGCAGGTAACACGATGAAGTTTATTTTCCTTTTTAAACATACAAACAGTGATTTAAACCAGTAGAAAGGTGCCTAACTATCTATGTTTCTGGACTAATCTCTCTATTGCACTGTTGCCACTCCTTATCCAATAAGCCAAGTCATAAGACTGGCAAATGCTTCTTCTGATGCAAGTACTTAAGAGTACACACATAACCACCGCCTCTTGTAAATGACATCTGACAAACATCATTGGATGGAAATAGCTCAAATAATTCAAGAACCACACTGAAATACCAAAAATACCAAAGCAGATTCTTCTTGGTCTCCCATTTGGTTTTCAACATTGTTCTTATATTGTGTTTAGATTCAGCAGCCACAACTTCAGCTCCAGCCTGTTTAAGGCTATTACCTTGGCACCAGTGCTCATTCATTCTAGTGACTTGTGGGGAAATCAAGGTTGTTGTTCCTACTGTTGGGGTTTCTGTGTGGGTTTTTTTGTTCTTTGGGTTTTTTTGGTTTGGTTTGTTTTTTTGTGGTTGCGACTGAGAATAATCAGAAAATAAATGTAAGTTACTGCTTCGTCTTTGTTATTTTCCCAATAAGTACTAGACTAAGGAAAATTAGATATTAAAAAAAAAATTAAACATATCTTTTGATTATATCCTAAAATAAATATTCTTGTAGGTATTAAGAAGTCTTCTAATTGGCAGATCCCCTTTATGAAAGTTGTTATTGTAAATCCTTTGTAAAATACAGAATTAGAAGCATTTGAAATAGGTCTGTGTTTCTGGAATTGCAGGTTATGCAAAGTGCATGCTATTCCTGATGGAAACTCTATACATTTTACAGATGTAAAAATACATCTATATTTTTATTTACATTACCTGATCAAGATATAGAACTACAGAAAAATTTATTGACTGGTTAGTTCCTGTTTGAATAACCTGTGCCAAATTACGATTTTTCAGGCACACTAGCAGGAAGAAAGGAAACAGTCCCCAGTGACAGTAAGCAGGGAATCCAGGAAGACTTGTTAGGGAAAAAAAAACACTTTGGTTTTTACGTTTGTCTGGACCTGGGGTACTGAGGGTACTGAGTGATCCTACATCTAACAGTTCACCTGTAGTGAACTCTAGTAGTAAAATCATAAAAATAAGCAATAACTCATGAGATGACGATCCACATACCACTCCTCAGAGTCTTTGTCTTACATCTCATTTCAGTGAAAAGATGTTTTGTATTAGGTGAGCCTACCCAATATCAAATTGTGATCTGCAAATGACAGAAATTACCTTGTAAGAAAGAGATGCAGTTTTGGACAAAAAAACCCGTTCCCATTTATTCGTGTTTTTCTTTGGGAGGCTAATTCCAAACATGAGGCAAGAAATAGCCTACCTTTGGGCTGTTCAGTTTTGTCTGAGTGATTTAAAAGCAGTCGCAGAATTACTTCGTTACAACTTCCCCTGTAGACAAGCAGGTTCTTTATGCCACTGTTTCAGTCCAAGGAGCCAAATAATACCTTTTTTATTGCAGTATTTTTAGACATTGGATACATCTGGAAAAATATTCAAGCAGATAATTAGATTGCATTAGCAATGTGTCTGTTGTGGTTTCCCTGATCCCAAAGAAGGCAGTCCTTTATGAAGCACTTGGCCACAGTCTCTGCAAAATCTGCTGTGTAAATTGGCCCACACTAAAGCATGTGGAAAACATTTTTTGGCTGAAACTTGAAACCATTCATGTGGCTTTGAGACAGGGAAGCTCAGCCTGCCAACATCAATAGAACTTTGTACTACAAACCAAAACGGTCATTTAGACATGTGTACTTTCATGCTCGCAAATGCACTGAGGTCAAATATTTTTTAATCTTGGGAATTTTTCCTCTTTATACAGCCTCGTATTTCACGCAGGAAATGAGGCTGAGTACAACAAACACAAATCATTGAGACTGACAGGGCATATTGGGTTCAAAACCCAAGCTTTGACTCTAATTGCACTCCAAAGGCCTTTGGCTCAAGGTAACTGTTGATTTAGTTCAGCTGTTTCAAATCAGCACTGTAAGGTCTTGCTAAGACAAACTGGTTAGGCCACATTACATTTGTACCATTGGATCCCTCGGGTGCAAGTATAACACAGTTAGCATTTTAAAAGATTGCATTTGTCTGTACACTGCAGGCGGCAATTATGAGCAGGCAAATCTTTTGTGAAAGATGATGTGACCTTCCTTTTGGTGAAAGAGTGATAATGGCTTCTTGTGGAGGTAAAACTAATGTTTCTATTTAAGGTTCAGAGGGGGACCCCACCTTGTTTCTCATGCAAGTCAGTCTTGTCAGAAATTTTTTGCCATTATTTTTGTTATGTTTTGCTAGTGCTTACTTAGCTACATAACACATATCTGTAAAATGTCTAATTTCTGTTACTCCACTGCTGCAAAAATATTACACCACCTTCTGAGGGAGGCAAGGTTACTAAAGAAAAGCTACCTTCCCCTTTTATGAATTAAGAAATTGACATTCACTCAATTCCATGTTTTAGTTTTCTGTATTATTGACTGCTTCTGACATAAACTGGGTCTGACTTTTCAGCAAGGGCAATCCTGGAGGATTACCCAACAGGATATAAGTCTCCTTGGTGTATTATATTCTCTTACTGTTCTTAGTAATGTAAGTGCTGAAGTGTGATTTATTCCAGTATATCCATTTTCCTGTCTACAGTGAGAATTTGCATAGTAAAGATCTAATCCCTGAGAAGGAAAGCATGGTGAACTTATGCCAGGTTTAATTCACAAAGCTCTATTTTATGAGTTAACTCTTCATGGCCAGAGGTCGTTCCCAAGTGTCACACAGTGGCTTAAAAGTCACTGAAATCAGCTGGCCAGATCAAAGTGCCTTAAACACAGTAGCAGGCTGTAGAAGCAGGAGGGCTCTAAGCCACCTGACACCCTACTCAATAGTCAGCCCCCACTGACTGAAACGTGCTGAAACCCACTGATGAGGGGTTGCAGTGCACAAGGCACGTTGTCTACGGCACATTCCCTGTGTGTGCCAGGTGAATTGGGAAGGCGTGACACAGGGCTTGCTGTATTGCCTTTCTGCCAGCTGGGCAACACAGGTGAGCAGGTGATCTGGGAATAGGTCTGATTCATTTAGAGGATGCTAAGTATTGCATGCATGTTTGTGTGTAGGTGGCAGCATTCCCGTTTACAAACATTAGAGAGTATTTTTTGTTTCGTATGATTTTTGCCTTTAATGAAAAAACTCCTGAAGCTCCTTTTGTCCTTATTTTTCAATCACAACACATACGTATCCTCAAATCTAGTGTTTCTTGGCAAGAACCCTGATTAATACCATCTTCATGGTCTTTAGTTCCCAAGAGTTGAAAGGTTACTTTCATATCCTTTATTGCCTTTTCCAAATAAGATGTTCAGTTCACTACTCTTCCATAACCATGATTGCCTGTGTTGTGCCAAAAAGACATAAGCAGTCCTCCAGGATGAGGTACCTTTTCTGAATCATGGCTTACGCTAAGCCTGGTCATTCTGAGGCAGGTATGAGCTTGTTTTGTCTGTGCTCCAAACCAGCTAGAAACCTTGTTAGTACAGACTTAGTCTGAACATAGCAAGTGCTCTGGTGGAGCTAATATTCTAGTTCATATTTGACAATGTGTCTTGCGGCTTTGAGTCAACTGGAATATAGGCAGGGAAAGTTCATGTTGGCCTGTAAATTGCTGCATAGATGTGTCCCTAATGGACATGTATAGGCTGGGTGAGAAACTTGCACTGTGAATTGTTTGTTGCCTTGGTCCAATGAATAAGAAGACAGTTTCTTCCTGGCTCCATGAAGCATGCTTCTTTTCTCTTTTTACATTAAATTCAATTCTATGAAATTATTTTTATACCCACTTTGCTTTCAAGAAGTTTATAATTCCATGTACCAGATAAAACCCCAAAGCTTCTGGTTCACCTATTCCTATTTTAATTATTTTTTTAATAGAGAAGGAGACTAGTTGTGGAGACGTGTAGCCCATAGGATGGACTCATGTTGAAGAAATTCATGGAGAACTATGTCCTGTGAGAGGGACCTCATGCTGGAGCAGGGGAAGGACTTCTCCCCCTGAGCAGTGGCAGGAGCAATATGTGATTTTAACCCCCATCTCCTATCTCCCTGAGCTGCTGCAGGGAAAGAGGTAGAGCTTTAGAAGGAAAGAGGTGTGAGAGGAAGGTGTTATTAAGATTTATTTTACTTCTCATTATCCTGCTCTGATTTTTTTAGTTATAAATGCAGTTAATATCCCCAGTGTGAGTCTGTTTTGCCCTTGATGGTATTTGGTGAGTGATCTCTCCTGGTCCTTGTCTCAAACCATGAACCTTTGTTATATTTTCTGTCCCCTGTCCAGTTGTAAAAGGGAAGGATAGAGTGGCTTTTGCTGGGGTCAACCCACTACAGCTGACAAATAGAGATCCATGTGACAGAGTAGCTAGAAAAGACTAAAATCCTTCGTAGCTACTCGCATGTGTGTGTGTCTGTAACACTCATTATTAAGGTCTCCAAAGCATTCTCTAAACATTAAAGAAAATTTATCCCTTTTTCCCTGTGAGGTATTTGGGAGTGATTGTCAACATGAACTCATTAGTTTACAGCCAGATATTAGTTACTTGAAATTTTTTTGTCTTTTCCTGTTCCTGGAAGGATGGATGTTGTCATGTCTGCTGGCAAAAGTTGACTTTTAATAGTAGTAGCTAGGAGTACTTTTAGCACAGATTAGAAAACAAACCAACCCCAAACCAGAGAGCTTGGAGGGTCACTGCAAGCCTTTTTAGAAATTAGAGAGTGAAGATAACACCAACATCATGCACAGTAAGAGGATTATGGTAATGAAGACCAGATTCTAGACTGAGAGAATACCTTACAGTAAATATATGCAGCGTTGTATGCAAACCATTTTGACACCCTGCTAAAAATTATTTTCACGCCTCTCTCCTCCACGTTATGGGAGAATGTATGTGCATTCAATTTATGGAATGATATTACACTGATTCTGATTTGAAAAAAAAAAAATATTAAGTGAATATGTTACAATGCCATTAAATACTGAGCATTTTCCAGTCCTGCTGGGGAATAGATTCCTGGGTAATATTCTGCAAATGTTGACATATCTTCTTTTGCTTGGTGCTTGCCCTTGAAACGAATCTGTTTGTCCTTACTTAAGTGTGTAAGACACCCATTATTAACCATGTTCCTAGTATGGTCCAAATTCACTAATATAAAAGTAAAAATAATGAATATGAGAAATGCTTAGCTTTTCTATAAGAAAATCATCACATATAAGAGTATAGCAGACTAGTTCAAATAAGCACTTTCATAAGTCAAATTTTATTTTTCCTCAACAGAATTAAATTGCAGTAGTTTGCTTTCAGATAAATATACTGAATATTGTGCTGAAATAAGTGTAGAATAACAGGCAAAATAGGTTTGTCACCAGCAGTTTCCTGCATTAGCAAAAGTAATGTGTCTCATATTTAGCAGTCAAGTTTGGTGTGACAAGGTTGGCAACAAAAGCATAAAGAAGTACCTTAAGCAGATGATCTTCCAAACACAATCACAGAGCTGGTGCCCAGCCAAAATGGCCTTTTCAAACACCTCAGAGGTGACAGTTCAGGCTTGAGCTGCTCAGCCAAGGCCACTTTGTGGTATGTGTTGGATTTGCAGTTTGTTTTCATCGCTGCCTTTGAGAGAGGCTGAGACCTTGCAACTACTACTAAAAGTGAAGTGATTCACTGTAGTGCCTCTGCTAACAGCAATTTATAAAGCTAGGGGGTTTGCTCTTGAATGCTATAACTTCTGATTAAAGTGATTTTCTTTCTTGTTTTTATGCTGGTTAGATAACTTTCTGTCTTTGCTAGTATGTGTCAGCACTGTCTCTCCAGGTGTAAAACACTATAGGCAAAATGTTAAAACTCATGCACTTCCCTCTTTTGAAAGGTTATTTATCCTTCCCCTTTTTTTTAATAGCTTCCTCTTTATCAATCAGCATTTACTTCTTGCCTGTGTTTGTTAAGCTTCTTTTCATGTGCTTATAGGCCCTGTTTGAGTCCCTTTGCATAGAAAAGCTTGTGTGAAGCACAGGGTTTGGATATACCTACTGACAGTGAAACCATGAGAGACATCAAAAGGGAGGGACAATTCAGGGAGCTGGAAGAGAGGAAGGAAAGAAATATCCCAGCAAAGGAAAAGTCAAACCATGTCTGTGAGAAGCCCAGACTGTGCTAGACTACCAGCCCAGAGAAATCCTGTCTTTTCCCTAGTCAAAGATTTTTTTGCACAACATTGAAGCTGATTGCCACCTTATAACAAGTTTTACTTTTCTGAAAACTACTTTAATTCTGAGATTCCTGCTCAAACTGGGCCAACCTAATTTTCGTGCATTGCAATGGGGAATAATGCTTTTTTCTTTGTCAGAAAGAAAATGAATGAATGAAATAATAGAAGAACAACTGAGGTACTGGGCGGCTTCCTTAGGGACTTCACACATCTACATCTTGGCTACACTCTCAGCCTCTTCTCTATGAGAATACACATCAATTGTATTAATAGAAAAGGCTGAGCTACAGCTAACGGTAAATCACACTAAACTTTGTGCTTCAAATTGGTAACTGTCTGCAAAATATAATGTTAAAGGCACTGAAATACAGGCTTTATGAATTCATGACTGCTTGGTTAGGTATAATCTCAGTAATGTGGGTTGTGGTTAGTGCTCTCTGGAAGAAGAGTTCTGAATTGTAAAGGCTGCTTTTTATCACAGGGGAACTATTTTACCTGAATCTGGCTTACGATGACTGTAAAAATCAGATCTCCAATGGACATCTCTGAAAGAGAAAATAATCTGATGCTTAAAAGAATTTAAATCTCTACTGACAATCAAAAGAAGTCTTGGCCCCTCCCTCCTTATTTTTCCATTGTGTATTTTTGTGTGGTCTGAGAACTACATTTGTGATTGTTATGATCTTTTCAGTCATCATGTTGCTCTGTGTAGGTTTTATGTTACAGTTTATAAGATGCTGAACATTTTCTGAGAGATCAAAGTACTTATCATAATGAGAAAATGTACATAACAACGGTTGTATGGCAAGGGTAAGGATTGCCCGAAGCGGAACAAATTTCTACAGATTGCCTGACAATGTAAGAATAACATAGCACTACAATCATGAGAATAATATTGCTTAATAAATCACTGGTATTATATGTCTTACAGTGAAACTTACCATTTTATAAATTACTAAACACATCTTCTTCTTGATTAGCTATTTCAAGTTAAGAAAACCTCTTCCTTGAAACCCATTTGAAAGAAAGATCTCAATTTTATTTTAACACTGAAGATTATTAGAGTGGCAGTGGCAGACCAATACCAGACTTTTACTTTGTTTAGCAATAAAGTGTAGTCTCAAGCTCATACTTTTGTCCAGCAGGCACAGGAAAGCTTGGCCGTGCCTTGGGAAGTGCACACTGATGGTTTTGTACCTTACTGTGGTATTGAACAAGGACCTGTGAGACTCTAGTTTCATCACTGTAGTGTGTAAGGAATGAATTTCATAAGAAACCTCCTGAACACTTGAATATCCTAGTCTCCCCGGAACTGCACCCTCACCTTACCACTGATTCCCTGGATGTGTGGATTTTGTGTAATGCCTATGAAGGAAGGATAAGAATAATTATTTCCTTAAACTCAATTTCCTCTCTTCCCAGTTCTTTCCTTGTTCCTTCCCATGGCATGCATAAAATCAAATAAAATCTGTTTGCCTTGGTTTTTCAAGGGGAAATGAAAGTAAGGCTAAAGCTGACAAATCCTGTAGCCTTTACTTAGGTGCTCACTTCAGCTTCTGTTGTGTTTTGTCTGGGTGAGAACTACAAAATCAGCTAGTATGGATTTATTGATATAACATGTGTTAACATTTACAGAATCTAAAATCCAAGTTCATGCTGCATACAATATTGCACAATAGATGGCAGGTTAAGCTTCTGTCATGATCAGAAATCAGTTCCCTTTGAAAGAACTAATGTGGAGATTTCATGGCTAGAAAAACAGAACACCCCTTCTACATGGCTTTATGACTTCAAAATTTTCACAAGCCTTAGGAGAAAAGTGGATTTTTCTTGGGCCTGAAGCATTTTTGCTCATTGCAATCTGTCTCTTTTCCTCACTGTTGATTATTTTGAGTGTATTTTTCTGCAATACATGTATAGACTCTGAATTAGGAGAGTAATGGTTCTCTCAATTCAGTAACTTTAAAAGAGACCCTGGATACCTGTCTTTACATAGCTGTTACTCATAGGTATTCCTTGTCCCATGCTGTCAAGATGGTTAAGCAGTAGTTCAGTTACACACCATCAGCTTGGAAGAAATGTTACAAAGTCTATGGTATTTTAGTGTTCTCTGGCACATTATTTTTAACTTCTTTCCTCTCTTTAAAAACAAACAAACACCCACCTTTGGATATGTTTTAAATGTTTGAAGTAACTTGTAGAAGTCTAAATATAAGGCCTCACAACTCATGAACTCTGGGGTGGGATTTTTGAAAATTAGTTTTTTCCATTGACTTTAGCAGCAGCCACAGAGTTAAGCTCATGCCAAGTGGTTACATTCTTATAATAGGCCTGGCAGCAGATTTTTCTGCTGTTTCCACCAGGTTTCTTCATTTTTCTGTTTAAATAACACTATTTATAACTTAGAGATTAATGATATTTATGTGGTTCTTTAGGATAGGATGGTTTTGTGGAACACTTTATGGACTAAAATGGATAGAGATTATAATTACAGTTTAGATTACTATTGCAGATTGAAATTTAACAACAGCATGTCACAGATGACACATTCTTAGAAATGTAGCAAACCTTGCTATAATGAATCAGTAGCATATAATCATTGTCCCCATTTGTTGTAACATGTTCATTTGGTTACTCCAGGGTTGCAACAGCTCTTTACCAAATTATCTTAGCTGTTGTCTGTAATTTTATTGCTCATCTGCCTTATCACGTCAGGTTATAACTGAGGTTCTTGGCTGGAATTCTGCTCTTAGAAAGATTGTTCAGCACCTAATAAGGTCCATGTCTTTCCACAGGTGTAGCCTGAATACATTTGACACAAAAAATACACTTGTATTCATGTTCATGGAGTAGAAAAGTAATTTCCTGGAGTTTTGCTGTTCAGTGGCAGAGCACCTGACACTGGAAAATAATGCATTTTAAGTAATCTGAGGACATTAAGGTACTGTTTTCTCACCTCTGGCATACTGTGCTGTTAAAAGCACTGCATTCCTATGTTCAATGATTTCCTGGTCATATCCTATCTTCAAATTTGGCCAGTGAAATACTTTGCTTAAATTGTATGGATTTTTAATGTCTGTTGTCCTTCCTTCTGTGAACTGGAGCTCAGTAAGCTGAGCTGTGCTAAAAAGGGCCCTGCCATGCAGACTTTCAGTAAGAGATTTTATGAAATGGCTTCGTGGCCTATTTATGTAATAACAAGGGAGACATGTCCTGACCTATCAATCTCACTTTAAAAGAGCTGTTCAAAACATTGTGTATTGTGCACACAGAAACCAGCAGACAATAATGTTTATTATTGCAACAACTCTGAGCCTAATAGAAAATTCCTGAGGAGTTCAACTGGGAACTTAAATCAAGATCTTTGTTTAAAACACCTCACAGCACTCTTATCCCTGACAGTTCATATAACACCTATTTTTAAAATTGCTGAATTTTTTGGGGTTTTTTTGAAGGTTGGGATTTTTTTCCCTCATTTCTTCCTTGGTAATCTATTTGGTTAATAGCCAGTTGGACTCTGGCCAGGTATTCATAACTCAGCATATTACATTCTGTTTCTCTCTGAAATACATATTAAGCAACCTAGATTTTAAAGAATAATTTTGTTTATTTTCTCTTTTTTTTTTTTCACAAGAGTCTCTTTATCAACACTGAGTCAAGATAAACATGCAGTAAAGAAAACTGAAAATGTTGTAGTACTTTCAAACACATTGTAAAAGTAGAGTTCAGGTCTCCAATAACAGTGGGATTATACCAGCCATATTTTGATAGCAGATTAGATTAATCATCTGATAGTTTTCTCTTGGTGTCTCAATGGAAACTGGCTAATCAGCTTCATCTAGTTTTGGAGTCACGTTCACAGTCTCAACAGAGCAAAGAGATTCCAATTTTGACCTGAAAATAAGGACTATGTCTACAGCATTAACACTGTCAATATATCTGTGCTGCTCAGGGGTGCAGTAAGGTGCAATTTATAACTAGAACTGCTGTGAACAAAAACCCAGAAGAAACAGTTGTATCACCAGTATCAGTTAAAATTTTTAGCCATTGAAGAAGAGGATCTACAACTGGAATATTTTACACCCACGAAGTATGTTGTGTTGCTCATGCTAGTGTCATCTATCTGAGAACTCGCTGGCGTCACTGTAGTTAAGCAGTTGAACAAAGATTATTTCTATTAATGCTTAAACTTTCAAGGTCTTCTTTAGTTTATGGTTGAGTAAGAAATACAAGGTGACTGATGGAGAACGTGTCTATTGTACCTTTGTATATCTGCATTGCTACTGAACACTCAAGTTTACAGAAAAGCAGGCCAGAAAACCTACTGGTTTCAGGGGAAAGCTAAGATGTGAAGAAAAAGCAACAACAGGCAATGTTTACCTTAAAAAATGCCTCTCTTGTTCACCTAGGGGAACTGATGGAGTCCATACCTTACAACTGATCATGTCTCCATCATTTCGAAGAATACACTCAAAGACTATTGTGCTCCAGTTTTGCCTCTGCATAATAGGGAATTATTGTTATTGCATTATTGTAACACTGTACCTGAGCTGGTGCTACTGGCATGGTTAAAATAGCTAAAAGTAAAGTACTGTGTCAGGCCTTAATTAAAAAGTCATAATTATTGTTTTCAGATTTATACCACGAATGTCCCAACTTTATTGTACTCAGCAGGGGCTCAGTTCCAAAAACAATACAGATTTCGGGATAACTTCCCAAAAAAATGACTGAACAGAATTGGTTGAGCATATAATATATATTTGTGTTGTAAAATAAGAACACAGCACAACTAGAGTACAAAACGAGGTACAACAGACATGAAACAATATTCTTTCTCTGCATTCTTCCCCATGTTCCTTACCAGTTAATATTTTACCTCTTAGTTAAAACACATTTTTGGCATGGGATTAGTCAATAAAACTGCCTTTGAGAAACAGCTAATTTTGGAATACAACTGAGTAGGCCAAAACAGCAGGTGCTGCCATGCTCCTGCCATCTCCAGCAAAAAGCCATTCTCCACTGTGTCTGAGATTTGAGGGGTTGTTCAGAGCTTTTTTTATTTCTGGGTACTGTTAGGTCCTGTGAGAGCATGGATGGCATTTTAAGCTGTCTTTGGTGAGCTCTTCAGATTGATGAATAGATAACTTTGTATACTCACTGTGAAGGGAACACTGAATTTGAGGTGACTCTGACTTAGTGTGGGATGAGCTGCTTAGGGCTCCTGGTGTTGGAGGAGATCAGAGCCACAAGGAAATGAGGAAGTCAAATAGTCACTCAGATATAAGACTGGCATCCAATCAGCGCTCTCTTATTTATAAAATACACAAGTCAAAATCAATTAATGTTGTTACATTATCAGTTACAAAAAATATTTGCTATGTTTTTGAAATCCCTACATTTTCAGCCTATCATTGTCCTGCAGAAGTCTCAAATAGAAACATGCAAATTCATTTTTTATTTTTTAGCGGGAATCCAGGGACTTGGTTAGGCTTTTGTGTTTGAGATGTGGAAAAGGCTTGGGGAGAAAGAGAATTCAGGAGGATAGTGTCTTGAGCAGCAGATACTTTTTGGTTCTCACACCTGAAAACTTTCATGTCATTTATAACCGTGTTCCAGGCTGCCTTCAAACTGGAGAAGACAGTCCCTGCAGTTTGTTTGATATAGAATTTCCAGAGTTTTATTTCACCAAGGTCTGTTAGACAACACTGATACCACTGAAGTTAACGTGACTTTGCAGTAAAGGACAGCACAGACAGATACTTATGCCTATTTTAAAGCTGAAAACAAATGAGGCTTGTGCATATAGTAAGTAATGAGTTGAGTTATTAAGTTTCATGGGGAATTTTCTGTTAGTTTTCTGGTGATTCTGAATTTGTAAGGATTTGCCCTCATCAAAGGGAAAGATTGGCAGTACTGAAAACATTCTCACTTTATGGTTAAGATTTTAAATTTTTTTTTCATAAATTCAGCAAACCCTTGCCACTGATATCAATGGAAATGATAGTTAAACTGGCCTGAATTTAGGTTTTATTTTAAATTTAACATGATTTTTGGCAAGAAAGTGTTTAATCTATTCCAGAGGAACACACTGTAATATCTTGGCAGGACCGAAAATTTTAAGACAGAAGTAACTGAAACAAAGGGAAAAAAATACATTTATTTTGCCAGGTGAGCATAAATGATTTATTTAAATGGATGCTTTTGTATGCAGAGTCTTACAAAATGAAGTAAATTGAAAGGAATTTAACTAATTTTATAATTAAGAACTGGCTTCTAGCTTCAGTAGCAAACACACATATAAACTTTTATTTTAAAATACTGCAGGTATTGAGGTAGGCATTCTAAGTAAATTCGAGAAAAAAGCCCAAATATTTGTAGCAGCAAAAAGAAAAGAAGGTATAATCCTTAGCATACACTGAAATTACTGCTATTCATATCCAATTAGAAGACAAAAATATTTCACCTAACATAAGTTACTAGAAATGATTGTGGAATATTTGCGTGTTAATTTTATTCTGCTTCTGAATCTGTGGTTTAATCCTTTTTTTACTCCCCTAGTCCTCCAAATTGACCATTTTTATATTTGGAGTGTTCAGAAAAAGCTTTCTACAGATAGAGCATATCGGTTTTGTCTTTTGCTACCTTACACGCAAGTACTAATGTCATTTTGATAGTCATATTAAAGCAATAATAATGATAATATCTTAGAATGAAAGGTGATTATTTTCAAAGAAGCTAACCCTCAGTACTTGATTATTTAATAGAATAACTTTTATAAACTTTCTATTTTATAGAATAAAGATTTGTAGTAGTAGTAGTAGTAGTAGTAGTACTTTGGAAAGAAAGCCAGGCACATTTGGTCTTTTTTTTCTTAATTTGGTATGGATGCAAAATAAATTAGTTGACAGCAAAACAATTGTGATCTAAATGAGATGCTAGTTTGGAGTCCTTAAAATATGCTTTGTCTTTTAATTAGATCTGTTTTCCTAACTTATATATCTCTACTTTAGAATCAGGAAAAAATTCAAAGTGAAATAAAGTCTGTGGCTTACTTTTCAATTGCAGGCTAGCTTTTTATTGAGGAATGCAGCTAGTAAGTTGTCATAAGGAAGAGCTGTAATGAAAAAAATCAGGGCGTAGATGTCACAGATGTAAATTTATGAACTGTCTTAGCACTAGGCAATAATAGGCTCACAATAAATCCCTGTATATTGAAATTTCCTCCAGGGAGCCTCTCCTACAACCATCAAAAAGCCCTTTCAGGTTGGGTGGAGAGGAATACCGCGCTAATGCTTTAATTCTATCATGCAGTAAATCACTGTTAGACCAGACACAGAGTCTAGCAGGTTGTCACCGTGTGGCAGCTGAACCACCAAAGATGGGAATCATACAGGTCAGAGGTTTAGGCACCTGAAAGTTCATAAAGTGTATTGGGGTGGGAACTTTACACCCTAGTTCATGTGGACTTGGAGTTAAAACTAAGACAGTGGTCTTGATGTTGGCACCAAGTGAAACTATGTTTGTACTGAATGGTATCCCAGCACACCCCCTACAATTAAACCTGCTAGAAATGTCATGGCTTATTGCCCCACCTGTTGGATTCAACTACTGCCTTGGTGATGATGACATTCGCAGTTGAAGGCTGGCAGGCTGCAAAGGGATTAGGAAGCAGATATATGCAGACACACACATGCAAACACACACTCCCATCCCCCACTTTTGCATTTAGTAGTTTTCCATCAAGCACAGGAAACCAATACAAGTGCTCTGGCAAACCAGGACTTGACCTACATATCCAATGGCACTCCAGAGGCCAGAGATTGAGTTTTGTCACTGCTGACTGTTCCCATATAATTAGAGTGGATCACAATATAACAGGGTCTTAAAATATTTTGTTGTGGTATTCTTCACATATATATAAAAGAAGTAAATAGGGAAATTAAGACTCTAGTATTTTCTGTACTGGAAATATTCTGGTCTTTTAAAGTGCACCCTCCCTAAATAAAAATTGGTTGTTAGAACCATGTTCTCCTAAATGTATACAGGTCTTGCCATATACTCTCTATAGACTTGCTTTCACATGCCAAAAATGAGAATCAATCCTTTAAAAAGGAAAAAAAACCCTCAACAGAAATGTGCCCGATTTCACACTATGTTTTTTTAAAACAGAACTGAAAAAAAAGTATGAATAAAGCAGACTGAGGAAACCCCAGTTTTAAATTGGCATACATGTTGAAATTCAGAAAGGAGAGGGTTCTTAAGTTGTCTTTTTTATTTTGGCCTCACTGGTGCAGCTGACTGCGCTAAACTCTTACCACAGGTAAGAAGAGATGTAAGGCAAGAACAGATGTCAAGATTATATGAAATAGCTTCTGTCAAAGAGTTAGCTGAGTGTCACTGAGACAAAATAAAACCCTACTAATTTTATTTTCTTCCCACAGAGTACTCCTAGGGATATCAGTTTTTGTAGGGTTTTGTGATCTGTTTCCTTTCTCTTCTTCCTAGCAAAGTGGTATTTCCAGGGCTTGCTCATAAACGTGTTCTGGAGAATCCCTTAAATCTAACTGTAATGAGGCCTTGAACTGCCACAAGATGTTGGCCTTTCCTTACCTACAGTCTGAGTGAGGACAGTATAATACAATGAAAATGAAATAGGCCTTTTCATGTTTTTAAGATATGTTTTTAACCCCAGTTCTATTCAGAAGTAGCCCCTTCCTTCTCTAAGAACACACCTGCAGAGATATTGCTGCAGAAATACTTGTGAAGAAGAGAAATACTGGAGAAATTATGCAACCTTTCCACTTCCATATTGTATTTCACAAACTTCTCTAGTGCCTTGGGTAATATTCTGATAGCTCTACTGGGAAAAATGATAACTGGACACGGTCTCCTGCTTTCTCTCCACATACATCAGCAGTTATGTTGTACCACGAATATGAAGTGTAGGAAGGGAAATTTCCCAAAGGAATTTGTGAGAGAGGATATGTTGGAGGTGGGGACAAAGGCAAAGAAAATGAAAAACCTGATCCTATTTCAACACAGTCATAAGTCTGATCAACATTGCAGATAAATTGTAACCTTTTCTATCATGAAAGAATGTATTGTATGGAGCATAATATGCCTAAGGTCTGTTTTCCCCTTGTTTTGTTTCATTGGGGTTTTTTTCAGTCCCATTCGCTGGTGAAGGGCATGTTGAGGCTGATGGCTGGAGTAAGAAAATGGAAGATCAGGGTCACAATTCTCTTACACTGTTGTCTCTCTTGCAGAAATTCTCAGTTTGTCCATCGTTGACAGATCTCTAATGTGTTGCAGAACAACAAATGTGTATGTACCAAGAGTGTTAGTTAATGGGAGTTACCTGTACAGCTCCAATTATGAATAATAGTTTTCCACTTCCTCTATGCTTATTTTAAAGTATTCTGGACATGGACTGATTAAAGGCAAGGGCTAATATAAATTTATGAAATATTTATGGAATTTTGAAAGAACTTGAACATGTACCATTTAAAAACTAATAATTTCTTGGCTGTCACTATTTTCCTTTCTTTGCATCACAAAATCTTTCTTACATTGGGAATATATGCTTAATAATCAAAAACTGATGCTGCGAATTAAAGAATAAATATGTCACTGGATAAAATAAAACAACAACAACAACAGAAAATAAATTAGATTTGTATGATTTTAACTGTTCTTTAATCTGCTTCTGGGCAACAAAAGTGATTTGTGTCAGCCTTTATTGCATTAAACTTTAATTTTCTTCCACAAGAACAGGATTATATAAAGGAGTATTGGATTGCACTCAGCATGGATTAGCTGAGCGGTGTCTTTGCTGCCAAGGACCAAATGGATTTCCTTCCTTTTGTGATTTATATTTTTATTGCTGTTTTTTTCCCCTCCTTCTAATTCCCATTACCCGTCTGTTTGCCAGAACTGAGATACCCTCAAGAGCAGCAGAAAGGCAGGCAGAATTATTGGCTTATTGCATATATTTATGTTCCAAGGATTTTTACTAGCCAACGTCAAAGGACTAAGCTAGCCCTCAGCCATAGAAGCTAACTGCTAATTTAAAACTAAAAAATAAAAAGCTCATCCATTGAAAAAGGGACATAGTATTTTCTTTTTGAATTATATATATATATATTTGCATGAGGATTTTAACTATTCTTGATACAAATTTTCAAAGTTTTGTTTAATGGGGATAGATCAACAAAGGTTTGTTGGACATATAAAATTATTAACAATCAAGACAGAGATGCTGTCATTGTGAATGGAAGAGGAAAAAGATTCAGTCAGTACCGAATCAGGGAACATCCAAAATTTGAAGGGATAAAAAGTCAGAAAATAAAATACAGATTCTTACTCGCAGACAATGTAATAATTTGCAGTTCGTACTTTGCAGCTCGTTTTAGAAATCATTAATGAATGCTTCAGTCTTGACATTTTAACCAGTAAGAAGATGCCTTGAGGTAGATGAGACAGGTATTTAAGAAAAAGATATTTAAACTGTTAAGTTACAGAGGATAGGTTGAGTTTGTAGGCAGTAAAGGACAGCAGCCCAAATGGCTAGCAATAGTCTCTCTTGGGCAGATTCAGCCACACCAAAGGAATTTCAAGTGCAATAAAAAATTATACAATATAGCAAAGCATACAAAACCTATTGTTAAGAAGTATAAATGAAGAGTCTGATTCTTCACTGCAGGGATGAAGTAGGAGCAGAAGTAGACCCTGCTGTCATTACACCACCAGAGTAATTATTAATATTAATTTCCAGAGCACATTTTCTGTGGATCTGTCACAAAAATATTCAGTGAGTGACAGACAGTCCAGAAAGTTGAAACTGAGATGTGTAACTGCTGAAGCCTGAGCTACCCTTGATCCTGTGCTTAAATGCTTTTTGTGACATTGCTGATCCGTTGCACAGTCCAGAACTCAACACACAGTCAAACCTGGCCCTACTGTTTAGTTTTGTTTTGTGAGGTAAACCTGACCTTTTCTTAAATTTACATGTAAAAGAAGCACGTTAAAAATTTCAGTTGATTCCTCACTTGGCAATACTACCTGCTGAATCTGAGAAAAGGATAATTCCACATCATTTCATATCAGAACTGGAGGCTGTCCTTATTCTTCAGATTAAACACAAGGAGTCTTTGTTCATGTCATGTCATTAGAGACTTAGTTCATTTTCTTGGTTCACAGAAAAAAGAGGGGAGGTACTATTATATTATCAAAATGAACCTTCATGATTGTTGCTGTGTTATTTTCTGAAACTGTTGAATTAAACTACTGACTGTTGTCTCACTTTTGCTTTATTTTGGTAACTGTTAGATTTCTCAGAAGTAGTTTTCAACTCATTAGTAAATAGAACATTTAAGTCATCATGCATTTTTTCAAACAGGCATTTACTGCCTTCAGACTACTGACAGAGACTCTAGTCTGTCAAACACTAAATCCAAGATGATATTTCCTGCTGCTTCTATCACATCAGAAAGATATACAGGGAGACTCCCTACGGTGGTTTTAAGACTTAGTGTTTGCCTGCCTGTCATGTTTTAACCCCAGCCAGCAATGAAGTACCATGCAGCTGCTCACTCATTACCCTCCAGTGGGATGGGGAAGAGAATCAGGGAAAAAAAATGCTTGTGGTTTGAGATAAGAACAACTTAATAACTGAAATAAAGTAAAAATATATGGTATTATAACAAGAGCAGCCATAACAATAGCAACAGCAATAACAATAATAATAATAACAATAATAATAATAATAATAATAGAGATAACAAAAGAAGAGAGGGGAAATTGCCAAAAGAAATGAGAGATGCCCAGTACAACTGCTCAGCACCCCCTAAATGATGACCAACCTGTCCTCCAGCAGAAACTGGTACCTCCTGGCCAGTTCCTTCCAGTTTATATACTGGGTGTGATGTTCTGTGGTATGGAATATCCCTTTGGCCAGTTCAGGTCAGCTGTCCTGGGTGAGCTCCTTCCCAGCTTCTTGTGCACCTGCTGGCTGGCAGAGCATGGGAAACTGGAAAGTGCTTGACCTAGGGTAGGCACTACTGAGCAGCTACTAAAATATTAATGTGTTACCAACATTATTCTCATGCTAAATCCAAAACACAGCATTGTACCAGCTAGTAAAAAGAGAATCAACTCTGTCCCAGCTGAAACCAGGACACTGCTATTTCTCTCTTACTTGAAGAAACTATTTGTGACAGAAAAAATACTGAAATATATAATACTGTCATTGAAGTCTATTCCTTCCTAACTGAAAAAAACCCACAAGACAGTAAAAGATGCTCCCTGCCAGCAAGCCCAAAGCATCCCCCACCATGTTCCAAACAGGGAGAAAGATAAGTTTGTTTTAGTACATTTTTCAAAGTCTAAAGCAGTGGCTCTGCTTCCAGGTATCTCTCTGCAAAGCGGAGCACAGAAATATTATCTAGCTACTAGCCTGCATGCATCTTATGCAGAAAACTTGTTCTCTTAAAATGCACAAAGGGCCACCCAGTAGATTAAGTAGTTGCACTTCTCCCTCTTACCTGGCTAAATTAACACAGAATTCATTTATATAGGCATGGCCACTGCAGCCAAAGAGTCAGAAGACTGGTACTCAGACCTCCAGAACACAGAAGTCTAACTTTACCCCGTGGTTACGGCAAGTTCCCATGTTCCTAGTAGGATTTAGTTTCCATGTTTTAAGGTTATTGGTTTAGGAGTTCTCCACCCAGGTTTATGTATGAGTTCATGTTTATGCATTTCCCCTAATTGCTTATGTACTGGTTCTAGAAAGTTTGCTGTTCTTCAATGCCCCATTGGTTGTTTCATGTAATCCCCTCCCCTAAGTTACCCCCATTGGTTGTTCCCTGTTGTCTCCTCCTCCTCAGTCAAGCTCCATTGATTGTTTCCCTTTGTTCCACCCCTCTCCGCCCCCATACAAAACCCTGTGTTCTCCCTGATCCCTTGTCTTTGTGCTTGGATCTTTTAGCCTGGTTTTGTACCTGGACCCTCTACCTGCAATAAACCAGCTGGAACCTATACAAAGACCCCTCTTTCGTCCTTCGCCTCCACCAACGCCTTTCCACACCTTTGTTTGGGGCTCGCTCCTCGTGGAGGAGCCAGCTATTTTCCTGCTTGCTGCAGCTTACACCAAGGATGTCTGCAGCTGAATGCTGTGTGGCCTCGGGCAGCCCCCAGCAGCATCACTGGAATATAATTCTTTTGCTATTGTAAGCAGTCACTTTGTGTATTGTCTATTACTGTATCATAATATTACATCTGGAATGTAGGTTGTATTTTCCTTATGAATTTTTTGTCCTTGCGACTCTCCCTGGGATTTTTTTTCGTGATGATACGAGACTTTTTGATTTTCTCTGAAGTCTGGTTTCCAGCTTTCCTAGATGCAACTTTTATATTAGTCATAGGTGGAAATGTGGATGTGATAGTAGAAAATGGTCCTTTAGGAAGGAATGTTTATGATCTTTTCGTCTCGATTGGGAAATGGGTGCTGTTCTGTCCAAAAGACAAGGTCATCTCAGCATGCTGGGATGCATGGGCCTCAGACCACTAAGGTGGGCTTGCTCTGCAGATGCAGCTTATGTTCTGCATGATACAAAACATGAGGTGCTTGGGCAAAAACCCAGGCTAGGTGATCATGCTAATATGTCTCCTATGGCTTGCATTGTGCACCTGGGCTGTGTGTCACCCATGCAGCAGAACTGTACTTGTGCAAGCCACAAAGAACCATTTGCATGTGTGTACATAAAATATACCATTTTGATTTGGATTTCATTTGGAAAACTACTGGTGTCAGACACACTGTCCACTAGAGGATTTCAGATCTTCATACAGTGAATCTCAAACCATTCAGTTTTGAAAGATACTGCTGAGCTATTAGTTTCTTTCAGTTTTGCCTGCCTTTCTTTTCTGCTTGGCTGTACATGCATGAAAGTCTACCAGAAAAGTTTTTCTCAAGATTTCCTACTTAATTGTCAGATCAAAAAAGTTTGGGCAAAACTTTGATGCTAATGAGAATTAGCCTGCTGTTGCCTGTCCTTATAATACTTAAACAACAGTTTATTGGGGAACTTATACTGCAAAACAAGCAAAAGAGTTAATGAACTATTTTTTCATTTGAGGAAGATTTAAGTTTGCTTCAATCTGACTGAAATATGGGGAAAAACTCTAGTCATTTCACACCGGTTCATCTGCCTAACTCAAGTCAAACCTGTCAGTGGCTGAGTAAATTGGAGGTATATCTACGTACATATAAATCTATTACAAACAAGCCTTTGTTTTTCATTCTATCTCTGTGCTCTCCAAATCTGACTCCTGAAGATTTAGGCTATGATTGTGCTGCTGGTTTAGACACTGGCTGTCAGTCACAGCAAGTCACTGTTGAAAATGTTTATCTATAATGTTAGCTTTGCATTGCTTTAGGTCTTCAAACTCACTAAATACTTAATTTCTGGGACGTTTTTCATACCTGAAGATGAATTCTGATTAATTTACTTTTGGCCTAGGAAAACTCTTTCAGTGACAGGTTAAGAAGATTTTAGCCTGTTATAATACAGGTCTTTTAAAAATAGTAGAAGTACTTCTAGTTTTCAGTCCAAAGTAACATAAAGCAACATATGAACAATACATTCTTGGCACACCTTGGTACCAAACACTTTCTAGTGGCTCCTTTCCATCAGGTGTGTATAGGTTACACTCCTGTTATATGCATACAATAAAGCTGACTTTATGATGAGGCAAATGACTAGATTACCATTATCTTATTTTCTGTAAGTAGATACAACTACTGTGATATACTGTGGTGCCTGGTACTATGTTCTTCAGACACTAAGACAAATGTAATTTAATTATTTTTTTCCTAATCCCAAAAAAGCTCATGGAGACTTTGGAGGTGATTCAGCACAGGGCCACAAGAGAGATCCAAGGAACATAAAAAAATAGTTTGCAGAAATAAATATTAAAAAAAAAGAAGTCTATGTTTTAATTCATCAGAATGACAACTGAAAGCTAATTTAATACTAGTTTGTTATTATTTACATGGGGAAAGGTAAGTAATACCTCTGTCTTCTTTTACACAGTGGCCAAAATAAGTCTAATAAACCAAAGAAAAAAAGCTAAACAAAACCATACTGGATCTGAGGAGCAAATTTTCAAGAGTGTAATGATCTTTGAAATAAAAACACCATCATTCTTCCAGGATTCTTTCTGGTCTGAAATTAAGACAATTTTCTGGAAGAAATACTGTGATTCAATCAGAAATTATTTGACTTGAAGGAGGTATTACTGGCTAAAAATGCACTGGAAAAGAGTCTCACATGACTGGAAAATTATTTTATACATACATATATAGTCAATTATATGTAAACTTACTTGAGTTAATTCAACTATTAAATATTTTGAAATTTCTGGAATCTTTGTTATTCTGAGTGCTTTTGTTCTGTCCTATCACATCTAGAAATCTGACTTGATCAACTGGACTTGTGTCACTGTACATTGGTGTAGAGCTGAAGCAAAAATAAATCAAAAACTCAAAAAGAAGTGCTCTTTCTGTGATGTTCTTTCTAATTTTTTTTCAGTTTTATCTCCCTGGAGGACCTGCAGCCTGGTGCAAATGTGGTAGCTGTTCTTTCACTGCACTAACTTTAGCACCGAGAACTGACTTAGGCAGGTCAGTAAATGAGAAAGGGAGTGGAAATTAACTCTTTTTCCCAGCTCATTTTTCAGGGATCTTGATTTCTATCTGTACAGATTTTGCTCATATCAGAGTATTTTTCTTCATATGCTTTCTTGAAATCTATTATTGGTTGCAAAATGTGCACAGTTGATTGTGTAAATGACACCTGATCAGGACAGCAGTCTACTGAATTTGTCATTTCATAGGTTTGTATTTTTGGATATTCGAAATGTATGTGTATGTAATGTGCTTATGATCAAGGCTTATGATAATTTAAATCAGTTCTGCAGCTGACCTGGGTGCCATTCTTATTTCATATAAAAAACTGGTCAAGATTTCATTACCCACTCCTTATGACAAGTATGAAAATATTAGATGTCCTTGTGGCAAGTAATTCCCTAACACAAGTCAAGATTTTACTTTCATTTGCTCTCAGAGTTATTCTAGTCTCCAGTATTTCTCTTTGTAAAACAGTAATAGAGGTTTTGGTGTATTTCTGTGATATTACAGTGTAGAGATATATAGAATCACAAGCTCTTGTGAATGAAGCATTTAACTTTCACCTTGAAAATGGGATGAAATGGAACTGAAAATTTGATTGTGTTTCCAATGTTGAGCACAGAGGTTTGCTTGGTAAATCTAAGGTAATTTTGAAACTTAGCATTGTAATATGTGCCATAAAGTTCAGTTTCTGAAATGATTTGAGGGAAAAAAAACCAGAATTAGAAAAACTTACCGTCTACTGGTCACTTAATGTTATTTATTTGTTGGAAGGGGTATGGGAAAAAAACATTTCTAAAATATACTAATAAGGTCAAAATGCATATGCCATATATACTGTAACTATACTGTGAATTGTAGTTTTTGTTTGTTGTTTTTTTTTCCTTTAAGATGAAGAGCATTTGTTGTCTGTTTTGGTTTATCAGCTTTCTCTTGTCAATCTGCTTCAGGAAATGACAAAATCATTCAGTCTGTGGCCCAATTTGATTCAGTATCCCCCTGTGAAAGCACCATTTGTTTACACTGAGAATGAAGAATCAGGTATATGAAGAGATACTGGAATTCTGCCATATGTTGTAGCATATGGGTAGTTTTCGCTGTGTTAAATCCATGTGAAGGAGAGGACCCTCGTGGACAAATGTACTGCATTTTCCTATCTCGAACCCTTAGTAAGAGTACTTAGCACTTTCATAACATTGCAAAAAAAAAATAATTAACCTTAACCAAACCAGAGAATTTGTAAATATTAATATAGAAAATACAGCTTATAACCAGTGACAATGAGGTACAGAATGAGAGTAGAGCTATACTGATCTTGGTAATTAAGACATTGGATCCCCTGCTCTTCTCTGTGTTTTGCAGCAAATGCCACTACCTGTCAATTTGCTATATATATATATAGCAGGCTTTGAAACGTATACCTATCTCTTTGTACATTTTGCACAAAATTACCTTTGTTACATGTTGTTAGTGACAAAGAAATAAAACTGTCACCAGTTTCTAAAATGCATAGAAATGTAGAGAAAAACATATTTTATATGATGAGACATGACACACAGAGATACAAATTCAGTGTGAGCTACTGTAAGTTAGATGAAAGACAGTTTTTGCTCTTATTTCTGCAGTTTGTTACCGAAGGTAGCATTGGTGAAATCCCATTTATGTTGGTATAACTGAGCTGGTTCTGTAATTGAGGAGTGAAATTAAGAGCCATGGCAGGAAAAATAATCAAAAATGGGAGCATAAAGCAGCAATCAGCTTCTTGCTCCTCTTATCCACACATTCTTATCCTCTTATCCACACATTCCTCTCCAAATTTGTGATTGTACACATGCCTTGAGCCCATTCCTTAATCTTGAAAGTTATTTTATTTTAAATCATCTCCAAGAAACACCTTATTACAGAGATAGAACCTTTTCCAAATGCTAGCCTACTATCGTTTCAGTATGACTTCATATAGTACTTATAGCTGACTTCCCATGAAACTTACAGTCATGGCTATAGAAATAAAACCCAGCCTTCTGTAACTATTTTCCATTGAATTCTTAGCTGTTTTGTTTACCTTTTCTTTATCCTGATCATTGAACATATCAAACTGACAATTTTTTTTTTTAAAAATTGGCATACTGGGCTTTCTTTTTGATTTTATTTTATTTTGTTGCAACGCAAGAAAATGGAATTCTAAGAGTTCTCAAAATCCTAACAAAAAGTCAGCTACAAAGAGCAGTTTCAGAAATGTTCTTTTACTGTTTTTCCATAAAGCATATATACGATGCTGTTTCTTTTCATTTCCAGAGAGGTTTAAATGTATTCCCACTTCATTCTGTATGTATTTGTAACATGATTTTGTGGAGTGATGATCTAAAGTGACAAACCCAGAAGATCTGTGTCAGATGGATTTTAGGCCTTAGTCCCACAAACATCTTTCTATAACTTAGTATTGAAAACGTCTGTAATTTTTGTGAAGTCAGTTGAACTTCTTGAACTGTATTTTAAGCACATGTAAAGTCTTTAACTAGTAAATGATTGTAAATCCTTTTGTCTAGTACCAGAATTTGCCTACTATTTAAAACAGAAAGAAAGCAGTATATATCCAGGCTAGAAGGAGCCTTTGGGTACGAGTGGCAGATAATAATTTGTTTAGGCCCTTCTGTCCAAAAGTTATACAAAGAGATATGGGGAATTTTATCTAGTGTAGTTTATACCATTAGGTGCTATAACATTAATGTCATTTGTAACAGAAAACAGTCAGAGTTTAACATTAAATTTAATATTATTAAATAATTATTAAATAATTATTAAATAATTATTAAATATTATATTAAAATATAATAGTTAGGTGTATTGTTAGGTTTTAAGAAGAGTGATGGTACTGAACAAGTGTCCTGGTTTGGTTTTGTTTTATTTTATTTCAATGTGGCTGTTCTCTGGGTAAAACTCAGTTTGCAATTTATCATGGTATGCTTAAATTGGAGAGCCTGATGTTGACATTAATGCATTGCAGTGCAAGCATTCAATATTATTGTACATATGTTATAGCATATGGCAGGATTTCATTCCTCATCTCCTTCTTATGCTCTGTCCTCAGAGTCACTGAAAGTCTGTCCCATGAGATGACTTTTTGTTAAATTAGGTCAGCAACTGAAGTAGGACATGTGTCAACTCCTCTGCTGAGAAATACGGCAGTGTTAACACTTGAAAATTATCTGTTCTTCAACTGTTTTAGGTTGGAAATCTAGCAAGAGATCTTACTCTGACCGTAGATATCTCTGACTTCTCTTCAGTTATTCACTATATACTTAAATTTTTATTTGTTATTACTATATTAACTACACTGTTGTTTCTGGACATTTAAAGAATACTACTTAGATGTCTGTGGGCAGAGTCAAATTCATCTCTGTGAAGCTCCACAGTGGTGTGTATAGTCAGCTAATGCCTTGGCCAAGTATGGTGCTGGTAGTAGAAGAATGCTTTTGCATAAATTTGTCTCTACAGACTCTGGATTGCTTTGCTGTATCCCATTTCACTTTACACATAGCCACTCCTTTCTCTAAGGGCAGAAAAGCATAGCACAAATTGGTGTATGTAGGGTATATCTGCAGGACCTGATCTTGCTCCAGCACAGCAAACAGAAAGAAGTTTTACTCCTGTTTCTTTACCAGAGTTCCATTTCTACTGCCTTTCTGACACCCATGATTTTATAAAACTTTACCACAGCTACTTTCATTTTCATCCTTTTCAGGCTGATGAGTATAAGCCTATTTAATTGTTCTTCCATGCCTGCAGGCTTTGATTAGCTTTCTTGCTGCCTTTGAACATTTTGCAGGTATTCTATTCACTTTTTGAGAAGGAAAGTTTCATACCCTGTGGTATTCAAGAGGCAGACAGGCCATAGATTGATACAGTGTCTTATTTTCTCTGGTTTTTGTTTCCTTTCATTACTTCTTTACCACTTTTTTTATAATATCTAACATTGTATTTACTTTTTTGTGTGTGTGCTACCAAGGGCTGAACTAAAATTTTCATGTAAGTATTGATTTTTCTCATAGATCTCATTTCTGAGTAGTAGCAGTCAGCTCAAATCAGACTTTAGGGCTTGTCAGGTTTAAGTTACAAAATTTAATTTATTCTTTGATGCACAGTTAAGACTTGAATCTATGAATCAGCAATGAACAGAAGTTTCCAGACTGTTCTGACCTTTTTTTTTTTCATTCTTTTATATCTCAGTGCAGATTTTCTGATCCTATTGTCTGGAATACAGAAGTGACAGTTTCAGCTGCTTGTCTTCCAGAAAGATGACTTGTGCAGAAATGGGTGTGTAGAAAGTCTTCTGAAATAAAGATAGAGCCTCTTAGAAGACTGGAATACTCTGACTTGTTTAGTCTAAAAGAGGCATGATTGCTCTCCACAAGAACATTGTGAGGTCAAACACCTAGGAGGGAACTCTTGCCAAGCTAAAGGTCAGATAAATGTCAATATTAGCATAAACCCAAATTTGTGTCAGCAGTCCATGAATAAATTCTGGGCTAGGATTTGGATGACTGCTAACTTCATTGCTACTGGGTTACTGGTGGTAATAGTGAGAAGAAAAAGAAAAATCCCTTTTACATTATGTGCTTTAGAAGTGGAAGAAAGGTGTTTCTCTGATACGCTTCTTGAAGAAGCAGGAAACTAGGCCGTACATAGCAACCTCTAGCCTTGTCTTCTACTCACGTAAGTGGAAAGATGACATTTGTTATCATTTGAACAGCAAAAACAGAATTAAAAAAACGCCCAAAACCCAGCAACTTTGCCCAAACCTTCCAAGAGGCTTTGGGCCTGGTATTGGAACATACATGACCAAATATAATACTTCCAGTAACCCTATGTGCATCAAAAAAAATACAAGTTATAACTAAATCTTTTTTCATTCTTCCTGCTCCATTGTTTAACTTAGAGAACAAACACTATATACTTTACTGATGTCAAATTTGTAGAATGGGTTTTGCAATGAGTAATGTCCCTTGGATGCATGGAGTGGATACTAAAAATATGACTTCTCTTTGCTATTTCTGGCATATTCACTGCCACTTGAGTTTGAACGCTTCCCAACTGAAGTGAAAATACAACTTCATAGAGATAGAGAGAAAAACCGAATTTCTGAATTCTGAAAGTTGTTATTATTGATAGTAACATACCCGGGTGACTGAATTGCAGAATACGATATGTTTCCTGAAACAAGCCCTGGATGCAGAATGCTGCTTCTTCGTTCTTGTCCTTCATTTCTTCCATCCCACCTCCTCCTCTTACCAAGTTCTTTAGAGACAGTTGCAGTCCTTTCAAGCACATTTTTTTTATCCACATTATGTTATTCCATCTCTTTTATTTAGGATTTTTCACACGTCCTTCACATCTCCTTTACAGTCTCCAGCCAATAAGCATTAAGACAAATACTCCTTTACACTTCATGGCTATTCCCTTATCGCATGCATTTTCTGTTGCCTGAAGGCAGATCTGTACAATTTTTGTTACTGAATCTGGAGTTTTTTCTTCCCAACCAGATGGTAGATGTGTAAATATGTCTAAAGACTGAGAATACCATTAACTTGGTTTTTAAAGAGCTCTGGGAGACACAATGTCTATTTCCTTTTAAACTAGGCTAAAAAAACCAGGAGTAATAACTCCACAATACAAGCAAAGCAACTTTAGCACATTATTTTGTCTCTTGTAGCTCAGACTGCAGGGAAAAAAAATGCACTTCTGCTGCTGTGCATTAATCTTTTGCTCTTTGCAAAAGAACACAATCCCCAAGTCATACACAAGCTGGATTTACATTATTCCATTAAGTATTGATTGTAATGCTTGAAGCCTTTATTGTTGTAATTTATCAGAGCTTTTTGCACTGTGATGGGTAGAAAATAATACTGTTCAGCAACTGCTCATTGTACACTCCACAGCTGATAGGGCAAAAGTGGTCAAGAAGTGTTGTTGCTATCCTTTTTTTTTTTAAGTCAGTAGATTCAGAAGAAAAGCTATATTAACCCAATTTGCTCAATATCTGGTGTTAAGCAAATAAACTAAGGTGCATCCAGTCTCTAACTGGACATAGATATCTGAATAAGGATTATTTTACAAGTGGATGGCATTCTCCTAGAGCAGCTCTGTGAGACAAAGTTCATGAAATGCAAGAAGCTAGAATCTCCCTTTTTTTGGCAGAGTGGTTTTCAATCTTATTTTTATCAGAGCTCATCTAGTTTCCCTGTTTAACTTCAGACTGGCGTTATTTCTCCAATAAAACATCAGATTAAATTTTAAAAAAGAAATTGAGCATAATCAGCAATATTTTAAATAAAAATCATATGATCAAATGGAAAAGTATATATGCATAAAGGAGCCAAGGTTGTTTTCTGAAACATTTCACGCAAGTTTTCTGTTCTCTAAATATTCATTTCATAACTGATGACTTGGAAGATTACAATATTGGAAAGCATCTGTTTCAACTCTGTCAAAATATTGCTTCTATACACATGTATTTATACATCTAAAATAAGTCTGAAGGGTGTGACAGAGAAAGTCAAACCACTAGTGTAAGTTTGTCTCAGCAAGAATCTGGTTGAAGTTAATGTGACTACATAAAAATCACATCAAAACTATTCAAATATTAGTTTAACTTCATATAATAGTTTTAAAAACATTGATCTGTGATCTACCCTAACTTTTATGGTTATTATGCATCCCAGCTATGACTTCTGTAATAATTTTTTGTCTTTCATACAGGTTAAAATTCACTTCTTAACTGAAGGAGGGTAACCTGAGCATTAAATCCATCGTTGAGGAGGAACAGAGATACTCAGCTGTCTCACCTTCAGATATTTGGCTACTGAAGAACGTTAAAACTGTCAAAGCTATCCAAACCCTCATTCAGTTTAATTTCTGATGATCTTTGTGCTTATCAGCATTTCAAGGGGATTCTTGGGTACATACTGCTGAGGTCTGGTTTGACGGGTTATTACAGAATGTGGCCTACTGTGCAAAAGATACGAAAGATAAAAAATATTATCTGGTATGTCTTCACTATTGGTTCATATCCTGAAACCAGCAAGTGAGGTATTTAAAGCTTGTTTTTTTAATTGTGCAGTAAAGTGCTTCAGTGGACACAGAATCTTTGCTGCCATCTCCATCTTATTTTTTTCTAGAGTTGGGAATTAGAGAGAGAATTCACCACCTATGGGTGGCAAGGAAGACAGCTACTTCCCTACAGCTAAGAGCTAATGGAGTTGATATCTAGTTCTGCTGTAAAAATTGAAGACTCTGGCATTGCCACAGAGCTGGTTAGATTAGGTGGCTCCATGCCAGATTAGTGGCTGTTGTGAATGTGGTTGGTAGATATCAATAAATTGCTGTGTCCTTCAGAAAGAGCCTGAAAATGTAATTCAGGATTCTGTTAGATGACAGGAAAAATTTCAGGGAAGTTATGCTCACTGTTGCAATGTCAAAGTTCTGTTGCAAAGTTGGCTCTTGAGCAACAGCAGAATCACTCAAGGATTCTCATAAACACTGTTTTATTCAAAATGGAAACATTTCCAGAGTTTAATCCTAGGAGGCACATATAGGACAATCCTATATATCCAGTCCTTGCAGGCATGATGAGCCTGCAAAGTGCTCTGTCATAGCCAATGCCCACAGAAAATAGTGTTGTTCTTTTACATGTTTACCTTTGTTTTGAATTTATTTCCAGTTAGATATATATATTTTAATTGTAGTAATGATAATTTAAAATACTTTGTCTGTTAAAGCTGCATGGACAGTTCAGCTAAAACACATCTTTTTCATATATCGAACTGGAATTGTATCAAGCCTGAGCACTGAGATCAAAATTTCTAATTTCATGGAGCTGCATGAAAATAGAAGAGAAATCCTACCTTATTTTCCTCTTTGGGCCCCTGGCAGCAGTCCACCTGAGTGTGTGGAGAGCACTCTTGGCTAGCATAGCTGACAGTATCAGGCTGTGAAAAGCTTCTGCAGACAGACTGATGAAATAAAAACCCAGGCCTTCAATTCACAGCTTTTCATTGGCCAAAATATCTGTCTTCTTGGAAAAGTACATTCTCAGCCGTGACAAAGAGTGACAAGGTTGATACTCAGACTGGCAGAAATATTTCTGGGAAAGTGTGCTGGAACCCCTTCAAGAGTTTCTGCTAACAGCGTGGCCCAGTGTTTATAATGTAGAGCATGGCTAAAATTTGGAAGAGAGTTTTCTCCATTATAAAGAATTACATAATTGTGCATTGATTAATAATTATACATTACTTTTCTGTGGTTCATACACTATGAAAAATGCACTGTTAAAATCATATGTGATCTTTTAAGACAATGTGAAGAGGAGTGAAAACATCTTCACACTTTCTTAGAAGCACTGCATTATAGGTTTATCCACTCAGTTTTTCTGGGAAAACCTTAGTAATGTGGTGAGTCTCTCAGTACTCCTCATGCCAAAGCTTATCTCTTCAGGAACCTTTTCATAACTCTCAGATTAGAAAGATGGAATTGAATTTGGGCTGACAGGAGAAGAACATGCAGGGCAGTTAAACTCCTCACTTTTTTTTTTGAAGACTACATGTTTAGAAATAGTGTTGAGAGGTGGAACTTCAAGTCAAACAAATGTTTTGGACATAATTCTAATGAACAACTGCTTCTGGGAAAGAGAAGAAAGGGAACTGGCTGTACTTCTTCTGCCATGTTAATAGATTGTATCTTATTAGCCAGGTATATTTCAGGGGAGAGAATAATTGCTTACGGCTGGGAGAATTCTTTTTTGCACATCTATAGTAAAATTACTTTTAATTGTACCTTTAATTCAAACACAGTCCAACAATTACGAAAAAAAATCAGAAAATCACTCCACAGTCATGCTGCATACTTTACATTTAATTTAACTGCCTGTGTTCCAGCACGTCTCTGAGGTGGAAATGGGGACAATGTCTAACTCAAACCCCATCTTGATTTGTGTAATCTTCATCTTGTGGGACAGAATTTGCAATGGATTCAGTTGCAGACTTTTGTTTGTGAGATGCCTTTGAGGCATTGCCTGTGGAAGGATGGATAATAGCATAATCTGTAAGAGTAGGAAATGGAGCTTGACTAGAAGTGAAAGGCCTTCCACAGCAGAAAAAACTGTCATTCATCCTACGTTTATATTGAAATTATCTGAAATAATTTATTATATTCTGTCCCGTAAACGGAGTTATCATCTAAAGAGACACAAAAGATTAAAAAAAGAAAATAATTGCAAGGGTAAAATGGAAAAGAAGCTATAAGTCTTGGCTTGATAGAGCTGTTTTCCTAGAATTTGTTTTTTGGGGCTTAATTAATGATAATGGTTTGGATTATTGCATGGATTGTTCTCCACAACATAAATTCTGAAATTGTATCTCTCCCAAGCAGTGACAGAGCTGGATCGTCACACTTTTATTTTTTAAAGGGAGCCCATAGTTTCTGCTACCCCTTACGAAATTATTTCTTCATTAGGAAAAAAAGAAACAAACAAACTACTCCCCCCCAAAAACCAGATGTCTTCCTCTCAGCAATTCTGTTTAATATTTGACATGTTTTGCTGACTGCTGGATCAACATGGTACTTCATATTTCAATAATTCTTATCTTAAATAGCTACCCTGAGATGTCCCAATTAATGCTCTTTAAAAACACTATTGTACAGTAAATCCCAAGGGGTGTTTACTGGTTTTCCACTCACCCTCAGGGGTTTTTTATGTGTCTCCGTCAGATAGCTCCACTGCTGCAAGATGACTACAGAACCACCAAATCCTGGATTAGAGCCCAAATCGAAGGAAATAAAAATTACTACCAGGCCATTAATTCTCACTAGTGGTCCCACCATTTTGTTCAAACAGCTTTGATCTGATGAGAGAAAAGGAACACTCAGCTATTTCATGAACCTGTGGGTAGTCATATTCTAATCCCTCTGTACAGAGGACAAGAAACTGGTAAGTAAGAGGAAAATGCTGAGGTGTGGGAAATCAAACTGTGTTTGTATGTAAAAGAAAATAGAGAAAGCAAGAAAATTAAAATAATATTGAGTGAGGATTTGATCATAACTCAGTAGATAAATTCACACTAATAAATACATATTGCTCATACTAGCTTGTTTTTGTTTGGAGCCCCTTGCCCAAAGCCAGGCATGATATAGTGGCGATATATAAAATAATTCTAGATGTAGAGTTTACATATGATGAAAGCAGTGTCTGTAACAGTTATGCTTTTGAGATAATGATAATAATTGTTTTATGAGGAAAGAAAAAGATGTAATAAGCAACATCAAAGAGAAGAGGTTACATGCATGGGGTTTTTTATAGTACTTTAGAAGTTCAGTTTGGCAAATAGAACTGGAAAACTCAGATGGAGTCTGTAGAGATGAACATAAAGGTCTCTGGGAAGTCCGCCCAAGTTAAGAAATTAATCTGTGAAGTTCCTGGTCACATGGTGAGGAGTACACCTATGCACAGACACCTAACACAGACCTTCTTTAAATGCTGTGGTGGAAATGCCTTGATTATTATTTCCTGAAGTTATCTTACAGTAAGTCGAAATGGCAGTAAAAATTTGTTTAAATTATCCAGAACTTTTCAAAGGTACTTTTCCAGTAATCCAATCCAGCATATTAAAAATTTTCAAAATGTCTTCATGTCACCAGTTCTTTCAGGTTGAGTTGTCACTGCTTTTCATCTTTTGCGGACAAAAGTTGGAGAAAACAGAAAAAGGAAGCCAAGCTGGGGGGTTCCTAAAATTGTGTTTGCATTCACTCTATATCATGAATTAGATATGAATATAAATTGGGATACAATTGTATACAAGTTGGAAATATTCCAGCTGGAAAAAAATTCCACTCCATAACAGGAAGCACAAGTTTGTATATCAGACTTCTGTGTTGGCATCATAATTCAAATCAAATTGAGTAACAAAACCAACTTCAGTAGGTTGTTGGTGTAGTTCTGATTTTAATGTCTTGATACCCACCTTTTACATCTTTTACATGTAAATCTAGAAAGATTGGAACATGTGTAATACATTAAATATGGGCTTAGCTCTGTAATTTATACCCAGGAGAGTAGTGAAGTCTGGATAAAGAGGAAATAGAGGTTATGAGACTGTGGTTTGGGGGGTTTTTTTAATTTTTAAAAAATTATAATCTCTCCTGAAAACATGTTTTTTCCCAAAGAGATAGAAAATTGAAAGCACCATGTAGTGCCTTCTTGAATAGTTGGTATGTTGAAAACTGCTATTTTTTTCAAGACCAATATTTTGTAGATTACTGAGGGTAGGGAAGAAGAAGAAGAAGAAAGAAGAAGAAGAAGAAAGAAGAAGAAGAAGAAGAAAGAAGAAGAAAAAGAAGAAGAAGAAGGTAATAAAGTAGAAAATTAATAACATTAAATACTTTCCTCCTTCTTCCCACACCTTTCCTTTTATTCCTTTTGTTCTGATGTTTTCTTAATTTGCTCCGTTATTTTCTGGCAGCTGTACTAAATTTTAGAGAGACAATACTTGTTCTAATTTCTGTGAGTCGTGTTGAGGTAGTTATTTCAGGCTCCAAATATTTTGATGTGGATTTGTACAGTTAATTGCAGGGTTGAGTAACCAACCTACCACTACTACTGGGAAACAGCTAGAAGCATACATTTCTGATTTGATCTCAGATTTATAGCCATATTTGGCCATACATATCCACTATTAAAATGTTTTTGCAGTTAATTCATATTTCTATTTTAATAATATATGAGAAAAAAGATCCTCAAATATTTGCCATTCTACAATTTATTTATCTATAAATTCACTTTATGCTTCCTGTTATATCACTACAGGAATTTTTTACACTTGAAGAAAGGAGGACAGGACCTCCTGAAGTCTGAAACATAACTTAAATGGGTGCAGTTCTCTTAGGTGTTTGGTTTACATCAAAGTTTTCAAAGGAAGTTGGCACACCTCCAGTCTTCCCTCTAACTCGCCCCACTCTGTTCTGCTTCCAAAAAGAACACAACCAGTAAAAATCAGCAATTACAGTCAGTATACTGTGTCTTTGAAAGACCAGAAATATGTATGGTATACAAGGAACCAAAGTATTGAAACCTGTTTCTGTTCATTGCCTTTTAATACTAACATTTTAAAGCTAATTTTTAGTGAAAAAAATCATTGTTAGGCTCAGTCTCAGGCAAAATTTGATAATATCAACATAAAAGCAAGATCAAATAGGAGGGGGATATCATGAGATGAATAGGGAAATAAATGCAAATATCCAGCATGTGAAAGGATCACATATGGGACCAGGTTTATTTTGGGTATCTGTTGGCTAACATCAGTAATGTGCATGATACAGGAAGATCAGCAGAGTCGTACCTTCTGAGATGTTTGCAAGAGTGTGTAAGTGTTCCTGTACATGTTGCTTTGAAAGATATCAACTGAGAAGGTTTTTTGGTGGGGTTTTATTCAGTTGATTTGTTGTGGCTTTTTGTGAGTTTTATTTTTGATTTTTATTTTATTTTTACTTCCCATTGACCACAGAATGGTAGAATATACTGAGTTGGAAGGAACCCATCAGGATCACTGAGTCCAACTTCTGGTCCCTGATGTTGTAACACATTACAGGAAAAAAAATTCAAGACAGGGAAATGTTCAGAACAGAGTTGATTGCTCAGAATCAGAAAGGGACAAGCTAAAAAGAGATTCAGAAGGTAGATTTAAAATAAGATAAATCAGTTGAGTAAAAAAGCAAAGAGAAATTGGATGTTAGGTCTGTGCCAGATTTGTTCTATTATTAATCAACATTCTGGTTCTCTAAGACTTAACCAAATCTTGCCGTCTGTTCATCATCAGTCGTGGAAACCATTAAAAGCTGTTTGCATTTAACTTGAAATGAAAAAGACCCTTAAAATTTTTCATTTTCATGTAGAAAAATGGATTTGGAAAGTTGGTAATTCTGCAGCAGCCTAACTTAGATAATTGAACAGACAAGAAAAGAAGAATGAATTAAGGGGAAGCTATGGGTATCTCTGTTGCTTACACAGATACTCCACAGCTCTGTTGAGGGGTGGTTGAGCAAACACACAACCATCACCCTCCCACTCTCCTTACTTATTTAGCTTTTTGCTTCTTTCTTTCTTTCTCCAAAAGGAAAAAAAGGAAAATAATTTTTTACTCATGGTTAATTTCAGAGAATATAGGTCTGGTAGGAAGATGTAAATTGTTAAAACCATTAGGGAACTAATATAATGTCAGCATAAGCAGGATCAATGCAAAGATGAATTCTGGCAATGCTCCAGAGAGAGAAAAAACAGTCTTATGCTGAGAGAGACATAACCACTGGGATATGAGGGAAAATCATTCTGGTTCAGGAAAAAATTAAGTGCTTAAACATGTTGATTTGTTTTTCATATGAGATCACAGAGCTGCTCCTTTAAGCTGACTGACCTGTACTAAGATAAAAATTGGCACTTTCCTTCCTTCTAAATAGTTTGAGTTAAAATCAAAAGATTTTTGCTCTATTGTTTCTTTCTTATCCAACTTTTAAATCCAACTTTTAAATCCACCTTCACCCCTAATTCCACAACTATATTTCTGTTGTGAAATTTTGGTATTGACAGAGAGAGACATGGAATATAATGCTAATATCCTTTTCTTTGGCTATTTTGTCTTTTACTTCTTAATTCTGGACCTTCAAAAGCTAAAAGAAATAGTACAATATGTTTTAGTGTTTTAATGATAGGAAAACAATTTGAATTAGAACTGTTGTAGCTGCATTCTGGTCACATGTGAACACACAGGAAATCGTGTAGAATCAAGTTTTGACACAGTGATTACACTTCAAATGCTGTGTTACCTCATTTTGGTGATGAAGAGATTTAGTATGTTAGTTTCTATTCTGCTCATAGATGGATGTGCAGAGGCTGGTATGTTTCACAGCAGCATTATGTCTTGATTTTCTTCTGGAGAACACAGTGGAGGAATGGCAGTGAATTTACCAAGCTTTCTGAACATGGTCTGTATGAGGTTTTATACGGCAAATTGCCAGAATAAAAGCATTAAGTGGCTAAAATTCTGAAAAATGTACTAATAAATGGATAAAACAAACCACTTACTGTACGAAAATGTTTCAATCCTTTAATTTTCACAGCTCAATTCTACACTACTGCCTCTTATTCCAATAAAAAATTATACATGTTTTGCTCAATAAACTTATTATATTGTGGAGGAATATATTCAATTTAACTAAACCACAAGGAAATAAATACCTTTTAGTCATAGAAGTGAAAAAAATCTGATTTGTACATTGTTATGCTGCCAAGAGATTACTGTATTTGGGGAAGTCTTTTAAAATGCTCACGAAATTATGTGAAATTGTGAGGGTAGTAAATAATTTGTTTCAATTTTTAGATTTCTTCTGTCATTAGCGAAGTCTAGCTTAATGGATCATGTGTCATACAACATTACCTCTTTTAAGATGAGAATGTTCCGTGTCACATGGTTAGAAGAGTTCCTGCAAGATCTTTGACACATCTTTTAAAAAGACCAATGGAAATTTCCCTCATTTTTCTTAGCGCATTGCAAAATGTTGGCGTCCATCTTGCTGTTTGCTCTCAGTTTGCTTGTGAATACATTAAAAGTAACTGCTTTCTGAACAATGGGGAGGATTGATATTTAAGGTTTGTAAAGCACCATGAGATTCTTATTAAGGATTATGTTGCAAAAGCAGCATATTATTTCCTCCTTCTTCAGGATTAAGATACAGGTTAGTGGTCCATAAGTAATACCAAAGATCTCTGGATCCCGTGAGAACAGAACCTAATGTTTTTTGTAATCTGTAGTTGTAAATATGTTTATAACTTTTATCATTGTACAAGTGCTCAAAACAAGTTGAAACAGCCTTTCTGCATCAAGTCAGAAGACTGCTTCAGAGCAGGAACTTGAAATGGACAACCCTACTGATTCTTAACACCTTTAATTTTATTGTATCAAGTTTCAGAGATCTTCTTCTCTGGCTTTTCTCAAAAAATGCGACGTTCTTGTTCTTTACGTTATTGCCAAACACAATCACATCATTACTCTTGAGTTAATATTATGTATACTAATTGTGATTTAAACTCTTTAGTTTCTGTGCAGCGTGGAACTGCGTGGAAATATTATCTGATGCGAACAATATGGAAATTGATAAAACAATACAATATTTTTCATTTAAATGTAAGCCTGTGTTTATGTTTAGGCTTTGCAAAAAAATGTGTTAATCATCTGTACAGTTTTAATCTGCAATGATTCTGTTACGGGACATGTGAATGTAGTTTTATTATGGACTTTAAATGCTCTAATTTATTCAGAAACCAGAAGAAAGAGCAGCATGTGAAAATATTGTGTCATGTTACATATTTCCAATGGAATAGCAGAGAGTGGGGATGTGGGTTCAGCCTACAAATAAAATGTCACATAGTTCTAGGAAAAGGAGGGAGAAGAATTGTTGAGGAGAAGCTGACCTTGCATTCAAAGCCTTGGAGCTACACAGGTCAGCCTCAAGCCCCTGTTGAAGGCCTGTTCATACCCTCAAGTGCTTAAGAACACAACATGAAGCTATTATTATAGAAAAATAGTGTTCATCTGCATATATATTTTTTTACCTATGATAAAGTTCTTTTATATACATATATAATTTCACAGACGGTTGTGATATAGTTGTCATTATCTTGCTTAGAAAGATTTTATTAGTCTGCTTGATTATTTTTAAGCACAAAATTTCACTTTTGTGAAAGCAGACAATCTTTGGTGCTCAGTAATCAATCTGCATAATTTCTTACTCTGGGCACAGGATATTTTGGAAATGAATCAAGAATAAAATATTAGCTATTTAGTGATTTTTTAGTCAACCAAAGTCAACATGACAGTTTCCAGGCAGTAATGTTGTTTCAGCCTTCAGAATACAGAATAAATATGAGTGGTCCACAGGCAGAAGATCGAGACAAACAGATTTAGATATGTATATCTAACTACATATAATATATATATATATATATACAATATGTATATATACAATAATATATGTATATATACAATTTGAATATATAAATAGAACTATAAGTATAGCTAGAAGAAAATGAAAACACATTTTTCTAATGTATAAGTACTGTGTTATAGAACGATGGAGATGTGTCACAAAGGGAACACTCTCAAAAGTAGTCTCAGGGCAAGTCGTAGAAGAAAACCTTTCCAGTCAAGAGGATGTTTCAGGTACAACTTCAATAAGATCTTGTCTAAAAGGTCTTGTCTTTCTTGTCTGAAAATATTTGATCAGAAACGGTTGTAAGATTAACATAAGAGTTTTCCTGGTAGAAAACTATTAACAGTTCACCGCACTCCACTTCCATTTTTCTGCTACGTTATGGAACTGATTTTTTCCCATTCTCAAATCAAGTATCAGCCTGACTTACACCTGACCCTGTACCATGCTGTTTATTTTTTACATATTGTATTCTCAGCTTGAGTAAATTAGTGTACATTTACATTGATGTTATTACCATTATTCTTATTGACTCTTGCTGAGGCCATTGATCTAAGTAAATTGATGTTTAGTAATCTTTAAAGGCTGGCACAAGAGTTTTGCAGAAGTGGACAGTAAACTGGAAAGGTGCAGTTTCCCATAAGGCTTAGATTACTGGTAGTAGAATACTTACCACATCCCTTTTTCTGGTCCTGTAGAGGTCTGTGGTTTTGCCTTTCTAGAAATTATCAGCTTTAGACTGAAGAAGAAGCTTTTGTGTCTGAGCAAAATATGAGTTAAGAGGAAAGGATTTAACTAGCCAGCATGTTTCATATTTTGGAGTCCTCCCTACTGACAGAGAACAGTCATTCACTCTGCAACATTATTTGCCTCATTTTCTCTTGATTCTTCTTATAAATCCTGTACTATAAACTTCACCTCACCATCAGCACCCTTAATACTGTAACACTCTGTAAGAAACAGATCTTATCTTTGGGAAATATATTCTTGGTAATGGTTTCAAAATGAGCAGCATTTTTCAGGTTTGGCAATCTGCAAACTGCATTTTCTCTAGCCTTTTTGCATGTTTTGGAAAAGGCATGAAAAGCATCCTCCTTCTGTCTGACCACCAAGAAGAAAGTGAAGTGTAATTAAGTAGTGAAGCACAGTCCAGGAGTCCTTCTGCAGAGGTAAGAAATTATAGAGGAAGAGTCACTTCCAGTGTTATCCAGGGAAAAGTTTCATAGACTTGTAGAATAGTTTAGGTTGGAAGTGACCTTTTAAGGTCATCTAGTCCGCTCTCTCTGACATGGGAGGAGGGTCCTTCAACTGGAAAGGTTTGCTCAGAGCTCTAAATGTTCCCAGTGATGGGATATCTACTACTTCTCTAGGAAACCTGTGTCAGTGTTCCACCAGCCTCTTCATAAAAAGTTTCTTCCTTATACCTGAATCTACCTTCTTTCAGTTTAAAGTCATCACCCCTTATCCTGTTGCAACAGGCCATGCTAAAATGTTTATAGGCCCTAATTCAGTACTGCAGGGACTCAGAGACGTCTTCCCAGAGCCTTCTCTTCTCCATGCTAAAGAACACCAATGCTTTCAGCTTTTCCTCATGTGAGAGGTGTCCCATCCCTCTAATCTAATATGCTGCACACCTTTAAAGAACAGTAAGTCTTCTCATTTTTAACCACCTCTAGGCTCATTCTGTACACTTGCAGCCTGTTTGGTAGTTTTCTATGCTATGGTCCAGACCCACATGCAGTCTGGAACAAGAGGTACCTTACCCAGAATTAAAAAAACCTGATCAGCATCTTCTCCATCATTTGTCCCCATCTTCTGCAAATACTTTTGTCAATTTCTGCCTGTCAGAAGCCCCTGAATTTACCACTGGAAATAACACTCCTAGGTGGCATTTGGTATTTGGTTGACTGATACAAATGCATAGTAGAAGTAACTGGGCAGTAGCAAACAGTTTTCCTTGTTTCTTCTCAATAAACTAAAGGTCAGCTTTGGAAGTTGAGGCTCATGACCAGTGAGGACATTCTTGTTTAGTATTCATCAGTGTAAAAATGTGATAAACATTTTTTTGCTCAATGGACAAGATCCTGGTTGGTGCTGAACAGCTGTAGATTGCAATTACAACATCAAAAATATATAAGATGTAGTAAGATTTATATTTGTGCCACAGAGCTTCAATACAATTTTGAGAAGCACTTAGGAGCTAAAAGCTTCTGGGATTTCTGTGACTTAAGTAATTTAGGTTCTTGGAAATTTTACTTTCCCCTTATGTTTCAGATGTGGCAATAAAGGACAATGTGGTACATACAGGGAAAAGGTGGAACTGTGAGGATGAAGCATGATGCAATTTAAAGTCCATTAAATGGGCTGGTAGGTATCCTGGACAGATGAAATAAGCCTTTCTCATTGTAAAAGGGAAATGCAAATAAGTATCACATATTTTTAAACAGTAATAAAAATACAATATGTAAATATTTCTTCTGTCATAAACGTCTGCCCTTCAATCCATTTTTCTAACCTTAATTCACATGTGAACTGCCACAGGGTTCCTCAGATAAAATACCAGTAATTCAGGCCATAAATGAATTAATCAGTCCTGTATCAGTACACAAGAAACTTGCTTAGTAGAAACCTTGGATCATCAGTACATGTTCAGGTACCTGCCAAGCAACTACATGCATATGTTTATCTAACGATGGATCCTCAGAAGGACAAAACTACAAAATTTGATCTACTGTCAGGATACTACTCCCTACATCCTTCTGAGGATCTGACATGCTTTATGGATGTTAGGTATCAACTTATATACTCTCTAAGAAGTAATGACCATTAAAATTTTAATCAGGACAGGACCAAAGTGTACAGTCAAACTGTAGCACATAGACAATTCCTGAGGCTTCTTTCTAGCCTTACAAGCCTACAAAGAGATGTGCCCCACGGGAGGTCAGTAAGGACACAGGTTGCAGCAAGTGCTTGTTTAGTAGACACATTTTTCTTCTGAAATTTAGAGTCTGCCTTAAGTAAAACACTGGTTGTGTGTATGAAATCAATCCTTGGTTATGCCCTTAGTAGCAGCAGTCTTATCTGCACAGTGGGGAAGATGTTTTTTCTTAGCTCAGAGATTAAATTAATTCACAGATGTTAATGAGGTGCTCAGACTCTGGCAGTGCTGATGAGGACAGAGGCAGGTTGCAAAGTGGAGTGGGCTGTCAGTGCTGATGCAGCACACCTGCAGGGCCCTCACACCCTATCTTTTTGGTAATTAGTGGTGGTGTCTGAAGGGCTCATGCAGTGACACTGTGCCTGCTCCTTCACCATTAGGTCTCAGGGTTCAGCGACTACCTACAGCTGTCCTCCTTGAGCACAGCCTTTGAAGCTAGTCTGCCCTGTCCTTGTAGTTCAGTGGCCTTTGCTGGGGAGAAAGGAGTTGCCTTCATCTATCCACCGCTTTGAAGTTTAATACAAATATTGTGAGTTAAAGAGGTTTGATTTTTTTAATTGCCTTATTAGGAGGCATTTTAATTTGAGGAGAATGCATTTTAAAAATAATAATTTAAAAATAAGCATGTATTCATCATTGTTGCTTTTTCTGTCAAAAACTCTGGGAATAGTTCCAATGTGGGATTGAAAGACTTTCTATATTTCTACAAAACAAAAACAAAAAACCCACAACTTTACCACCACCCTCCCCACCCCCACAACACTATAATACCCAAGTACCTAAGCTCTTGATTTACTATAATATCAAGACTTGCCTGAAGTAGTTCAGAGGTGATCAAAATGAAATTCCCTCTCTTGCTTCCAAGTGACTAGTTCTCTCCTATCAACATGATAAAGAGGGAGTGGGGTAGGATTTGTAAAGAAGGGACAATAGTGAATGCATCTCTGTCTGGTTTCATTATGTACAATTCTGGCTTTGCTGCTTTACTTGTGTCATCAGTTCACACTCTTGGGCTGGTGTCCCAAAATGTAATCAGAAGTAGCATGGACTCTTTTTTTTTTAACTGGCACATGGTGTCATTCTTGTCAAGATGTTGTCTCTGGTTACAATAATTTTAACCTAATAGTTGATTCAACAGCCTGTGTCGAATAGCAAAACACTTTTGTGGTGAAAGAGTGATAACAAAATCACAAATACAGTCTATGAGAAAAAATGCCCTCATCAGATGAGGAGGATAATATTTACAAATTCCAAATAATTATAAATTACTTGAATAATGAATTGATATGTGATCCAAAATCCAGAAAAGGATTCACCTACTAATTATTACCATCAATTCAGCGGATTTATTTAAACTTCAAATTCCCTGATTCCTAATATGTATGTCAAGTGTCCAGCAAGCGTCAGTAGGGCTCTTCAGCCAAATATGAGTAACAAAAGCTGGATGCAAACTGTGAATTTTATGTCTTTGAAATCACATTCACACATGACTATGATCTTTCATCTGCAGACATGTGTTTAGTGATCACCACGAGTGTGCAGTTCTAACATTTATTATACATTTCTTCTGAGTTCTTGTTAACAAAACTTTAAAGAAAGAAAAGATCTAAAGAAATACTATTTGACCTCAACACCAGACAATGAAACTCAGCATTTCCATATTTTCAATTTCGCAGCTTTGGAAAAGTGATGTCTATACTGGGAAAATGAACAATGTTAGGAAGGAGGTACCATTGCATGCCATTTTCTCACCTACAGAATATAGAGAATCTGTTCACACAGAAGGCCTGTGAAGTATAAATGAAGTGTGAGATGGGACCTGATTAGGACTGAAAAATACCCCTTCTCTGTAGTACCTCTACTGAACTTGGAATTTCCTGCAATTGGAAAGTGGCTAGTAGTTTTTCTACATGGGTAATGACTAGAACTACAGGACTAGGTATTTAGAAAATGTAAAGCTATCCTTATCAGATCAGAGCTACATGAAGGAGAATTTAATATTTTTAATGTTTGTATAGAGATTTATCTCAGAGTCACTTCTTTCTTTTATATTATTTTCCAGTCTAATCTAATATTTGCTTGGAATCTTCCTTGTGTTCAATACTTCTTAGAACTGTAATAAATAATCCAATTCAATTTAGAAAATAATAATGTTTTCCTCCAAATTCTAATAATCCTCTGATACAATCTGTCTCAGTTATAGTAACATGTAGTAATTTCCTTTCCTTTTCAATTTCTTTTCCCAGTTATTTTTTCTTTTCAATCTTGTTTTTTTATAAGAGGTTCTTTTGTTCCAAGGGTTTGTAACGGGTTGGCAAGGCTTTTTTGAATTCATCGTTCCATCATATTGTTTTCAATTTCTTTCTTTAATGTACTAGATATTAGTCCTGAAAAATAATGCATAATCACTAATGGATATTAAGTGCTGCCTGGCACAAACTTTTCATTCATTCATTTAAAGATATATGTAATAGATGTCCTGGTTGTTTCTTCTGGTTCGGTTATCTTGTGCAGTACATACAAAAGACAGCTGTGGATTCCTTATCCTTTTCAGGTAGTAGGGGCAGAAGTTGCACAGTTTTTATTAACACATGGATCATAGCAGATCTCCAATGAAACGGACCTGTTTCATCCTTCAGAATTTCTTTGCCAGACTAAAGTTAGTATGCGGTATTTCTCTGAAAACTCCTGAGTCATTCTTACTGTTGTAAAGGTTACTTTCTGTCTTAGATACTTTGAAACCCTTGGGGATCAAGTTTAAAGAGCTGGTCCACCCAACCTCTGGTTGTTTATAATGTTTCTTTTACTTTTCGTACAAGCTAAACTCTTTCAACATAATTTACCAGATTCATAGTGAATAAGTATTGATATAAATAGCTTGGTATTTTTATAAACTATTGTTTAATGGCCTCAGGATTGTGGAGACAAATGAAGGAAAAGAAGTTGTGGTAGTTAACAGGAAGGTTCATAAAATGCATATTCTAGCCATGCTTTCATCTGAGGCGGTGGTCAACCTCTCAAGCCACTCAGACATGGACTGAGAACTGCTTTCTTAGCCCTGTACATTGAGGATAGAGATTCGTCCATGGGATGGTGTCAGCATGGTTGATAACTAGAGCTCTCTCAGATGTAGATCTTATGTTCCATCTTCAGAGAAGGTATTAAATTTCTTAACCCTGTGGGAAAAGCCACTTAAATGTTTTTCCAAGCAAGGCAAGCTGTATTCTAGCAGTGATGGCTCATACAAGCAGCTCTTTTATAGACATCTGTTATGGTTGTTTTAGCTATAAACAAACTTCTCTCTCTATGTGTTTGGCTTTCCAAAACTCCCTTGTAACACTATGCAGAATGCATGTTTGCTTCTCAGTTGGCTTTGGACCTTGGCTGACTTTTTACTTTACATACCAAGAATGCCAAGCCACATGCTTCCAATTTATCAGATCTTCCAGAGGTGTTCTCCATTTTGCTTCATTCACCCTCTCCTTCTTTCTCTTATATGGATACAGGTATCTAACTAGCTTGTCATTACGTCCTCAATTTAGGGATTTGTTTCAGGGGTGCATGGTGCTTGAAAATTTTAGCCCAGTTTCTCAAATTTAAATCTTCTGCTTCTGTTGAATGAATTATCACTTCTGTAGAAGAGTGCCTTCTCAGCACAGTGTCAGCATCAGGTAAACATTGACACAGTTTTAATTCGAGTAGCTTAAGGGAAATTTTTTTACTATAGTAATTATTTTAAGAGTACTACAGATGCTTGCACTTTTAAAGAGAAATAAAGCAGCAAAAGTTTCAGCATAAATTGTAAAACAACATAGTATTACAGGTTTGTGTGGACCTATACATTATGTGTGCAGCTGGGATCTGAGCTCTTCTGATTTTTTTTTTTTTTTTTTTTTGACTAGTTAACATGTTTGGAGGCCAAATAATTCTCTAGAAAAAAAAAATAATGGCTTTTCTATGGGATAGATCTTACAAAGCATAAGCCCAGCAAAACTGCTTCCCAGGATAGTCACGGACAGCTTCACTTCTTGGCATAATCTTATTCTACAAAGTCAAACAACATTTTTCTTTCCTAAACTAAAGTAAATTTTACTTAATCAAAGTAAATTTTGCTTAATATTTCTTTTTGCTGTTGAGAGATAATAAAGAGGTCAGTGATCTCTTCAGCTGAAAAGTTCTTATTCGATTTTGCTGGAGTCTTATGTCCTTCTCCTAGAAGACTTGGTACTGAACTGTAAAATGATTATTATGCTAAGGACACTACTGTTAGTGAATCATTGGATTATTATTATGATTGCATTATTATTAAATATGGTTTACAACAAAAATTATATAGCAATATGAGAAAGAACATGTGTTATAATGTCATAAGAGTGTACATTTAAACCACATACCTAGGCATTAAGCCAGAGAATGTTTGATTGTTATCCTCAAATATTAAGTGTGCTTATGTCTCTCATAGTAGAACAAACAGAATATTCACAATTGTGTCGTGACACCTCCATTATGTGTGGTATAGAAATATAAATAGGATGTGATAGTCTGAAAACTGCCCAAAGTTTAAAACTTACTCCCAAATATCTCCTCTTCCTCTACAATAGTGACTAATGGTAACATAATTTTGCTTTTTTTTCATGGTGCGTTAGTGATGCATTCATGTGTGCATCAAGCTGAGATGACAAAATAGAATATAAGTCTAATTTTTCAAAGGACCTAAAAGCCTCAGGCATGTATTTTGAATGCAACTTCGTACTCAGAGTGCTTGTTGCTGCTTTTGATGATGACTCCAAGAGCACAACTGCAGCACCCATAAAAAGCAGAAATCTCTGAGCTAGCAAAACTAAAAGTGACCGAGTGAGAGATCTATATTGTTGAGGAAGTCACACTTGCTTAGGTCTGGAACAATAAGGGAGTATTCATGTTGCCCTATACCTAGACAAAATTTATAAAACAAAAACAAACCCACAAACAAACCCCAAACCGCAACAAGACCCACCCAAAAATAAGCCACGTGAGAAGTCTCTAACCTGTACATACTTAACCCTCATTTAATTGTCTGAGTTATTCATTAGACATATGTGAACATTTCCAAAACTGAGTTTGTGCTTTCAGTAGAGCTTTTGCAGAATTAACCTAAAAAATATTAATGCACCTTTAATGCAGTTGTGAAGAATTTTTATAAAATCTAATAATTTAATTAGGCCTATATTTGATAGCTCTCATGAAAATATATGGAAACACAGATCACAACACATCTCTCAAGAATTTATCTTCCTTTGCCCTGAAACATTCAAATTATGATCCATACTCCTGTGAGGCAAAATAAACAGGCCCACTTTTTAAAATACTCCTCAGTCTGTTTGCTTTGTAATAATTTAGCTACTCAGACAATGGAGACTATTTATGCCTACCCACATGAATATTCTGTTTAGAGAAACTTTGCTACCACATCACAATAACATCAGTGTTGTTGCTGTCCTTTTCTTTACTTCCACCCTCATTTCCAAAAGATAACTCATAACTCTAACAAAAAATATACTCTGCTGCAGATGGATATTGTTAATATTTCTATTGTAAGTCTGCATACACAGCAAAACCCATTATTTTCATGTTCATCTTCACTGATGTATCTCAAGAAGACTGCAAGTTCGTGTAGGCTGACCACTACAGAGGTCAGAGAGGAAGCACAGCTAGATATGAGGACAAGCTGCTGGAGAATACTTGCTTAAAGGTAGCTTCTCAATTTCTCAGAACATTTCATGTCTGAAGAAAGACTAAATGTAGTGTTGCTCTGAAATGCTGAAGAATTTTTTGCTGTCGCTCTTGCAGACCAGACTAGGTGGTTGAAATCTCAGTGAGAAATATAAAGTCCTGCACATGGCTTAGATCTGTCATGTCACTCTACAATGTACATGATGATATGAAGGCTGAACAGGAAATTATGTCTGCAGATCCATATGGCCACAATCTGCCAAATATAAGGGTTGGTGAATCTAACTAAAGCTTGTTAAAAACGTGGCTGTTGCAACAGCCTGTTGTTGCCCAGTCCTTCTGTGCAGTGTGAAGTGTAACAAAAGCGTACATGTATATCATGGAATTAAAATTATCATCTCCATGGAAGGAATGAGAATAGGTCACACATAAGGTTTTCTCCTTATCTAGATATCTCTCTGGGTATACCTTTGACATATTCATGAATATCATATGAATTAAAACCTCTCATTTTACACGGAACGCAACTGTAATTCATAAAGATTGGTGGGATACTGAAAAGAATGTGCCAACCTTTTTCTAAGGTGTCTGTGTAACCTGATATCTACTTCGTTAACAACATTCCCTGCACTGAATTTGTTTAGATGAATGAATCTATTCTTGGTTATTTCATGCTATATTTTTATGCACAAGACTTGACTGGATGGTATAGTGTAAAAACAGAGTGCTGCTTTCATTTGTGAATTCACAGAGCTGAATTAAACAGTGGAAATATATATTCCAGATAGCCAGAATGAAATCTTAACTAGCTGTGATGAAAAATAAGATATCAAACAAGGACTATGTCTATTTTGTTGTCATAAAATATTGTTGAATTTTGTTTTAGTGACTTAGTAGTGGACTTTGATAAAAAAATCAGTTAGAACTGCAGTTACAAACATGAAGAATAAACCCTCAAGCTTTAACTTGCTGCAAGTGCTCATTTGAAATATGAGTATCTTTTCCAAAGAATTGATGAAACTGAGTTATTTTTAATATTTAGAAATTATGAAGAAGGAAAGAAGGATCTTTCCACATCATTTGTTAGTTTATCATTAAGCACGCAGAGTGTTTGACTTTTCTTCTACCCATCTTCCTTCTAAGCTCTGTTTTGGACATCTTCCTTCCAAGCTCTGTTTTGGAAACACTATTACTGGTGGACTTCTGCCCAGCACTTTTCATATAAGCCTATACCAGGTGAAAAAAATGTTTTGGATATGTTCGCTACACGTCAAATTATACTCTGATCCTTTTCATTCCTTTTAAAAATGCTTCTGTTTTCTGAATCCATTGCAGCTCTCTTTTGTACTGTGTACAAATGTTCAGGTTTTGCCTGGAGTTCTCCTTTGGGCTAACACATGTCATGCTGCAGTGGAGATCTGCTCTCATGAAAATGCAAGAAGCATCAATGAACTCTGTCATTATGTAGTTATCTTAAATGGTGGGACATAGGACCCATGACTTCCACTTTTAGGTTCACAAAGCTATTAACTGGAGAAGGAAGCTGCAGGAATCCAGTACGTGTGTTGTTAACTTGATACAAACATAATGAACAATTGATAAGACACCACTTGACATGAAACGATTTTGGAGATTTACCTAACAAACCTATGAATTACACAAAACATCTCTGGTCTGTAAACAGATATAAAAACTGATCTCAACTGGTGTGTGTAGAAACACTAGTTTTACCTCTTGAGTTGAACTCAAAGAACTTGAGAATGTTTGATTTTCAAATATTTTATTTCACAGTCCTCCAAAGTGGGAAAGTGGTATAACATTTTTTCATCTTGTAAGGAGTGAAATGGAAAAAACAAGAAGAGTTCTGCTTTCATATCATTGATGCCAATGAGAAAAAGGGGGAAAGCCCTGTTCCAATGACAAGTTGACTGCATACGTGCTGGGGCAAGACAGTTGTAAAAGGCAGTATGTCCTGCCTTTTGCATATTGCTGGATCTGAGTTGGCAGGTTCTACAGTAGTTAGAAGAGAAAAAGAACTAGTACCTTTCAGCTATTACTAGCCCCAAAAACCAGCCTAAATGGTTTATTGGAGCTGCCTTGCTACTATGACAGCTATCTGGATAAAAAAATTTGATATTACTGCGTAGGTTCATGGGTGCATTATAAAGCTGTAGTTCCTTTAATAAACTGTTAGAAAAACATACAGAATATCACTAGGATATGATTGCTATTGGCATCAGAATGCATTTTTTGTTATTCTTTATGGAAAGCAAACAATTTAGTACTCAGCTTTCTCAGGGAAGAAAGCCTAATGTGAGTAATTACTGATTAGTAAGTTCAAGTACTAAGAAATGACTGAAACAAATAAGAGCCATGATGCATTCACGTATTTGTATAATTTTTACTGGTCTGTATTTTGCAGTCTTTTACAGCTATTTCCCAGTTTCATTGAGCAATCACTGTTTATTCTTTTCACCATTCCAGATTCATCTTTGCAAACCCAACTGGAAATCCCCATTAATTAGAAAAAAAAGAAAAGCAAATACTTGACTAATCAGCTGTTAACGATCAGATTACAGTAACATGCTTTCAAAATCAAATTGGAGGAGAGGAAGGGAAAACCCTTAACAATTCATGAAGTAGGTAGTAAATCTAACTGACAGAAGATAAACTTCTCCAGCACTGAGGCAATGAAAGTGGTGTTGATCTATATAGCTGCAGATGTGGCTCCAGGGTGCAATCTGTCCAGCTGCTCAATATCAGTGCTGCCACATGGGCACTGCAACAGGGAAGATAAATAATAAACCTATTAGTCAAAGAGATAAATACAATTGGCAGCTGCTAATTTTCACACCAAAAGCCTGCTGGTTCCTGTTGTTAGGGGAAAAGAGTACTTCTGTTAGGTATCTGATGAACACAAATAGAGGAAGAAGGAAGACCTTGCTAACTGTCTTAGGTAAGTGAGGAAGGATTTTTGAATTTCATCTTCTAGCTTGCAGTTGGTTATGCCAAAGAATACCCTAAAAAGATGGCTGTGCAGAGAATTCAGATAGAAGTTCAAAATTTAACTCCACTGAAAACAAACTTAAAGAAAGCTGTTTACCTTGACAGTATGATTTCTGCTTTATGAGCCTGGCACAACCTCATGTGCAGAACCACCAAATCCAGGATACCACAGGAGATAAGCCATTTGTCTTTCCTCCATGGTTAACCTAGAGGAAGTCACTACAATGATCTTGGTTACACATCTGAAGCAAGTGAAAGATTCAGGTGCAAGCAGTTCATTTTGGTTGATATGTGATTATTAAAGAACAGATGAGAATTATGGAAGCCATCCCAGGCTACCTGGGGGGGAGTTTTAAAAAAATTGTGGTTGGAATAATTTCAAGATGCATTTCTGGAGACTGCAGCTCCACATAGCTTCCCTGCAGAAGCATAGAAATCTTCAATCCAGTCATTAAATCCTGGATTCATTGATGTAAATTTTCTAATCCCAGAAGCCAATTACTAAAATATTTTGCCATTTTTCCCTTTGTATCTCTTATTGAAGAAAGGAAAAAAAGGAGCTTTCATATTTTTAAGGAATTTATTTTTTTAAAAAAACTTTGGTTCCTGTGATCCAGAACAAATCACTGAAAATCTTGCTTTGCTGGTTAATAGGAAATCACATTTGAAGGATTACTGAGGTTCATCTAAATAATATTACAATGGTTCCCCCTCAATTTTGTCTTAGAGCAAGAGATTGAAAAGCTCCCAGTGTAAACTTACCAAGACTGAGTGTGGGCTCTAAAAATTGAATAATAAAATGAAATCCTCTGGCAGGCAGGTGGAAGGATACTGCCTGCAGTACTGTGTTTTCTGATGCCATCCAGTGAGATAATGAATCCATGTCTATGGAAATTGATTCATTAATATTTCATTGAGTCAGCTTCAATACAATTCATGAACTGCCCCTAGAAATTCAATAAGTGAATTCAATGAGATGCAGAGCTTAACAAATCTGGAACAAAAAGTAAAAATACTATGAGTTGGTAATTACCAGTGGAATTTGCTGTAGGAAGTGAACCTTGGCAATAGGATTTTATGTGTGTATTTTATCTTCAGTAAAGCCTAAACAAAACAGCTGCAAACATGTGTACACATGTGGACCCAGACAGTGATATTAAAGAAACGTTGAACCGGATGGGGTTTTGAAAGGAAAAATAAATTACCTTTTAATGCTCTTGCTTGGTTGAAATTTAAGCCTAAGCTGGATTTGTGTTTTTCCGTGGTAGCTGTCCTTATAATGGGCTCTTGCTACATAATACTTCAGCCTTGGCAGGTGTAGCTGCAGAACCCAATGCACAGGTTGTGACACAAGCTTCACTCTTCTATCTCTGTTGTGAAGTCTGTGGGAAAGAAGTTTTACACAGCAGCATACAATGAAGCTTGCTATTTTGCTACATTTTGTTCAGTCAAAGGATATGGGACAGATGTGAACATTTAAGCCACCTTGGAAGAAACGGTGAACATGGTACATAGCTGAGGTTTTGGGTCAGACACACATGCATGCCAGGAGCTCAATTCACCATGCAGAACTGGCATCAAAGGGACTGATTAGGAAAAGAGATTCAAATTACCTTGTCGACTAAGTAATTGGCCTTTGAGTGTTCCTAAAAAGGGACTGATAAATAATTTTATTTTCATTTTGTATCAGTGTCTCCAAGACCATGTCTGACTAACCTATATTGATGTCTTTTAATTAAACCATGCTTGATATGCTTACGCTGCAGTGGTGCATACTGAGTTGCATGCTAGACATTCCAGATAAAGTAATTATGCTATTTGTCACTGTCATGATTAATGTGTGACAGCTGTTATGACAGCTGTGCCACTGTTTTGTCACAACACTATGTTCATCCATAACAAAATTAGGTGTCTCATTTGAAGGTACGCAGTTGCTACTATTTTCCCAAGAAGTAAACAATGAAGAAAACTGAGAAGGAATATTACATGAACTCTGTGAAAAATAAGAGAAATGACATCTCTATTTTTTCCCTTAAATGATGCTTGCTTGCATTGGAAATGCAGATAGCTCACCTTTTGCAAACAAGCTGTCATACAGAGCCAATCCACAACTAATCTAACAAACAAGGTCTTTCTATGTGGAAGGATTGCTTCATAATTTGAATTTACCTTGTCAGGCAAGGCTTTAGATGTTATCTAAATTACCATTGGCTGTAACAGTCAGGGAGGGGGGTTGGAAAAGGGAGAAGCTGGAAGAAAAAGCAAAGGTTGTAAATAACAGAGCTTGGTAGGCACATCATCCTCTCCTTTAGCAGCCAGTCAAGCAAAGCAAAACAAATAACCTCCTCTGACACATTCATACATCCAATTGTTTTAAACTAATTGCAGTCAAACTCCAAACTGCATCTTAAACCATTTAATTAAATACTGTTATTAATGTTACCTAATATTGTTTCTTATGAATCACTGAAACCAGATTGTAACAATTAAAGAAAGTGATGTGAAGAGACAGATGGCTAAAAGAAAGTGTTGTTTCATTATCCTGTAAGTTTTGCTGACATGCCTATTGTGCATGCTGTTTAAGTACAGAAAAATATACTTTGGCTTCTGTCCTCTATCATAGAGAAGCCGTGAAACATGAGTCTTAGAGTAGGAAGGCATGTATATTGCCAAAAATTAAGATTTACATTAGAAAGAACATTTCCATTTAAAAGTAAGAAAGGCCGTTTCTTTTTCTTATAAACTCAACTGGAAATTATAAATATGTTTTAATTGTATCCCATTTTCTCCACAACTTAATTTGGATGAGACACGCATGGTGTATTTCACTGCTCTAAGCTGCTTTCAGATGCAGAAGAAGAGTACCAATGCTGTTAATTGTATTTTATCCCACTACTAGACATTTTATGTCAAATGTCACAAGCACTGTGTAGTGCTTTTTGCAGCTCAGTACTTACATCTGACTCTTTGGAATTATCTGTAAAAATGCATCTTTGTTCCTAATTGATGAGAGAATGCATTAGGGAATTTCTAATTCAGTTCAAAAAAATACATAGTACAGAGACAGATTTTCTTTCCAATGATGATTTCAAGATTATGCAAAGAAACAGGTTTTTTGTCTGTTGGAAATAAAGAAGGTCATAAGCGAATATTGTGGCTTAGGTGTATATATTTATGTGTTGAATGAATGACTTAATATAATTGCATAAATATAAGCTAGATGAGAAAAATCATTAAGTTAAAATCTCTGAATTTTAGATACTTTTCCTTCTTGGAAACGTGTGCGAGATCACTGTAATATATTTATGCCACTGATCATAAACACAGTAGAACATGAGGGATACACAGATAAAAAAAATTGCTTAAAAATTAAACCACAATCCTAGGTTCATATACCTTATGTTCTAGTATTTTTAAAAGGCTACATATAAACTCATGTAAGGAGAGTCATTGCAGCATTTGCATAGAAAGTGATAAATAACAGGTGTGTGCAATTTTCGTATGAAGATATATATACATATAGTCTTTATAGTCTTACTTCTCATTAGTCCTGCTCTAAGGGAAAATACGCAAATTTATCTCTTCGTCTCAGCATTAATTGTAGCTGCAGACAGGAAGAAACTGTTCTGATGAGCATCAGTTTGGACAATCCAGTATTTTAGATTAACATAATTTAAAACTAAAACTCATTCCCTTCCCATTTTGCCTACAAGTGTTGAACATTTGCTGTGGCAAAGAAAGCTTCCTAAGCTATTCAGTAATATTTAAAAAGGTAAAAGAATCATCCTTGAGAGAAAAAACTTTTCACAATGAAGAAATCCAACTTGAGATAACAAACATACCTTCAAATTAAGCCAGGCCAAGCATGAACATTGTTGAACTTTATTTTTGTTTACACAATGAACAGATTATTTTTTAAAATTTTCTGCCTGTAACTCTCTAAAGGAAATGCTTTTCTCTTTAATTTTCCTTTAACTCTTTCTCCTTTATTTCCCTCTAAGTCTGGCTTGGAAATTAATTTTTACCTGAGCATTGTCAACTCCTCAGAAAGATCTGCTGGAAAGATGATCTTGATCAACCCCCTTCCACAAATTTGTTCAAAACTATTGCTGGTTCAAACTATGATGCTTACATGTAGGAATTGCTATAAAGATGCGCACTAGCACCTATATAGGAACAAAGAATGTGAATCTTTATTGCAGATTGTTGCAGAGCTTTCTATGGTTATGAAGAAAGTTAATTGCTTCACTGTTAATTGCTGCTTACAGTCAACTTATCAGTGTGATCCTATCACAAAGGCAGAAGGATAGATATGGGCATACTGTGGTTCAAGAACGTAATGTAATTGCATAAGGTGAGTCAACAGTTGAAGAACAGAACCCATTTCTAGTGACATTTGTAAGTAACATTTCTCATTTATATTTAAACAATGTTGTCACAAGTATGTGCTATAACAAGTTTGCAGATCCAGCCTTCTGCTGACATTTGTGACTGAACCATTTCAAATGTTTGAATGTATTTTGAATCATACTGTTGTTATTATTATGTGTGTGGACTGAATATAATGTCCTACTTACCCTTAGGGTGAAATGGAACAGAAGGTGCATCTTTGGCAGACAGAAGTCTCTGAACACCCAGCCTGACAGTGTCAGGATTGCTGTCTGGGTCTGACAAAGAGGAAACAGATTTTACATGCAGTAGGACCCGTGTCTTGATTTCTATGAGCACTGACAAGACTCCTCCTAAGGAGGAGGTATGGAATGTGGTGTGATTACTTTCTAACTTACACTGTTGTCTGCATTTTGTGTATACTGTATACTGAAAAAAAGGAAATAAAATGGTACCACTTTCCTGAGAGAAGCCCAACTCTGTCTATTTTCACTCCATTTTTTGTCATCTTAGGGCAGCACAGAATAAGGGCAACTAAACATCTTAGAGTGAGTTGATTTTCTGAAGGATGTAATGCAGCCAAAGTACTCACTCTTTTGGGAGAGGAAAACAGAAAACAATTCTGCATGTGGTATGCTTGGGAACACAGAAGCAATTTTCAAAGATTTTTAACAATTTACTTTTAGCTAAGGTTGTACAACATGGAAGAAGTGATCCAAATTATCTTCTTGTATGCTTGAAATTTTCATCTAATCTGTGGAAAGGACTAGAGAAATTCTAAAAAACTACAAGCACATGGTAAGAATTAAGAGTTTCTGCTATGTAACCAATACTGAATGAAACATACTATCAATTCCAAAAGTAAAATATTTTACTGGTTCAGATCATCTACCAGTGAAACTATGAGGTTTGATAATCAAATGACTTCTAATGACAGGGAAATTAGAGACAACAGACTGAAAATAAAAGGCACATTAAAAAATATTTGTATCTGATTTTAAAAGTATTGTCAAAAGCAGTGATGCTTTTAACCCCATTTGGGATTAGCTTTCTAGGAGCAAGAGAGTAGAATTAATAGGAGGATGCAGTGAACAGACTATATTTAACAAGTGGCATGTTAAGTCTAGGAAGGAAGTGTGAGGGACTGTGAAATTTAGATGGAAAACAGCTTCTATACATCTCTGTTTAGCAATTTACAGTGCAATAAAGGAAACAAACAAAAAAGTCAGAAAAAAATAGCCAAATATAATCTTGATAATAATAGACTGATAATTTAATAGACTACAAATTTTTATAATTTAGTAGAACACAAATGGACAGCAAACTAGATGAATTAATTTTCCTCTATTTCTCCTTGCTTCAGTTTGCAGACAGCTTTAGACTGTGGGAAGAATGATAGAGTGTAGTGCCTGTGTGTTGGCCAGACAAGCTTAGAAAAACATACATAAACCAAACTAGAAAGACTGTATTTCTAAGGTGAAAAAGTAGAGCAGCTTCCATGAATTCATCAGCTCAGAGATTAAAATGGATTTTAACAACCAAACACCATCTCTGATTATTGGATAAAGATTACTAGCTTTTTTCAAATAATATAGGTTACTCTGATTTCTGCAAGTAGTTTGTAACTGCTAAATCCATTTTACCATCTGGTTAAATGCAAATAAAATAATAGGATCTAGTTATTTATTGTGTAGAGCAGGAAACTGTGTAGAGCAGGAAACTATATATGGCATAAAAACCACAATTCAACAGAGCAAAAATTCTTGTATATTTTCAGGCTATATCAAGGTCAGTAATAAAATATTTTATTTAAACAATTAAGTATATAGCTTAAGTTTTGCTTTCATGAGTTCAGGCAGCATAGGCTTACGTCTCAAAATGCGTGCCCTTCATGTTGCAGAATATTAGCATTTTAGGTTAGCTGATAGGGAAAATAAGATCATACGTGGCTGGCACTTTGTGTACAAATGCAAAAGAACCAAAGAGCTGTAGACGTAGGCACCACATACTCTTCCCCTGAGGTTGTAGGAAATTGCAGCAGTGGAGAGAGGCCCTGAGCAAGCAAGTCACAGCACACTGATCATGCAGAGGAGGAAAAGCATCCTCATGGCTGGCATTGTTAATGAGGAAATTACTGTTTCCTGACCTTCACTGGCTTGAAACCTTGTTGTTTGGAAGTCTTGAAGATTAAAATATTGTCTGTTAAGATCAGAGAAAGGGGTGGGTGGGGCTGGGGTAGAAGAGGGTGTCTTGTTTTGCTTTTAAGAGATATGGTTTTCCCTTAAACTTCAGCCAGACTTGGGTTAGTTTTCTAGACAATGATGAAGTCTGAGGATTCCAACACAGAGTGACCTTTCACATGATTGTATTGACTGCTTGTTCGTGATCTGGTGATTAAACATGGAGACTTCCTGCTCATGTTGTCCTTGCCCACACTTACTGGAGACACAAATGCTAATTGCTCTCACCTACTTCATTGGTGGAGAGGCATGCCCTGTTATCTTGAGATTTTAACACTAAGAAACAAAGTCACAGATAATTCCATTGTATAGGCCTAATCTGTTCTCAAGGTTGATGAACATGTAATATATGCAAATACAAACATTTTCAGAGAATCACAGAATATGCTCATTTGGAAGGGACCCACAAAGATCATCAAGTCCAACTCCTGGCACTGCATAGGACCATCTCCAAGAGTCACACCATGTGCCTGAGAGCACCGTCCAAATTCTTCTTGAAGTCCCCTGTCCCATTCCACTATAAAAAGGAGGAGCCGGTAAGGATTCTTTTGATAGATTTTTCTGATGAAAAATCTAGCACGAACATGGCAATATTATATCTGAAAACCATTTATTGAAAAAAAAAGAAAAACAAAAGGGGGGCGGAAATAAGGAACAGAAGACGGGACAGCTTTACCACAGAACCCCGGCTATTTATCGGCATTGATTAGGCAGATGGAGCGTGCGTGTTGCGTGGCGAGCTGGGCATGATCTCCAAGCGGCGGCAGCGGTGGGCGAAGCTGGGTGCAGGCAAGCACGCAGGGCAAAGTAGCAGCAAGGCAGGACAGGTGCGAGGGCGAGCCAGCAGGTGGGCAGGCGGGCAGGCAGGTGGGCAGGCAGGCAGGCTGAGGCCAGGGAAACAGGACTACAGGGAAGACGGCTCGAAGGCAGGAGCAGAGGGGGCCAAGCCGACCCCTGCAGTGACCCAAAACAAAAAGACCTCCTGGTGTGGCAGCTAGATGCCTTTATGTGCTCCCAAACTCCTCCCCCAACACAGCTTCGGGGGTCTGTTTTTGGCAGGTGTTTTTGGAGGGCATCCGGGCACTTTCTCTCCCCTCCTCCACATGCCTCTGATAATCCCGACAAACAGAGTTGAGGCAAACTAAAAATGGCTAAATTGGCTTCTCACATCCCCTGACACAACTTCAGGCCATTCCCTCAGGTTCTGTCACTGGTCACCATAGAGAAGAGATCAGTGCCTGCCCCTCCTCTTCCCCTCACAAGGAAGTTGTAACTGCAATGAGGTCTCCCCTCAGTCTCCTCTAGGCTGAACAGACCAAGTGGCCCCAGCTGCTTCTCACACAGCTTCCCCTCAAGGCCCTTCACCATCTTTGTTGCCCTCCTTTGGACATTCTCTAATAGTTTAATGTACATCTCATATTGTGGCACCCAAAACAGCCCCCAGCACTTGAGGTGAGGCCGCCCCAGTGCAGAGCAGAGCGGGACAATCCCCTCCCTTGCCCGGCTGGCGATGCTGTGCCTGATGCCCCCCAGGACATGCTTGGCCCTCCTGGCTGCCAGGGCACTGCTGACTCATGTTCAACTTGCCAGAACCCCCAGGTCCCTTTCCATGGCACTGCTTTCCAGAATCTCATTCCCCAGTCTGTCCACACATCCAGGGTTGCCTTGTCCCAGGTGCAGAATCCAGCACTTTCCCTTGTTGAGCTTCATATGGTGGGTGATTTCCTAGACCCCTGATTTGCTGAGGTCTCTCTGCAGGGCCTCCCTGCCCTCAAGGGAGTCAACAGCTCCTCCCAGTTTCATATCATCTGTGAACTTGCTCAGTATCCCTTCCAGTCCTGTGTCCAAGTCATTTATGAAGATGTTGAAGAGCAGAGGGCTGAGGATGGGGCCCTGTGGAACCCCACCAGTGACAGGTCCCCAGTCTGATGTCACCCCATTCACTGTAACCCTTTGTGCCTGACCCGTGAGCCAGTTGCTCACCTATCCCACGATGTGTTTATCCAGCTGTGGGCTGGACATCAGGTCCAGAAGGATCCTGTGAGAGACAGTACTGAAGGCTTTACTGAAATCTAAAAAGATCAGCTGGCTAGGTTACCTTGTCATGAAAGGAAATCAGGTTTGATAAGCAGAATTTTCTTCTCATGAAGCCATGCTGGCTGTGACCACTGACTGTATAATCTTTCGGGTGTTTTTCAATACCTCCCAGAATATTTTTCTTAATTTTCCAGTTTTATGCATTGTGCTAGATATATCTTAAAGACTGTACATAAGCTGTTTAATTTTCTTCATGCTTTTTCTTTCTCCTTGCATTTTTTTAAAATTATAGTTGCTGAAGTCATGCTAACTTTGAATAGCATGTTCACATTTTCTCATTTTCATTAGGATGTTATGTAAGTTGAGCACTGATCTCGTGATTACATATATGCTAGTCTTTAATATTGTACATAATTCTGAAAAATAAGATATTTGACCCAGAGAAAATGCTTGGTTAACACACCATCTTTCTAATACCACATCTAGATCTACCTCCATGGCATGATATTATACTATGTAGATATACCTGAGTGATTGTTAAAGAAAATGACGAGAGTGAGCCAGAAAAGCTAAGAAATTTATTAATTTTATTTATTTATTATTTTTCAAAAGCTTCTCAGCAAACCAATGATCTTATCTTAAGGCAGGAGGTAATAAAAGTGATAGACTACTCTAGGCCATAAACTCCTAATCTGTTTTATATACGTTAAAGACTACAGAAAGTGAAAGATCAAACATACAGCCTCCGAAAAGTTCAGAACAACACATTTATTTCAATATTTAAGCCCATGTGAGTTTGCTTATGATTCTCAAAATAATGACCAAAGACTAATCTACCACTGCTATTAACTTTGTTCCAAATTCAAAAATCAGCTCTTAACTGTTTTTAATAAATAAATAATTTTTTATGAGATTTGTGATTGTGATGAGCTGTGATGTCCCAATGACTGGCAAGGAAGAGCAACATTCTTTGTTGCTTTTTTATCCACTTCACAGTACCCAAGTACTTTTGGGCCATTAATTTAGCAGTTTATTTCCTAATCACCACAATTTAATATATCACTCTGTAAACATTTCTGTTTTTGTAATTTTGAGCCAAATGTTTTTGTTACATTGTCCAATCGCTTTTCCCTCTCCACCAAAACCTTGAAGAATATTACTTCCTGTGGAATAACCTTTGTGTAACAGGGGTTGTAACACTGTCACACACTTTTTGTACCTCCTTCCGGTGTTCAGGCTGTGTGGCATCCTCCCAGTCTTCTGGGGTGCTTTGTGAAAGGCTGCCAGTCAGAAATTGGTGTCAATCAAATTTAAGTCAGTATCAGGACTGTTATGCAAGAGTTGCTTCCAAGTTTTGCTTTAATACCTGGGGTTTGTGTTACTGATATTAAATAAAAATTCTTTGCAATGAATTTTAAATGAAAGAAAAGCTCTCACCAGAGATTTGTTAAAAGCAGGCTAACAGTTGTTCTCTTCCCTCCCTCCCCGCTCCTTTTTAGTACAAGGGCTTTAAATTATATATTAACCAAAAAGGTAAACAGAATAAAATGGGCAATTAAATATTAATGGAAGATGTAGTGGAATTGTCCTGTGCAGCACTTAAAATGGCCCGAATGATTGAGCTGTGAATTGCTCTCCCTTAGGTATTGAAAAATTCATCAGCACTATTTAATAAATGTTCGTATTCGTAGCCGCTCATGTTTACACTACAGCACTTCCAGGAGAGTGCTTACTAAAGAAAACATTTTAATGGAAGGTGAACTTTCCTGTACAGTGAGTCACCTTAAATTATACAGACTATGTGGTAGAAGAGACAGTGAAATCTCTGAACAGACAAATGAGAAGTACACATAACTTAAGAGCATTTTTCTTAAAGAGAATTGCCCATTAATTGTAAGGACTTTCTGAATCCAAAGCTATTTTGAAGCTTTTAAAAATTCATTTTGTTTGCATTTTAAAAATATTTAACCTTCACTAGCCGTGTGAAATCATCTTCTATGCTAACTTGGGCTAAGGACGCTATTATTACTGAAATGTCACCTAACAATCTAAAGGAAGTGAAAGAGTGGCAAAACAAAACTTGCATAAATCAATCAAGTGTTGAAGCAGTTCTTCTCCAGGTGACACTCTGTAGACTCAATCTGCATATGCAGCATATTAACACTATTAAAATATTCATTAGCAAATTTACTGTGTTAATTAATGAATTCACACCAAAACCTTAGAAAATAAACATGAAAATTCTTGAGTGCTTGGTATATTAATTAGCTAGGTTATAATGTCTGTGCTTTATATGAGGATTTTTGCCTAGGTGTGATTCAATGAGTACTGAATCAACCTGGAGGCAGCGCACTGCTCTTAGCCCCTGCCTCAAATTCTCCCATTGCCCTGCTCACCAGGCACATGGGGAAGAAAGCTACATGCTTTCTGTTTTCTGGAGAGCCACAGCAGGCATGCTCTTAGAAACCCAGTGACTGCAGCATGGTCTGCCTTTGTGTTCTTCTTCAGGGCATGGGTCTTTGACTTTTTAAATAAGTGTTATTTCTCTCATTATTGTGTGCAAGTCTGCAGCTTAGGGGAATGGTGGAACTGGCCATAGCTGATGTTCAGGTGCACCATTAGGTCTGGAGCAGTGTGACCTTTATCTATCCTGTTATTAATCCAGCAAAGGTCCTTCTGACCTTTGTGACCCTCTAGTTCTTCTTATTATGTCTCCATACAAAACACATGATATCCCATTGCAGTTCAGTTTACAGCACTCTGGCTGATCTAGCCAAGCACTAGGGAAATTTTGACCAAAATATTTGGCTCCAAGGGAAGTTGTCTCTAAACGTGCTGTGCAGGTTCACAGAGTAACTAAGGACTCGTGTTGTCTTGGCAAACGGATGAAGTTTAGAAAGTAGTGGTTTCTCTCATGAGAATTTAGGTTGCTTCCACTAAAGTGACATGGTGGTGAGTTTATACTTTTAACAAAAGATGTATCTGTCAGTCTGGGTTTGCTGAATATTTTCATAAGAGAGACGCTTCACTGAAGGTTAGCATAGTTGGAGGCAAGATTTAACTGAGTTACTGTGCTGTGGGGAAGCTCAAGTAACTTTAAAAATGCTTTCTCCAGCATGTGCTTTTATATGGAAGTTAAGACAAATTCAGGCATTTCAAAATTCAGACTTGGTTTCCATGAAACATTCCCAGAAGTGAGGAGGCCCTAGCAACACTCACTACAAAACAAGGATAAACTAAATTTTTATAGTGCTGGAAGGATAAACTTCTCATCTCAAAGAGCTACCTGATGGAGATGTGTCAGAAAAACAGGTGTAAGATATCCCATCTCAGTCACTCTCATAGGTGGTGATGCACACACAAGCAAAGAAGCAGAAGGCGATTTCAAACATCTCAGGAAATGACAATAGAAGTTGAAAATATTTGCAAACTTAAGAAAATCTTATTTCTTATTTGCAGTTCTCTTAGCTGACTCCCTAACATGAAGAGTGTTTAAAAACTTTATGCATAGAAACTTTTCAAATAATCAAGATTATTTTATAGCTGCTTTAAAAAACTCTTCACAAAACATCTTGTTGAAAAGGAGTATATACTAAGTACGTTAATATACATTAAAAATATGGTGTGGAAAAAAAAACCGAAGCCAGCTAATATTTATTCTTCAGTGGCAGCTGAGAACTGGACCTGGGAAAGTATTAAAATAAAGTATTTCTTAGGGGATTAAAACCAATTTTTTACAGTTCTCTTGGAGGGTTTTTGGAGATGTTAAAGACATAGTGGAGTGTAGAATGGAGTTGCGGGAAGCTGAAAGGCAAGTACTGATCTCTTCACTCTTGTGACCAGAGAAAGGACTCAAGGAAATGGCATTAAGCTGAGTTGGGGGAGGTTTAGGTGGGATTACCTGGATGGTGGTTGAGCTCTGGAACAGGCTCCCCAGGGAAGTAGTAACAGCACCAGCCTGACAGAGTTCAAGAAGCATATGGACAATGCTCTTGGGGACATGGTGTGACTCTTGAGGTGTCCTGTGTAGGGGTGGGAGGTCGATGGTCCTGATGGGTCTCTTCCAGCTCAGCATGTTCTGTGATTCTGTGATTCTATGACTAAATAGTTTCACATCACGTATTCACACGTGATGTGTTATGGTCAATGCCTTGGGAGATGCAAGAGAGGGGGAAAAGGCCTAAACCAAAAAATTTTTACACAAAGAGCCCTTGTTAAAGACTTTTAGCATTTTTAGTCTTCCTCATGTGTGTATGAGAAAAAAAGGGACATCTAATTCCAGAAGCAGGGCAAAACATGACATTGCTACACATGTTTTATTTGCAGCTAACAACAAAGATTTTCACTGGCTTTCATTTAGTGAAGCTGAGGAGGGTTCTTCCTGTTTTATTTGGACAAAATTTAAACGAAAAGTTTGATAAGCATCCTGCATTTTTTTAACCAACTTGTTATAAGGGAAAACATCCTCTGCTATCTCTAGCAGGCTGAAATATGTAAAATTTGGGTTTGGGGGTTTTTTTGAAAGAGAGGTGGAAGGAATTGATACCAGCCTGACAACAGTCAGAACTCTGAAAGATTTAGTGGAAAGGGGTTTTAATGACAATTATTATTCTGTGAGAAAGAACCTGCTTGATTTTTTGGCAGGCCACCTGGAAAATTTTGATCAGTAGGTAGATGGATATTGGCAGGAATTTTCCAGCCTTATTTATGGTGAAAGACTAAATCAGTTCACTAAATCTTTTTGCCTTTCATCTTTTCAGGAGCAGGCAACTTGGTTCAGCACTTTTTGTGAAACTTCACTTTCACATGAGTGAAAAGTTGCAAGTTTTGTCTTATGGAAAAAAAGGTTATTATCCTCCCAGAAAAGCAAGTTTTTCCAAAGAAAATATTTGGTTTCCTCACACTTTCTAGGGATTACTTCGTCAGTTCTGCTTTTTGGTCCCTATGCTATAGAGGAAAACAATCTCTACCCACTTTGTATTTTATTAGCCCCTCCCATAAGCAATACCTAGGCTAAATCATACACAGCTTTTGAATACTTGAGCTACTACTGGAAACACTGCATTTTAAATCAAGCTGCTTCAATTTGTATTGATGAAGCAACAAAGTACTTTTGCTGTCAGTTAAAGTGTGTGTGGTATTTGAGAAATGTATTGACTTAAAAAATAGGAAGCACTCAAAGAGCATAATGATCTCTGGCTGCCTGTCTTATTCTAAGTACCATGAAACCATGAACCCTTCTCAAGGTTGCTAGTCACACTTGATTCTATTCAAGCTCTAGTAAAGAAAAGCCTGTTTGGCTTTGTGCAAGATTTTCCTCTCTAACTTTAGCCTGATCCATGAACCTCTTGCCACTTCTCAATCCTTCATTTATTGAGCATCAGGAGTCATCGTGCCTCCCCTTATATATCAGTCTTGAAATATGAGACATTTTTATCTGGAGAAGAGGTAATAGGGAAAAATGTATTTTGTATCTCTCAATCACATTGTGGTTCTCTGCTGAAACTTCTCTTTTCCTGTATCTCTTAATTCCTCTCCTTCTTTCCTGTGCATTATTAACATCGCCCCTAAATTATTTACTGTAGCTCGTAAAATGTCATTAGTGAGAGTCGTTTCACTGGTGAGGAGAACTGAAAACTAGCTTGCAGAGGGTTGAAGGAGTGTGAGAGAAGAAAAAACAGTGAGGCTAAAGAAGCATCACTGTTGAAAGGGAGTAGATGGTAGAAGCTTGAGACAGGAGAGGCTATTGGGAGAAAAGACTGGAGTATGGACAATAGTGCTAAAGAGAGGCTGAGGATTAAAGAGGAAAACTGAGTGATATTAGAGAGGAAAAATAAAGGAATTTTATTAATTTGAAAATAGGAGTACTGATGTAAAAGGCCAATACAATACATCCAGTGAGTGGATGATATTGACTGAGGCAGAAGGTGGATTTTTTTAATGGAAGAAGAAAAATCATGAAAGTGACCTGAGAAAGACAGAGCTGATGCAAATGAATAGCATTTGTTTAGTTGGAATATGTAGAGAAACAGATCTTACAAGAATGATGATAGAGTTTAAAAGTACTCATAGGCGGCCTACAGAGGAAGAAAGAATGGAAGATATCTGACAGAGCAAATTTTTGGAAAATAATAATGTGGGGAGAAGTTGCTAGAAGAAAGATAAACAACTGATTGGGAAAACTTCTTCAGGGAGACTTTAAACACAGTCTTGACACTTTAGACAGAAGCTATAGGACACCAAAATGTACATTCATGAAGGAGAGAAATGGAAATGATACTGAGAAAATGGAACAGATAATAACCTTTAAATTACAAATGCAAAAACTGAATGAAATGGGAGGAATCAAAATGTCACCAAAAAGTCTTTCAAAAATATGGAAATGTCTGAAAAATGGGGAATCTTTTTTTTTTCCGCTCTAGTAACTTGTTTTCTACTAGGATTTGAAGGCACCCTTATCTTCATTCTCCTTTAACATTATTTTGTACCTCAGAGGTATCTTCTACACCTTTAGCAAAAAACCAATTTGACATATTCTTAGTTTTTCAATTTTGTACATTGGGCCAGGTTTTAGAGGCAATGTAGATATTTAGCATCTTTTCCAGGTACTTGCAGGCAGCAGCTCTAAAGCAGCTATTGGATCCTCAGGCTAAGACATGAAAAGGTACATTTTCAAAGCTGCATACAATTATAAAATGTGCAAATCCATTTATTCACTAATAGGGTTTATCCTTAGCTCCCTGTGCACAGCTTTGCAAATTTACTTACAAATGACCATACTGTAAAATTCAGGCTACTCCTGTGGGATAACTCTTTTTTTTTTTTCTCAGTAGGTAATTAATACTTAGATAAGTAATACATTTAGATTGCAAGTAACTACTCATGTCAAAACCTGGCCTGCTTTAAAGTGACACATTCACTGAATCTTTGTTAAACTGCAGCAGTCTAATCCTTTTCGCCCTCCTCTTGCAGGTTTACCATGGAACTTAATACTGTACTTGTATGGGATTATGCCTCAGAATTGGAGATTGAGGGACTGCACATGGATGCTACATAGGGAATGGCAAATTAAAGACTGAGAATCCAAGTGTGTAACATGGTTTTCTTATGATTAAAATAGAGTGTGTTTAACAGATAATTTTCGATCTGTATTTAAAAAAACGTAATAAAAACAACCCCAAACCACAAAGAATTATAAACAATTTTATTACAATTTCTTTGAACATAGTCATAAGAAACAGAAACATTTATTTGCTGCAACACCCAATTTGGTCCCAAGGGTGGAATCCTTAATGGAGATATCTGCATGTCTGCTTGAGAAGATTTAGTGGGAACTACTGGTTTGTTTTGCAAATGTTGTGGGTATTTTTTTAAAAGGATTACTGTAGTCCAGGCCTTCCTACAAACACTTAACATATCATGTTTCACTCTCCTTGAATGTTATACATTTAGGCAAATATATATATTTGAAAGTCTGTCTGTAAGCACTTAAAAGTAGAGTGCCAAAAAACTTCACATTACACTGTTCAGAACACCATCCAGAAAACAAAATAGTGAGTGTTTTGAGTGTAAATTGGAGGAGTACCCTTGGACGCAAGCTTTTGAATACAAATGGCCCAACATCGCAGCAATATTCTGCTATCCCATTAGGTGGGCATACAAGCAGACCAAAAACTGAGCCCTTTGCCAGAAGAGAATTACAGTTTGTTTGCTATGACAGATGATATTTTAATTTCATGACAGGAACAAGTTCCTGCAAATGTTTCAATATAACTATTTTTTTTTGTGTGTATGGTTTGGTGGCAAGACAAACAAAATAATGGAGTAAAAAAATGAAATCAGGGTGCTTTAGGTTGGGTTTTTTCCATTTGAATACAAATTATATCATTAGTTGAGTATTTCTGGAGAGGTCTCCATTGCACCACCTTCCACGAAAGTTGCTTTTGAAACTCTATCTTTTGTTGTAAGCTTCATATGAAATTAAATTATAAAACTTAGAGATTTGACAGAACACAGCTGCTACTTTCACATATAAAAATTCAAGAAACTGATGCTTTGACGCAAAAGGCAGCCTAATATCATATTATCAATGCAGCTGTCTCCACACGGCTAGAAGCTCTGCGGCAGAAGGTATTTGATAAGTGATACAGATCAATGATCTGAGGATAATGAAGTTTAGTGTTGGTCAATGTTTTTACATTCCTGCAAGTAACTAGACGGCTTTATTACTGTTCATTTGAAATAATGGACAGGTTGGTAGCTTTGTCTCTGAAACTATTGGTTTAGAGCACAAAAGCACCTTCAAGATGATTTGTGGTGAAAATATATGGGACATTCTCCAGGCATTGTCTCTAACGTGTCGAAAGGCTGAAATCTAGGTCTTGATAATGGATATATAAAGTAATGAATTAATAACATCATGAATTAAAAAAAAATATTGCTTTGGTTAGTTAGGTGGTAACTTAGAAAAATGAAAGGTGCTTTCCTGCTTCAGGAAACATTAAACATTTTGATTTGAAGCTCATGAAAGCATCTCAAAAAAAGCAGAAAAATGTAAAGGATCTTGTGAGCCTCTAGGTACTTAAAATTTCTTAGTCAGATATTTTTAATTATCTATATTTTTATTTTGCCCCTAAGTTTGAAAGTTGTGGCTACAAACTTTTGCTGCTATGCATTGTTATTAATTTTCCTTTATTTATCTTATCTACTTGTCATTCAGCACTTGGGAATATGAACATGGAGATAGACTAAAGTAAAGAGTTTCTTTAAATACTCTTACTCAGAGAAATAGGTAATAAAACCCTTGCTGGCTTCAGTGAATGAGCATTACTACAAATCCCAGCAATCTGTATGCCATGCACACATAGACTTTGAAGTAGAATAATTATAGATTGAAAAGTAAGCAGAGATCTGTCACAAGAAAAGGCAAACAACACAACTATTTCTATAGACTTAAGAACAAGATACAACCAGTATTAAAAACTTTTGAGAGACACGGAGATGTGTCAGCCTGCAATTCTAGCAGAAACTAACTCACTTTTCCCTCTGATTGCTACAAATATGATAAAAAATTTACTAAAGCTGTATTTGTTTCTGAGCATAGTCAGCAGCTTTGGAATGGAAACTACCCTGGGAGGATGGAAGGATGATCCATGTCTGACTTGAAAAGTAATCTCTGCTCTACTACTACTAGTACTACTACTACTACTAAATAATGTCACTTTCTGAACAATTTTTTGTAAAAGACAATCCACGCCAAGAAAGAGGTATAATTTCCTCTTTTTTTGCTATTTTTTCCTGCAAGATTTTTTCATTAATGTGAAGTTCTGCTGTCACAGAGGAAGTATTAGTTCGGCAATTAGCATCACTATTTTGTACATTCTTTCAAGGAGAAAAGAAAAAGCAGATGGGTTGCTTGGTCCTCAGTGAAGGCAGACATCATAACTTTGTGATTGAAAATAGAATCACACAGATGCTCCTGAGAGGTTGCAGCTTTTAAAATCCTTTTTTTTATACATACATGTAAGAAAATATATATATATATATATATATATATATTCTCATAATATTATGTGTGTTTCAGTTCAGTCCTCACATTACAAGATGGAACATAATCAAATACAATAGAGGTGGAATAACACAACAGAATAAACAATGCTGGCTGGTGGGAAAACAGGTAAATGGCAACTGCACAACGAAGACTTTCATCAGCTCTTCTCTACACAAAGTGCAAGTGTCTTCCGAGCTTATGAAAAGCACAGCATGGAATCATCCTTACACGTGCTCAACTTTATTTTAGACTTGTTTTTTTAAAACCACCATGACAATTCTCACAGAGAAATGAATGCAAACTTTTTGAAAGTTTGACCCTGAAATAAATGGGAAAGATTTGTCCGAAGCTGCTGTGAACTCCAAAACATGACAATCTGTGTGTCTCCAGTTGTGACAGCTCAACAGTACTATATTCATCTAGAATATCTAATGCTAAGAGCAGCAGGTTGTGCTGGATACTAGATGGCATAAGGAAGCTGCATAGATATCCTGGTGGGATTTTTCTAGGAGGAAACAGAATGGCATGTCTATCACAATCCCCCAGAAATGAGAGCATTTAACACTCTCTTTAACTACTCTGTTCTCTATTCCACAAAGTATACTTTTAATACAAGACTGAAAGAGGAGAGCCTGTACCATTTAAATGGACCTCATGTCAACTGCACGTAAGCTCTGGTACTTCTTTGGGATTTTTTCCTGTCGTTTGAAACTTTCATGCAAGAAGGAAGTGGTATATTACACTGGTGAGAACTGAGAGAATTCACTGAGCTCAATGCCTGCTTGCTGCATTAATAAAAATCAAATGAAAAAAGCAATCTGATTAAATTATGTGTGCCTTTTCCTATGCCAGTGGAGCTTAACTAAGCAAACAGAAGCAGTGAAGTAAATCAGTGTTGGTTTATTAAAGATCAGAATTCAATATCTCAATAGTTGAAGAGCTTATGCACCAGTGTTCTCACTGTTTAGCCTTTCTATGCAAAGAAAGTAAACACAATGGCACTGTGGGGACTCTTGTTAGAGAAGTGACACGTAGAAAATCCTAGTTTTCTTTCAAGGAAGATGCTGCTTTGTCTACTTGTACTTCTTGTCTTTTCCCAAAAGATAATAATGAAAAAAAAATCATAATACTGTTTGCTGTTGGTATTGTAATAGAGGTATTATCCTCTAGGTATTCAGGGCTTGCAGAAATGTACCTCAGCTCAGCTACTTTTCATTTAATACTCTCATCTGCACAAATAGATTCCTCTTCACATTGATTTACATCAAGATAGCAACCCTTTGTGGGGAGGAAGAAATTAAGGATGTTTATACATTGCAACAATGCACTTTGAGTATTTGGGCACTCCTAGGAGATCTCCAGAAGAGTTTGTTGTAGTCTGCAGGGTGGAAGATCTGTCAGCTAACTCCTTCATCTTAACTCCCTAATCTAAGAAAGACTTGCCTTCTGAAAATTTAGAAAATCAAAATGCCTTCTATTCATGACTGAGGTTGGTTGATGGTTTATGATCAGACCAAGTACAGACTAAGAATTTCAAATGTCCTTTTATACCTGCCTCACACTCTCATTCTAGAGAGGCACAAAGTTTATAGATATGATTGAGTAGAAAATTTCATTTTCTGTGTTGCTTCATTGCTTTGTGCTTCAGAATTTGAAGGGATTAGTAAAGACTGTGTGGGTGATGACAGGCAACCTTTAAGTTATTTACTTAGATAAGAGTTAGGTCCAAGCCATACATGACCTTGGCAGAAACTATCTCTTTAAAGAATTGATTTCCAGAAATCTAAGATAAATGCCACATCTTATGAAATAGATAACGAAAGAGTAATCATCTGAGCCACTTGGAAGTTTTCTAATAAAACAGAATTTTTGGTGTCCTGGGGAGCCATGTGGTCTAATGAAACAGGGTCACCTGCAGCTTCTGTCTAGGCATGTCACATGAGAGACCTGCCCTCAAAGTGTCAGCTCTTGCTGAGAAAAAATGAGGCTCTTCCATTAGCAGTGATAAAATGAGAAGAAATATTATTGACATAGAAAATATAAAAGGAAATAAGCAAATATGAAATGATTCCTTCTTCCTGGCTTGTGGGAAAAATTGAAACTTTTTGTTTCAGCCCAGTTAATAGTAAAATTAAAGAAAAAGTGAAGTTTTCCTTTGAAAACCTGACTGAATTTTTGTGGATTAAAATACATTAATGAGTGATGGTGACTTTCAGAACAGAAGAATTCAAAGACTGAATTCTCTTCATTTCTGCCTTGTTGGCGTGTGGTGACAAAATTACAGATGTCAAGTTTCTTCTTGCAGGCTGCGAAGAATTTGAGAATTATCTTGAAATATGAGATTGCTATTAATTGTGCAAGTCCTGTACAGCAAGGTGTCGGTGATTGAGACTCGGACTTCGCCAGGTGGGAATCTGAATCTGGATCTGGATCCTGGATCTGAATCATTTATTCAAAGAAACGAGCTGGTTTTATACACTTCTTTAAGACACAGTATTTCCTTACATGGCAGTTCTTACTATGTGACCTATCACATGTCGCCATGTCAGCAACACACCTTCTAAATGTCCTTAGGTGATCACGCACTGCTCACCCGTCTGTCGGCTTCCGGCAGGCTCCTCTCTGTAGGAGTCTGCCGCGTGACACCTCCTCTCCCCAGGGTCTGTGCCGCCATGTGCTCCTTTGCGCTACCATGTGCTTCTTATCTCTCCTCATACAAGGGAACCTGCCTGATGAGCAAGGGCTGTCTAAATGGGCAGAGTCCAGAAAGTACAGAGGCAAGGAAAAAGTGAGAGTGATGAAAGGGGAGATAGCCCAGCTTGCATCTCATCCTCCAAAGGTACAAGTGTTTCTTTGCTGTCGTTGTGCACAGTGTTGGCGAGACCTTTTATGCTGAAATTCATTTGCAGTAAAGTCTTGGCATTGTTTTTCCCAGCGGTTGCCATGTTTACAGAGAACACAGAGTATGGGCATTTCTACTGGGATATAAAAAACCAAGATAATATCTACTTACCTCTTCCCTGCTAAAGCTAAATTGTCTCTCAATTCAATTCAATTCAATTCAATTCAATTCAATTCAATTCAATTCAAGGCCAGTTTTTAGTCGTAAATTAAAGACCATACCAGACCTCACCTTACTAATTCACACCTCTCTGGGCATTTATGAAGACACCGATAAAGTCTCAATAGTTCTTTCATGAAAGTATGTGAAGAGAGCTGTAGCAATGGGGAGCAAAGATGACAGACCCCCTTGTATATCCAAAGAAGATACATTTATTGCCAAAAATCGCCCCCTGGTTATACCCTTAATCTCAACCGAACACAACTGAAACCAAGCCGAAGCCTAATAGAATTTAACAGCAGAAGGGCACCCATTGGCTGGCACAGCTGCAGTGCTGCCGTCCTCGTGTCCCATCACCCAATCAGCTTCCCGTTCCTATGCTGGCCACACGTTCTTCCAGCCAATCACAATCTCACTTCCAGCTGTCACTCAACTGTCTCCTCACTCACAGCTGCCTCTCACCCCTCAACCAACTTCCAACTGTCCCGCTCGCAGCTGTGCCTTTCCCACAGGGCCTTCTGGTGAGCACAAGCCTTAGCCATTTTAACAAGTGTAGCCCCATATTCCACAGAAAGCTAAGTGAAAATTTCATTTGAACACTGAGAAGCCTTAAATATAGCAGGGAAAAGTTAGATTGGCAGTTATTTTCTGAATAACCCCTAAAAGAATATATGCTTTTTTTCTTGGAAGCTAGAAAGTATCCAAGCTACTTGAACTTATGTAGTTTTTTAACAGAGTTAGAATTTCTTGCAATCTGTAAAAATGGGAGGGAGAAGTCAACATTACTGGATCTGTGTGCAGACTTAGTGACTAAGTGTCAGTATAGAAATTGAACTAATTCTGTGTTGAAACATTAAGACTATTAAGGGTGAAAAAAATGAAAAACCTAGCTTGGTCAGGGGAGGTCATGGACATGATTTATATTTATTTTAAGCTGTCTTCTAAGTACTGGGATGGTTCCTTTGGTAGCACCTGCTCTCATTCAGAAGGCAGTATATTCAACCCCCTTAGCAGAAGCTGGGCTCAAACCCAGTGCTGACTATACAAGCCATTACTAAATAATTTCTGGCTGGTTCGTAGCCATATTGACCTTTAGCTGAGATACTGGAATCCTCTTGCCAATATTGCCACCTCCTGCTTAATTGGCACTGTATAAAATGTGTTTCGAAGGGAATGTACAACAGCAACCATGGTCGCCTGCAATATTAACACAGCAAAAGGAGCATGTAATTTATTCCTCTGAAAAATGAATGCGTAATAAAAGCCGGCATAATAAATCTCTTTCTGCGAGGATTATGATGACTGCAAGTAGACAGACCATGGTCTATTTGAACAGTGCTTTCTTCAACCAATAAACAATTTTGGTTTTTTATGGAAGTCTTAGTGGTGCATTTAGATGGCACCATAACCCACCTTTTATTAACATTGAAGTTTATCTTTTTTGTTGAGGCAAATTAATCCTGTTATTAAAATTCATTGTAAATAGTAAGCTGTTAATATAACATCAAGATTTATTTTACCTCATTACGTGACAGAGTGAGCTTAATTGCTGATGCCACCATTTCCATCCAATAAAATGTCAATAATTTTCTGAAACTGTTGAAAATATTTTAACTTCAAATAAGTATGATGACACGAAAGGAAACAAAAATCACTTAAATGCATGATACTGGAAAGGACTGTGTTAGGACTATGTACTGGCAGAACACTAATAATGTAGGGAAATAGGTTAGTGAATTTTTGTGTATTTTTTAGGGTTATTGTTTAGGATGAAACCCTTCATGTACTCGTCTTACCAAACATCAATGCCTAGAGCACTATGCAGTCCTTTAGAAGGGCCTCAACAGGTTGGAGAGATGGGCAGAGAAGAACTGCCTGAAATTCAACAAAGGCAAAAGCAGGGTCCTGCACTGGAGAGGAATAACCACTGGCACCAGCAGAGGCTGGGGGCTGATCTGCTGCAAGGCAGCTCTGTGGAGAAGGACCTGGGGGTCTTGGTGCACAACTAGCTGTCCATGAGCCAGCAGTGTGCCCTGGGGGCCAAGAAGGCCAACGGTGTCCTGGAGTGCATTAGGTAGAGCTTTGCTAGCAGGTCTAGGGGGGTGATCCTGTCCTTCTGCTCAGCCCTAGGGAGGCACATCTGGAGTGCTGTGTCCAGTTCTGGGCTCCTCAGAACAAGAGAGACATGGAGCTGCTGAACTGGGTCCAGCAGAGAGTGACAAAGATGGTCATGGGACTGGAGCATCTCTCTTTAAGGGAAGGCTGAGGGAGCTGGTCAGCTTTGAGAAGAGTTGACTGAGAGACAAGGGAGCTCATCAGTGTCTGTGAGTATCTGAAGGGTGGGTGTCAAGAGGATGGATCCAGGCTCTGCCTGGTGATCCTGAGCAATAGGACAAGAGACAACAAACAGAAACTGATGCACAGAAAGTTCAACCTGAATATGAGGAAGAACTTCCTTAATGTGCATGTGACCACACACTGGGACAGATTGCCCAGAGAGGTTGTGGAATCTCCTTCACTGGAGATCCTTAGGAGCTCTCTGGGTGTAATCCTGTGCACTAGGATGAACCTGGTGGAGCAGGGAGGTTGGACCAGCTGACCCCATTTTGTCCCTTCCAACCTGACCCATTCTGTGATCACTGGAAAAAATAGTACTTTTAATTGACGCAGCAGCTTTTAAAAAATTATCCCTAACATTCTGAAGCAACTTAACAGGTTCATTTTTGAAAGATGCTTTTATTATGGATCCAGCTGTCTTTATTCTGAAAATAAGAAATGCTGTTTCCTCTTCCTCTGCCTATAAAAAGGCCTGGCAATGCAGACTTTGATTATATGTGAAAGTTAACTTTGAAACTTATCTTGTGTATTTATAGGTATATTTTGGTGTAGCAGGTGGAAATAGAAGAAGCATCATATGAATATTCACCTCTCTGGAGGCCACTAGCAAAGGTCTCCCTAGAGGTGAAAAATAGTGGTTTACAGCAGAAATCACAAATTTGCAAATCTTCTAGGAAAATTATAAGGTTCAGTGATTCAGCTGCACTGGAAAACTCATCATTCTTACCAAGATGTGTCACCATTATAAAATGTCACTTTTCTGCCTGTGATGATTTAAGAATGGTACATTCACAATTTCTGAAAAGCTAAAGAAAGAAAAGCAAGACATTATATTTCATGTGAGTTTTACACCCTTTTGTCTCAACACCCATGGAATTTTTTTAATAACTCTGATCAGATATGATAACTACTATTTCATTTACAATGGAAAATAGAGAAGAGATTTAGTCAAAGTACATACCAATTGTAGCACATCCATTAGGCTAGTGGTTGTTTCCTGCTCACAACTAAGCAGATACCAATGTACTTCATTTAGTAGATCAGAATGATTTCCTTAAAACCAGAAACGCTTACTTTTTGCTGTTAGAACATAGGGCCTTCATTAACCATGTGTCCCACTGAATGAAACCCTGAGCAGCTATACTACGGCTGGCTTCATCTCCTCCTCTACTGTCATCTGTGGCACTGAAAATCTCCCATTGCCTTCACTGCTGCAAGAATTCCCTGACATATAGAACTTGACCCCAGTGCCTCTGGTTTCAGCACAAGGATGTTGTTTCTTGAAGCCGTGAGGAAAGTGGATTACTCCTTTATTGATCAATTGTTGAGTTAGCAATCAATGGGTAATTGACTGTTAACCTCCATGAGATGACTCAAGCACTTAAGTAAGGCACAGTTAAATAGCTTGCTGAACAAGTGCCTACATACTGTCTGTGGCTTCTGTACACAATTTGTCAGCTTTATATTATTCAAAGCCACGTGAAAAAAATCTTCTGTAAATGAGCCACGCACAAAAGAATAAACCTGTTGAAGAGACAGATTTATAGTACACTAGATTCTATATTTAAGAGCCCCCCTCTCTCCCTCTGTTATTACTGAAGCAATCAAAGGTGCCTTGAAAGATTGCTAAAAATGATCAAGGATGCTTTATTTTAGATTGATAACTGCAGTAGCAAGTGTGAGAAGGAGAGCAAGCAATTGAAGTGGATGGGATCATTGTGTACCTGCCTAACATCACTGGCTTAACATTTGTATTTTAAACTGTCTCTTAGACTCTCTCTGGCCTAATAACAGCATGTAGTGAAATAAAGTGTTCGTTCTGGAGGTAATTGTTATGTGGTGGAATATAAACAAGACCAATTCTGCAGTATATTTACCACAGTGCATATTTATGAGTTGGGTTTAATTAAAAGTCAGGAACACTAGAGCTATTTTTTAACTAGATGCCTATTATCTAGTGTCAAGTGCTTGGTTTTAATCACACGTTTTATACCATCGTGACCTAGATCACTGCTTGTGACGTACAAGATAGTGTGTTGTCTTTACTGGGAAGATGTAGCCAAGCTTGATGGATGTTTTCTCATTCCTAACCTCATTACTACTGGCTTCCCATCCATCTAATAAAATGCTATGATAGAGAGTGGGAAGGTGCTATAAATCATAATATTCCAGCCGCTCCAAGCAGATTCATTAGAAATGCTGACTATATATCTCACACATAGAAAGTCAACACACAAAGTAGGTTGGTGCTTCTGCCTGTGCTGGAGACAACCCCTCACTCCCTGCAGTCAAGTTAGGATTTGTTTTTAATGGCAAAGAGGACATTTAATGAAGTTCTGGATGGCAGACTGCTTTGACCTGAGTAAGCCAATAAATATTCCAGCTGTCACTAGTTTTAAACTGTGCTGTAGCCTGTTAGCTCACTTGCATTGTTACTCCACCACTGAGAATACAAAACTGTTAACTAATGAAATTTGGGGTTGTTTTGTTGGGTTTTTTAGGTGAGACAAGGAACTGAGGCATTCTACTTTACTGCTGCTTTTCCAGTATTTTTCTTAAGGAAGGGTATCCTCGCTTCATCTAGAGTGCTGAGGACAGTATATAGATGGAAGTGGCAGAATATCTCCTTTCTGTCTTTCTTTTCTTTCAGCTTATGGAAGAAAATTTAGCTGTGAAAATAAAAATGGCCCAGACTTGTTCCTGAAGAAGGAGAACTGAACTGGATGCATCCTCTGAAATCCATGTTATGAATTAAACTTCAGGGTCATACCATACCTTATTTAGGTTTTGCTTTTTAGTGGAATTTACACACTTGAAGAGGTAATGACAGCTATGATCTTTGCAAAAAGGAAGTGTTCACTAAAGGAAGGAAAAAAACAGTAGAGGAAAGGAAACAAGCAATTTTAACACAATTGAGCCCTTAAAATATGCCGCATGAGTGTGATTCTTGCTGTTCCAGGTGCTTCCATTTTCATAATGCTCCTCTGGCAGATGCTCAGAGCTTTCTACATTATCCTGTGCAGTTTTCATTTGTGACAATTTTCATGTGGCCCTTATGAATCTGTCATTCAAAAGATTTTGCTGGGAGCTCACCCAGAGTTGTGCACCTGTAGCCTGGTATGTCTTGGTACTGCAGATCTCACAGAAACTTCATTGGGTTAAGTTTGTTGGCAGAGCCATAGTATCTGACAGTTTTTCTTTGAAATGTATTAAACCCAACATCAGTGAGCTTTCTGTTGGAATTGAAATAACATGTATATTGGCCCTTGGACTTAATTTCTTTCCTTGTGTGTGACATGGGATGTCAGACAAGCATATGGACAGAAGCAGACTGATGGAAGGCAGTTATGCATACAGCTTTCAGGAATTCATTAGGGGACACCAGTGGACACTCCTGTCTGTGCTCAAAGGCTGTTTCACTCCATTTTGGGGAAATAAGATAGTGTGTAATCTAGTAGTATTCTTTATTAAATCCTTGAGGAGGAAGCGCAATTGTGTCTGTATGTTATCTGCAAACACGGTTTTCATTATAACTCACTGTGATCTCTAGTACTTAGTGTCAAACTGTTCCAGGGAAAATGACTGATAGCTGTTATTAGTAATCCATGGCTATATGAATGTACAAATTAAAAGTAATCAGAGAGAGAGGGGAATTGTGCATCAGTTAATATAATCCATTTATTTTGAAACATGCACTAAACAGTGGCATTCATCTTTATCGCAAAGCAAGTCTCAGCTTTGTGGTGATATTCTTAAGCAAATGATGGTAAATCATATAGGGGATTCACTTTAACAGCATAGAGGCCAGTTTCCAGTTCCTGAAGCATTCTGAAAGATACATCTGTGAAACAGCAGTATCTCCCTGAATTACAATGAACATTTTAAAATGTTTGCCAAATGTGACTCCCACTGGGTAAACTTGAGGGCTTCTGTTACCTATAGACAGCTCATCTGACGCTGCACAGGAGTGCAGATATGAAAAAAATACTGCTTCCCTTTTCCCCTCCCTTACCCTATAAATCTAAGTCCAAGTCAACTTCTGATTGGATATGTCGGGAACTGTCATATTTGTGTTTTGGCTTTTTGGCTTTGTGGTTTTGTGTTCAGTTATTTATTTAAATACACTAATTAAATGTAAGGATTATATACTAATATGCAAAACTCTTGTCAAATCTGGAAAATTAATACTATAGCAGAGGTGCCTGCTGACAGTGTATTATCAAATGTCAGGTGAAAGTTCAACAAGATAAGATATGATGACTGCAGTTGACTTGTTTGTCAATTATTCTAAATAACTTTAGCATTAAACAAAAACCCCCAGATTTTTATGCTTGTTTTGTTTTCATAGGATTTTTTTAAAGCTGTTGCATTCACCTATCACAATTAGTTGTCGCTGTTGTACCTGGGCTGGAGATTAATGAGGCATCCAGAATTCATGAGAACAGAATATTTATTAATATACAGATGGGTTTTTATATGTTAGTTCGCTTAATGTTTGCTTGAATGGCAGAAAATTATTGGACCTCTGACCAACCACCCATCAGGGTGATTGGTCAGTCCACATAACACCCATTTCAAAATATTTTTCTCAGAATATCATAACAATCCTTTGGTAAAAACAGCAGGTGTAGAGATAGAGAAATAGTTTACAAAAAACCCTTAACAGTGTTTTTCGTAGTTTCTGTGAGAAACATACAGTTCTCACAGAATGCAGCAGAAATCTGAAAAATCCCTCTGCTAAAGCTTTTCAGTGTCCACAATTAGTGGTGTGAACAAAAGGACTATTGACACAAATTATTAAAAATCTTCTATAAAGATAATAATTTTTTTAAGACCTGTAGTATGAATCCAGGAAGATAAACATGTAGGACACAAGTTATTTAATATTATCTGCTGCAATCCATGCTTTCATTGTTTCCTTTTGGCTTGTTTCTTTTGAAGAAACCTCTGGTTAGGAAACAATTTCTGCCCTTCAGAAAAGCTGAGTTCTGGAAGAAGAGACATGGGATTATGATAAGATTGAAGGAAAGATATTTGATGCCAGAACCCTCTCTGCTTCCTGATATTAATCAAAATTGCTGATACGGTTAGAGCAAATGAGCAAAGATACACCCCAGAATGTGTTACTGTGTGCCCTAAAATATGAAAAACTGTGACTGACAGGAATTAATTAGAATTTAACAGTATAGGAAGGATTTGCTTTTGTGCATCCTGCTCTATTATATTCAGTTTTTGCTGATCATGCAACAAAAGAAAACCACTTCATGTTTATCTACTCCCAGTCTTCATAAAATAATGCATATCTAAATTTGTATTTACCTCAGGGTGTCATCAGAAACGGAAGGCTATCATACTTTGTTTATTTGTGACTGTGTCTATAGATGGATCTTACAGACTTTTCCTGATTTTCATATCCAATAGCAACGTAGGGGCAGCAGAACCCAAAGCAGTATTGTCTCATCCAGTGAAAGGAGAAGCTTTCAGTAATACAGGCAATGATTACAGTTATTAGGGGAATGTAAATTCAGAGTCTCCTGTTTTTAAATTATTAAACATGAATTCCACCTTTTATTCTAATATGGTAACTGCCTATATCGTAATTTCAAGGTGTCTTTACAGATCATAGAATACAGGTAGCAAGACATGGTATTATCATGGACTTTTCCAGTACAGCATACCATCACACAAGTAACCCTAGTCTTGAAATTAGGTTTGGGAGTTAAGTAGTTGCCATAATTTAAAATAAAGAAAAGCAAAAAGCCACAACCAACCTCTGCAAATATAAACTATTATTTAATCAAAGAACAAAGAAATAGGGGAAAGGCCGAGTAAAACACAAAAGAATATTAAAGACATACTTTCTTAAAATTATTTAAGGATTCAGCCTATGTAATTGTCTTTGTTAAATGTTCATGTCTTGGCTTCAAAACTCACACATAAGAGCTACCAATTATTATAAAACTATGTAATTAATCTCTGTACACAATTGTTGGTGTACTACCTTTGGCAGTGAGTCAAGTTTATTTATAGCAAGACAAACCTAGGGCATGATATCAGATTTCTTCCCCTCATTTTGCGTGTTGCATTATAAGCATAGATTTCTCCTTCCGTGTAACACAGCTGTACCTACCCCTTCTCCCACAGTATCTGTCTATCTGTTCCCTGACCTTGGGTTTTAGTAACACAGAATAGAACAAGGTTACAAACAGTTGTATTGAACTCGAAGTAAATATGGACAATTTTAGATGCAACTGTTTTCTGAGTTAAGGATTATTGGGGTATTATTTTGTCAATGTCAGCTCAGAGAGAGGAGAAATTTCACTTCCTAAAATCAAAGAAAAGTCATAGTTTGGTTTCTATAGTAGAGGTAGAAATTAATGGAACAGAAACACTCCTTCAGTTTGGAGCAATCCAGGAAAGATATTATGTTACTGCGTTTCCTAGCAAGATGTTTTATTTTTGTCCCATCTTCCATTTCCTTTTCTCCACTTTTTTTTTCTTATCTTCACAATCCATTGGACTTCCTCATCTTCCTTTCACTTTATCCAACTGTGCTTCAACTTCACCTGAGAGATGGATTGGTATGAGTGTCCCACTGAGCTGATGGGTTCTTTAACACTCTGGTTTTCCCAATCAGTGACAAATGAATCAGTGCCGCCTCTTTTTTCCCATCTTGTCCTTTCTTCATAGTAATGCATCAGCACTGTCTCAAGTTAGAAACAAACCTGACGCACTTTCTTGGTCACAGTTTATGTTTAAGCTCTCTGCACACTGATACATACCCACTGGTGGTACGGAAGTACAGTTGGTATGATACTAAATTGACTTTGGCTTTTATTTATTTCACATTTATTAAAATTAAACTTCCTGAAAACTTCTAAGGCACACAAGGTATTAATTTTTTTAACCCCGCTTTTATTTTCCTCTTCATGAGTTTTGCAGACCAGTCACTGTATCCTCATTTTATTGCCGTGATAATATGAAACAGCCGTTTAAGTGCGTTTAGCCTTGCCTTGTTTCTAAATATCTGTTTCTTCAGTTAAATTGTTGAGCCTCCTCTACAGGTGTTTAAACCTAGAAACAGAAGCAAAATCTGAACTACTTAATTGCAGTCTTCCCTTTCTCTTCACAGTAACCTGCACAGCTGCTCTGTAGCTATACTATGTATAATCAGAAGAGTAGAGATGCTTGGTATAATTGAATTGAACCCTTGCCTTTAGTCTATTGCTGTTTTAATTTGGAAGTGCTTCTCAATGTGTGTGATTGAAGAGATCTTTCTCTTAATATGGACATTTCTTTGTGCAGTATTGGAAGAAATTTTTTATGTATTATTTACTCTTTTCAATCTGGCAGTAATATTTCTGTCTGCCAGTGTCAGTTACATTGCTCTTGACTGGTGCAGATCAGCAGCCTGTGATATCTCTGAAAAGCCAGTGTGTATCACGTCAGTGGCAGACATATTAATGTTTGAGTTGAGGAGTGCAAGTGATGCAACAAGATTAGATGGCACTGATATAAAGGACTAAATATAAGTCCATGAATAACGAAGAAACTGCTAGGTGACAACTGTCAATTATTTATTGTCCCTGTCCAATGTAATAATAATAGGAGCCTGCACTTTTCCTTTGTGTCTCTCTCTCTTTTACTAGCTTAGTGTTCAATTCCTAGTTTTACAGAACTAAGAATCTTTCCAAGGCATTTTGCCCTGAGCTATTATTAAATGATTAGCAAAAAACCCAAGCAAGCCATGCTGAACTTTATTCACTGACATGCTAGAGGACTTCATTTGCCAGAAAGGAATAATTAGTTTCAAAGCCATTTCACATTATCTTAGTTGTTAACATCACATCTACTTTCGATGCTTTTTCTTTTCTTATACTAAAGAAGTGGAAAACAACTCTGACATGAAAAGAAAACTAAATGGTATGTTTGGGTTTTTTTACTTATTTCTGACAACAACCCCATGTTTTTAAATAACTGATAGAATTGAAAGAAAATATGATGTGTGTGAAACTGCAGTTGCATGAAGGTATCTGCCACAAACTCATCTCTTCCACAAATAACATGCGAAGGGAAATCCTTGTTTTTCATATGTTCATTACAAATACTGGATTATGATTGTGGTGCCTTTTAAAATTTCTACAGCAGTTCCACTAGCAGATTAAATATCACCAAATAAACATGAAATCCAAAAACACAACTGTAAACTTTTAAGTTTAAATGTATCAGCCCAGTTACTATTTTTAATAACAACTTTATGCATCAGGATTTACCACGTGTACTTCATAATCAACTTTAAATGACTTCCAGGCTTTCAACAGAGCCAGCATCTAAGTGCCTATCTTCTGTTGGGAATGATAATTTCATGCACTAGGTGACACTAATAGCTATGGCATGAAGGCAGTATAGGAACCCTCTGCTTCTGCATGGCTGACAGTCATCTGGCACACTCATTAGTACCTTTTTGTCAATAAATATTTGTATATTCATCTTGATGGATTATTTCTAAGCCTGTATAAACACTTGGGTAGCAGGTATAGTTAAATCTTTGATTTCACACTCATTAATATATGTTTTTGTCATTTTTCATGGATTAAACTATTATTTTTTAGGATTGAGAGATTTTGCAGCTCTAAGAAATTATTTAGTACTTGAATTCTAAAGTATCTAAAGAGATACAGGGGATACTCAAAGGACTTCAGCTGGATATACCTTGTACAACCATCTAGCCTTGTTTTATGTCAGAGGAAAGTACATTTCATTGTGTTTGTGAGGTACAGATAAGAAAAAAACCAAGATCTTCTGGCACCTATCAATAAAGCCGGGAAAAAAGTGCATAACAACAACAGCAGTCTGCTGGGATAACAGATTGGTGCCTACTAGTAAGGGGGCAAGACTCATAATTCACAAGCAATGAAGCCACAAGTGAATTATAAAGGTCTCGTCCTCCTTCAATGGAGATAAATGAGTCCGTCTAGTACAACCAGCCATGTGATCTGTTAGGATAGGGGTTTTTTTTCCATAATCCTTTCTCACATGAAATTTTTTTGGTGGTTAACACAATAAATCAAGAATAAAAGACATTCTGCTCTTTTCTTCACTCTCTTGTTGAGGATCCTCTACTCTGGTGCTGATGTCTGGCTTTTTTCATTTCTTATTTCTATTTAAAGCTTCGTTAAGCTCATCATGTTTAGTAACAGGCATATATGAGAGAACTGTCTTTGGTTGGGTTTTTTTCCTTAACTAATTTATAAATTCACTTTCTTGGCTTTTCGTACTATTATTTACTTACTGTCACTATGCTTGCATCCTCCCACCTCCTACTCTGCAAGTATGATTTCTTCTCTAGGGGTCACATATTTTTTCCCATGCTTGCTGGAGAGAGGAGGCTAACAGCCTGCCTTTAAAGCAGTAATCTGTTGCTGTCCACTGGTGTTTGTTGTGCAAGTCTGGAGAGCTGTTAGCTAGATCTTAATTATGCCAGGGACTGAAGCCCTGTTGAGGCAAATAAGTTTAAATGTGATCAGTCTTTTAGAAGTTATGATAACTATGGGGTTTTACATATGGTAACCTCTTAATAAAACGTGTTGCAAGACAGTCCAGCATTTGAATAAGATGAAGCCAGACATCACCCTCAAACTTTCACAGTAATTTTGTTTGGTACAACTTGAATGATGTGTTAGATGACTCATTTGTACTACTGACAAATAGGTCACATAAACTAAGGCATTGGAGTTGAATGGTGGGAGCATGATCTCAGAGAGAGTGAAAACAACGTGCTGTTTCTGAGTAGTAATTAAGATTACAGGCAATATAAGCAGAGATGGCAGAAGCTGAGATTCCACACTGATTTTTCATTGTACGATCTTCTTTCAATTGCTTGTCAATTTGACAGTTTTGCCAGGTCCAACTAAAAAGTTTGATTCTAAGTGTCTTCCTAAAGCAGATTTAAACAAAAAAAATCTTTTTTGACACTTTTTTAGCTAACATCTTTCAGTTATTTCTGAGAATCAGCCAAAGTTAAATTGAAATACATCATTACAATATTTTCATCAACCACTTTGGTGAGAACCGTATGTCTGTACTCACAGTAGTCTACACATGCAGCACATGAATATTTGTGAAGGTGTTTTGTTTCAGGTATGTCCTTTAGCTGTTCTCATGGAAAGTTGCCTACATTGAGATAAAAGACACATTGTAGTTCCATGTGCTTTATAGAGTTATGTTGATATTTGCCAGCTAAATTCTCTAGAGACTCTGGCTGCAAAAAGACCCTGCCCTTGCTACTCAGAGCTCTTCCACAACGTCCGGTGCTTTGAGCACCACTGATGGCCTCTGCTTGGGGCTTGAGATTCAAAATAAGATATTCTCTGCAGTTACTGCTCTGGGCTGTTTTGTTGCCAGGCACAAAAACTGATCAGAGGGGTTATTTTTCTTAAACTTCATTGCTCCTGTACTGGTGTTCAAGGTTGTGTGAAAGAAAGGAGTGTCTCTTCCATGACTTGAAAAGAGTATTTGGATGAGAGAGATAGTTGAAGGGAAAGAAGTGATTAACAGAGGGGAAGAGAGAGAGACAGAGAGAGAGAGAGACTGTCAGGGAGAGAGGGAGAAAGAGGGAGCGAGAGAGAGAGAAGGGTAAGAAACAAACCCAAATGAGCAAAACTAGACTAGGGTAGAAATGGACAAGGCAAGGCGTGGAATTACATGAGATGGCAAAGAGGCATGAAGAACTGGCAAGAAGGAAGTTTAGGATTATGCATAGAGAGAAAGGACAAGAAGGTATATAGAATGTGGGCACTGCTACTGTAAGTTAAAGCATTTGTTTTATGAAGTCTCATGTCAAGCTGAGAGTTTCAATCTCTGTTGTACGGCTTTACCAAAATCAAGAGAAGACAAGTTCTTTCTTGGAAAGCTCCTTCTTGAACCGTTTATTCCCAATCAAATTGTGGCCATGGATAATGCCACTGGCTAGGAACTGGTTGTCTGTATCACTAGGTTTTTAAGAAAAAAACATTAAATTACATAATGTCCAATAGTTTGAATTAATTATTCAATTTTCATCGTAGACTCAATTTTCTTTTAAAAAGAATTTTTTCCCATGAAGGAGTATTTATTTATTACCAATATGTAAGACCTTTTCGTAAATGAGTTAATAGAAATCATTAAGAAGCTCTATGTGGTCTTAAACTTCATGTTTATACACCAAAATGGCCTAACTTCCTGTGAGTGGCAATATATGCTGTTGCCCTGCTTGTTTGTTTATCTCAAGGCAGAGAAGTTATTTATCTTACATTATGCTGGACTAATGCTTTCCTTACCTTTCCTTTTAAAAACTAAAATAAACACTGATCTTTGTACAAAATATGTACTTAAAAATCAGAATTACTGCCCAGACTGAGTGCAAATATTTGCTGAATCACATACCACTTAAATACGCTTCATTGTACTTGGGACGATTTCTGAAATCTCAAAAAGCAGCAAAAATCTTATGTCGTAAAAATATCTCCCAAGTGAACGCCCTTGGGCTTTTTTTTTCCGTAGGTTTCAGAGAAAACTCAGAACAAAATACTATGAAATCAAGATTAAAAAGGTATTGGTGTGCAGTCCCATAGAGGAATTAGTCATGAAAAGGCCGTATTCCTGCCTCTTACTGATCAGGACTTCACTGTGGAGAGACATCTGAGAACTTCTTAATTTCATTTACAGTCACTTTTGTTTCAGGCAACCCATGCAGAGTATTTTTCCATACCTGCAGCATTAAAAAATCTGATCTTAGTTTTTTTTAGTGGAAAACTTGAAGTTTTCAAGAACAATCCCATTATTCCAAAGTGATGCTGTTGGCATGAAAATATGCAAAATTCACTAGTTTTGACTCCTACTGTTTGCCTTCTTAAGTTCTTTGTCTAGCACTGGACTTGGGTTATAAATTAGGTAAAAAGGTAAATACAAGCTGGAGCAAAGAGAGGAAAGAGATGGTTAAAAAAAGGTGTATTTTTTCTGTCTGTCTGCCTGACTCTTACACTGCCCCCACCTTCAGGTGGAAAAATATTATTTTCTGACATTATTTTTTTTCCTAAAATTTTTTGTGCAGATGAAAATTCTGAGCTTAGAAGATGTTTTAACCCTGAACTGTGGATGCTTCTTTTGCTGCTGTGTTCTAACAAGAAGTTTTAATGATTCCATCTTGAACATACTGATTTTGTCATCAACTCTGAACTTTTTCTTGTTTTGCATAAACAATTTTCAGTCATTGTAGTACTTCCCCATTTGAAATAAGGAGATTTGAAATAACCAGTATCAGTGTTAAGTAAGTGGTGCCATAAAAAGACTTAGCTCATAAACAGGAAAGAAACATCAGGAGTGCTTTAGGAAGAGGAAAGACATAATGAATGATAAATCAGGACTTTTAGATTACCAGTAATATAGTACAAGAATTAAGTTGTGGATACAGAGAAATAAATGTGGTAATTATTTAAAATATGTTCAGCTTTTTGGAACTATTTCCTCTATTTGACTATTTCCTCTATTTGACACTTAGGACAAAGGTCCAGAGAGTTTAGACACAGCAATTACTTAGAAATTACACATCCAGAAAATTACACATCCAAGTATACAATCTGGTCAGTGGCAATTTAAACAAAAAGAACCAAAATAAAACCAAAAACACATGCATGCACAAATAAACCCCAAACCAATCAAACAAAAAAACCAACTAAACAAAACCCCATAAACCCAGAGAAACATGTTTATAATGTTTGAAAAAATATACAAATTCTAAATAAATATTAATCTAATCTCTTTAGACATTAATATCGTGTATAGACAAAACTGGTTTTTAAATGTCAGAGTAGGATTTTTGAAAGACCTTATTCTGGGGAAAAACATATTAAAAGCACATTAAGAATGACTCTGAGATGAAGATGTATGAGAACTGACAGGAAACTTAAGGTCATGAAACTTGTTTAGCTGAATGACACAGCGGAGTGTCTCAGTATGCGTAAGAGAGAAACTCAAGGTGTAGAAGGTACCTGGAGAATACCAATCCACAAAATTCTTGCTTTTTGCTATTCATATGTATTTAGTCTAAAATGAGAATTGAGATTCTTTACATAATCTGTGGATTTTGCTGCAAATATGAAATATTTTTTTTCCAGTTTTATTAAAGTGCTTTTTATTTTCGTTACTGACTTAAATCTCTAAGTACGATGTTTATACCAAGTGGAAGTATACATGGAACTGTGAAGTATGTATGAAATTGTTTGATTTAAAGAAGAAATTGAATTGGATTAAGTGTGTGCGAACAAAAGTTTTTCAGTTCTGTGATTCTGCTGAAAACAGTTTGAATAAGGTGATTTAATTAATTAAGGATGTATTTTCTCATCTTGACATAGTAGGACCTATTCTACCCATAACATTGCCATTTTATCCGACTGCTATGGATGCTCCAAGGGCTTTTGTGTTAAAAAGAACAGTGTAAATGCAAATGGCTGACTCCCTAAATAATTGTCCTTGACCCTTGAAAATCTATCAGCATTTGTTTCTTTCTATATCTGTCTGGATATCCAAGAGTCAAAAATATTTGTAGTTCCTCTAAGTTAATCCATTCATCACTTAAAGGAAGAGGAATGATGTATCTGAAGGTTAGCAGTGTTCTAAGAACTTGTTGCTTCCAAACTACTTTTCTGCCATCTTGCCAGCTGGACGGGACCAGTGCTGTGGGGTAAATCAGTGCTGTAGAAAGTCCAGGAGCCACTGAAGTAACTTCTGGGGCAGGAGTGGGGAAAGAATCAAAACCTTTATATGTAGTAGCTCATTTGAGTGGCTGCCAAGTTATACTGCTCTACTAATTGTTTTGGATATAAAATCAGCAGTTCTCTTGGAAATTAATTAATTCAAAGTTTAAGAAATTTTGGGCTAAGTATTTACACATAGCAAAAATGAACCAGGTGTTCAAGAGCAATTGCCATAACGTAAACACTTCAAAAATAATTAAATGCAAGGCATTCTTAACAAGGATATTAAATCTTTATTACTTTTATCAAGGACTAAAGATAATTTCCTATCTGTGTTCTCTTGGAAAGATATGTTCTTGCTGCAGACTGTATTCAACAGCTTGATTTTAATCTGCCAAAGAAGTATTTTTCAGAAAGAAAAGGTTTTTCGAATACCTGATGTGACTTTAGTCTTTATCTTAAAAGCTGACTACCTCCTGGAGTACAGCCTTAGAAATATCCCCACACAAGGAGAACCCCAACTCTTCATTTATTCCAGGAATGCAGGCTTTAAAATACCTTTAATGGTAACTGCTTAGTTGTAACCACATACAGAGAAACAAAGTTCTACAGATTTTGGGGTTCTACACCTTATTTGCACTCCTTTTTTAAGTAGGTTTATAAACTAGAGAACAATTTTTACCAACTTTTATTCAGAAATTACGAGTCTTCTTTCTTATATTCTGTTCAATTATAGCTGACAGTGTAAGAAATGATTACATGGAGCAGCCAGTTTGACAAGCAATAGTCTTTCAAACTGTCATTTTATAAAGCAGAACATCTAAAAAGCATTAATGTGGCTTAATAATATTGTTTCCCTTTTTAATTTTGGGATTTTTTTTTACAATTTTTGTTCTTGGAAATCTTGACCTACAATGGTAAAACTCCTGCTTTGACTCTGCCTCATACACTGGATTTCCTTAGGGACAAGACATTTCTCTTATGCTGCCAATTCCACAAATCTCTGTTTCTCTAATTTCAGACAGAAGTGCAGTAATTTTTTATTCACATTTTAGTTGTTGTTTGCATTCAGTATAAGTCTGGCCGTCACCACTGTGGGAAGATAAAGGTTTTTGAAGTGTAGCAAAAACAAAACAAATCAAAATTTGAAATATATAAAGGTTTATCATGTGTCCCCATGTTAATATGATATACAAGTGATTTGACGAAATGTGACATAAGGGTAGATACTGTTCCAGTCATGAAATGCATCCCTTTGCCTTGTAACTTCCAGCATGACTGGAGGAATGTGTAGATAAGTACTGAGTTCTTTCGTCTTCCTATTTAACCTTTTGCTTTGGTGAACAGATTACTCAATGATGTGTCTTTATATACCTAGTGATTACAAAACCACTTTAATAAATGGATAAAATTAGGAAGTTCAAAGTCTTCTGAATGCCAAGGACTTGAGGAAATATTCAATCTGCGCTTGTCTTTTCTAGATAGATATTTTAATGTGGCACTCACAGTTATGCAACTATTCATGAAAGAGGAGTCAAATAGAAATAAAAAGTCCAGCTCTTCTTGTCCTGTGAAAGCTTACTGAAGAACAGCCACTTGTTTACCATCAGAAGTCTCCTAGACAGGAGACTTTGCTTATACTGGAGACATTTTTAATTTAACATTTATGTCAGCACAAATCAATACATGAGAAACTGGGGAATGGAAGTTCCAAATCTTGACTTTCAGTAAGATTTTCCTCTAATTTTCTTTGAAGGTTTGGGTCACTTGTTGCTTAATTTCAGCACTCACTTTCACTGATGTTAATCACTTTATGCTGTTGTGGTCTGGTTGGTTGTTTGAATAAAACTGTTGAGATTCCATTTCTAAATGTCAGTGAGCCGCATAATACCCAGAACAAAATTTAAGACTATTAGTTTCAATGTTACCCTTTCTGAAGAGTGTATAAAAAGACTCCAAATGGCTGTAATGCTTAAAGGAAATTATCACGTAGCTGATCTGTGCACATTACTGAGTGTCATGCTTTTGCTCAGCTACCACAGTGACAGGTGCCCTGAAATGGAAATAGACAGATGTCATTCAGGCATGACAGAATACACATGTAATAAATCACTGCAGCATTGGCCAGCAGCACCAGTGAAGAGGTACTACTGTTAAGGTGAATGGTACTATTAAACCTGTGGTGAGTGTGACCTGTAACAGAAGGACCCGGTGTACTAAAACTTACGAATTTTAAGATCTTCTAATGTTATGTGAAGTTTGCTATGCTTACCATTTCCAAGTTTAGACATTGCACCAAGTTTAGACATTTCTCAAAACTATTTTACCCTTTCCTATAATTGCATATTTTGCTGGGTGGTTATAATAATCAGGTTACATTTTATAATTTATAGATGCGTAAAATCCAGAGCAATATACTTTTTAAGTTCCAATCTAATCATTATTTATTCTACATGAGCTTGAATTATACACTCTAGTGTTTGCCTACCTTTTGTGAATTTTCTGCAAGGACCCATTTTTATATTTGTGGTTTGCATTGCTAGCTAAGGAAACTTACTTGTTGTAGAAACTAGGCATTTGGCTTTGTCTTCTTTCTTTCCATCTCTCCTACTTTTGGAGTTCAGGATCACGTGAAAAGGGAATTTGGGAATATTCAAGAGTAAGAGAGTATCTGCAAGGGTAAATATCAAATACTTTCAAATTTATGTTTTTACTTTTCTGGGTGAAGAGAGTCTGACAGGGTGTTGCACACCTGCTCTGCCTTTGACTCTATCCTTCTTTTCTTTGAATCTTTGCACACTAGTTACACTGACTTTTTTAATACAAGCACATAAAATCCAAAGTAGTAAAGGAAAAAGACAAGCGTGTTTACAGTTAAATAGACATGACCCTAGCCAAGCAACTTTACAAGGATAGAAATCAATTTACTGAGCTTTTGTTTCTGAGGCTCGATATGCAAGGTAATGATAATCACACACGAATAAGTGGATTTATGTTATGGTGAGGTAAACACCTAAGAGAAGGAACAAGTGATAAACCTGACAGTAAATGTTAGGATAGAGAAAGTATCTGTGATTCTTTACCTGTTACAATTCACTAAGTTTTGCTATTCCTTGTACGGACTAGGAAAATGTTAACTCCTTTTCGGACACTAATTTATGTTGCTTTACAGCAAGCTTGGACACATTTCTCTGAAGATGTCCTGTGTTCCCCTAAATGTCAACTATCTAGCAACATTTTTGAGTATTAAGATGCAAGTACTCACAAAGGTGTGCTGCTGCATCCATGCATGCATAGACATGCATCTATCTTCATGTAAGTTTGTACATCTCTGTGGGTTTTTTCTCTTTTTCTTGCTGTCTTTATTAAGGAGCCATTCCTTCAATCAAAAAGAGTCTTGGTTTATCCTAGCAAGTATAAAAGTAACATTGATAAAACAGGAAATTTACTCTGCTTTTTGTGGCTTTAAGAAGGCATATAATGTTATTAGTGCCCATTGCATTGAAGAAAGAAACTTCCAGAGCCGATTGTCTCCAAAACTTTCCAATGAGTTGTGATGCACAGGCCTAGCTTGAATAACAGTGTAATTTAAATGCCATGACATAAATAACACATATTTAATATTAGCATAGTAAAATAGATTTTGTTCATGTTTTTAAACTGGGGAATTTTACTTCCTTGGTGAACTACTATGTAATGTTCCCAACTATTGTAGTTAGAGTGCAGAAATCAGTCTGGTCTACCACTATGAATAAAACTGAAATATTTGGATGTATTTTTACCACAGTTCTATTTCCTAGTTTTGTGTGTGTGTATATGTGTAACACAGACCCCACCGATCTTTTTTTTCATGCAGATGATTAAAGAGGGGCTGGGAAATACTGGCAGTTTCAGAGGAGTCAGCCATTACTGAATTATAAGCAGATTTAATTATTCTATCACAAAAAGCTAGCAGAGAAAAATAAATACAGCTACTGCAGACAGAAACTCTGCAGCTCTAATTGCCAGAGCACACTAAGAGCTTTCAAATAGTAAGTCCTTAAATAATAAATTGATATGGGAGAGAATAATGACACCCAGGTGTGAAACCTTAACCTGAAAGTAGTGCTGCATACTCAATGACATAATTGCCCCTATTACCATATTCTAGTCTATCATGGGCTTTTGAGTCATAGAAACTGGATTGAAATGAAAGACAAAATATGTTCAAACCACAGGTGAGATTTGAAGTAGAAATATATAATAAAATCCAGGTAACTAAATTGCTACTTGAGTTTTGAAAGTAGGGTAGGTATTATGTGAAAAATTATATTTAAATGCTATTCACAGCCTGACTTGCTCCCACAAAAGCAAGGGTTAAGAAAATTTACAGTGGGAACAAAAAGAGTCTTTTAACAAAGGTTCTCAAAATACAGTAGATCTTTCTCATTTCACTGTGAAAACCCTTCTTATTCCCAGATGCATTTTTTTCCATGCAATAGATAAGTCTGTTCGTCAGTCTAAAAAATATGAGCCTGTGTAAAGTGAGTACTGCATTTTCATGTATATTTTATACTTTTTTCTGTGTGGTGTTCAATGTAACAGAACATGGAAAGGAACACTTTCATTATGTAGACCTCATCACATCTCAGCACTGCTGCAGATGTTAATTCACCAGTTGCCATTCTGAAATATATTCGGCTATCACAGAGCAGAACAACAGGACTGTTAACATGAGTGATACCAGTGTTTTTTTCTAATGCCATCTTCTGGAAGAAACATGTCCAGAACAAGCAGAATCAGGGGAAGGTGTAATCATACTTGCCTTGTTGAGGCAATTTCTATCCAAATGAAGTACATTAGCAACAAAGAGAGCTGATTCTGACGTTTCTGTGGACATAACTAGCTGCAGGTGTTTGCTGTCATACCTCCAAATGAGGCCACAAAAAGAAGTGCATGAAAATTTTGGTGAATAAGAACTGGACATTTGAACTGCACCAGAATTTTAATCTAAGAGCTGTGACAGTTTTCACATTCTGCTGGAGGGTCAAAACTACAGAAATAATGCAAATTCCCCCGCTCCCCAGAGGACGCTGTTTTAGATTGCTAAAAATACCTTTGAAAACTACTGAAAAGCTGATAGTTACTGTCAGCATTGTATCTGTATTGTAGGAACTCCTGTTGGTATTAAATACAGCTTAAATGTGTGCAACCAAGAGGTGACCCTTGTTTTCAGAAATGTTTTTATGTCGTGATTTGATGCTGTGCACATCTCCTCTGTCCCCACTATGGTTTGTCAAAGGGTTTTGGTACTTAGGATCTGGATTCTTAGAGCAAAAGACATGGCAAGCCTATGCCCATGGGCCTCCCCTCACGGAAGCAAGAGGTTTAAAAAGTTTCTTTCTGCCCCTACTGGTACAGGACCACTCCTGGTTTCAAGTTCTGCTGTTGTTATGGTTAGGAAGAGTCATGTGTTTTAAGGCACAGTTAATTCTACAGGAGGAGACAGAGGGTTCAAGAACATCCCTGCACATCACTGACCAAAGAGTGTGAGCTGAAGATGTTGCAGAAGACACGGAATGAATTTAGTTGTTCACTGGACTCTGAAGGAAACAGCACCTATATCCTATAGGTGTCCTGCTCTGGCAGTCTCTCTGCTTTCTCATCTTCTGTCATAATGAAGCTCAGAAAAACCACTGGTTCCTTTTGTTATCTTAAGAATTTCTATCTTGTGAAGGGTTCCTGCAGATGGAGGTGCTGGGGAAGAGATGATGTTACTTCTTTAATGATTATAGAGCATGAAGGAATATGAATGCCCAAATACCACTTCTCTACACATGGCATGACCATGTTCTTCCTGCAGGCCTTTTTACATGATAGGTAAGGACTGGTTCTAGAAAGCAGATAGAGCAGATGCAAAAGGGCCATTATGCCTCTTTGTTTGAAGTGTTCACCTGGACTTTGCTTCCTTCCCATTGCACAGGACACCATGAGGGTGGGTAACAACTTAAGTGCACAGCAATATAAGTCATTCAAAATTCACATTAAGAAAACTAGGTGGGAAGTGATTCTTTATAGCTAGAACTAAGCAAAATGCACTTCCATTAATAGATACTCTGCACCAGTATCTATTGGTATTTATAACTGATTCATATAAATAGTAGTTTAATGGCAAAGATCTTTATTATAGAATACTAGGATTTATGAAACATTTCTTTCAAAAGAAGGAGTAATTCTATTTATATGTCTGTTGTTAATGTTCTAAGTTGCATCTGAATTGCACAAGCAAATTCTATAGTGGCTGTATTTACACTAATACTGATAATAGATATATACTTGTACACACACCAAAAAAAAATTATTTAGACAAATGACAATTTGAAGCTACTTCTTTACAGCTTCTAAAACCTGAACGGTTGTAGAGTAGCGCAATCTCTGAATTCCGTAGAAGTTTCTTGCCTCTGTCCTGTGACCACACAAATTTCACTTGTGGAGAAACTGACTATTTTTCTGTAGTCTAATGCTTGTGCAAAAAGGGCTCTCATTTTAATTTCTTCTTTTAGGATTCTCAGGTAAGCTGTAGAAATAGGCAAGGAACCTAAATTCTGCGTGTTGGGTTCTGACTCGTTGTTAGCATGTGACAGAACCCTTCAGTAGCTTGGGTCCTCTTTCTGTAGAGTGCAGTTAATAATAACCATTCATGTAAACTGTTCTGGGGCCTGCAGCTGGAAAGTGCTTTTTAAGTGTCTCCTATGTTAAAACTATTATCACATATAGTTAAGCCCCACTGAGTCTAGCAATCTTTGATGGTTTAGGTCTTTTTAATCTGTTCAGCTGAGTCCTGAATACAAAATTCCAGACCTGCTCTGGAGACTTTTCTTCTCATTTCCTGTCATTTAGGGGTCTGTCTTTACCTTCTAATTTCCTTGCTCAGGTTCTCGTTATACTCCTCCTTTTGTTCCTACTGTAGATATGAAGCACAGACCAAGAAAGGACCCTTTGAGTACAAGAGTATTTCATTGTTCACTGTGTTGTGGTGCAGAGTTTTCAGCATTAGTTTTGTTCGTCTTGGCATTCCAATTTGTAAAGGACTAGATGAATACCCTGCCTATTTGAATCCAGGCTGGATAAATGATGCAGGCAATGGATTTAATTATTAAGTGGCTTCTGGGTTTGGGCTAGATTTTCAGTACAAGAAAATATTATTTATAAAAGATGGGTGCTGTGAAAACATATTCTGCTCTTGGTTACCCTTTTAATGGGACAGTGGGAGTTCTGCGTATTCAAGAGAGGAGTGCAGCCTTCAGGGTTTGATTTTTCCAAATATTAGAAGCTCAGGGCCATGTGCAAAATTGCATGCATAATTACACATTTAATCTGAATGCACATTTACTGTGATTGCAAATGCAAATCAGGTTGTGTGCATGGAAATAGTCAGTTGATTTCAATACCTAAGAATCATATAAAGTCACAGTAATTGTGCATGCAGATTAAGCATGCAATTGGGCATATATTTTTGCAAGTGGCCTTTTGCTTCAGTGCTTTGAAAATGAGACCCTCTGAGCTCGTCATTAATGGGTGTCTCTTGTTGTGTTCTTTTTCTAATGGCACTGCCAAAATTAGTACACAATACATAGAGTAGATCTTGCACTCATTATTATATAATTTGAACTTTATCAGAGATGCTTTTCAGTGTCTTTGTTGGGAAGAATGGCTTTTTATGTCTGGGGCACATTTCCAAGGAGAGAATCTGGGTGAAAAAAAAATACAGTAATACTGGAGTCTTTCACATCTATCTTAACATATTTAGTTCTTCTATAGTTTATTTTTATGGCTATGTCTGTATATGTATTTAACACAAAAATAGTTCTTTTATGTACAAGATAATAGAAAATGTTCCCCATTTCACGTGACAGCAACCTGATCTGGAACAAAAAGCTGGAAATCTGTGCAGCAAAACCAAATGGATTTGTTAATATGGAAACAAGACAATAGCCAAAGGAAAAAAAATATAAAGGATGCTCTGATTTCTGTTTTCAGATATTTTCTTAAGCATGAAAAACACATTATAAATTCTTCTTACTATTCTCTATTTCTTCTCTCTGTTTTCATTATTAATTGACCATAACCTGACATTAAAAAAAAAAAGAATTCAAGGTGGGTTGCCTGATTCTTACTCATTTTCAAAAGAACTCTCTACCCTGAACTGTTAAAAGGATAAGAAAGAAAACTTTGAAAGACAAAGAGTAAAACTTCATTTTAAAATAGAAATTATTAAAAATTTCCCTTCCCCTCTCTTCCATAGAAGACGAAAGAATATTGAATAAAGAAAGAATGTCCTTAAAATGAAGACCTAGGCACGAACCAGATCAGTGTAACTTGAAACAAATTATCACACTATTCATAAACATCTGAAAAATAACTTGGAGATTACTAGAAGACTCAAACATTTGATACGTTCATCAGGAACAAAGTTAGTTAAATCCAGGCAAAGCCTTCTTGCAAGTTGGTAACAGGACTTTGGTATGGGAAAGGTAATAATAAAAATACTAAGGTAATCAATAATAAAGGCAACACTAATTTGATATAGAAATGTGCAATCAACTGATTAGCTAAATTGGGAAGTACTGTTCTAATAATACGTCAGTAAAATGATGCAAATATGGGAAATAAGTCTTATTCGGAGAGAACTTACCATGGTTCACAGTTGAAAGGAAGGAATTTTCTGAGTGTGGCATTTTAGAAGAGGCATTGATGTAGCTGAACATGTTTAAGAGATTAGATCTTTCCAGTTCTGTCTTTTATTGTACCCCCAAAGTAACAGACAAACCAAAACATTTTATTTCATCAAAATCAAATACAAAACTTGAAATAATTCATTTTGACATATCTACATATAAAGCTTAATTGAAATTGACATGTTCCACTTGGGGAAAAAAGTCAAGTTGATGAAACTTCATCTTCTGGTGTAAAACTGTTCCATTAAAGGTGTTTTGACTGGTTGTAGCTTTCAGCAGAGAAAACACAAAGCCATGACTTGAAATGCTTTTAAAAATCTTACTGATAGCCCCTGAAGACAGGCTGGAAAATAATGTCTGTCTCTCAGGCTAGTGACAGCCCCTGCAGCTTGGTCTTCATGCAAATGAATTCAAGACTGTAGATACCAGGATGTGACCTTCTATGTGCCCAGAGAGAGGTGTTCTGCCTTTCAGGGGCTGCTGATCTGTCATCTCCTGCTAGTATCAGCTACCTGTGCAAAGTGCAAAAGGGAAAAATTTATATAGCTTAGAGAAGGCAGGATTTGGAGAAACTGTTGAAAGAATGTATATTTTGGAAAGGTCTGAACATACTGTCTTAATAGTTTGAGAATTATACTAATCAAAAAACCCATTTATTGTTCAAGGGAAATTATTTTCTATTATTACTTCTGAGGAGTATTAATCTTTTAATAGAAGGCTTTTTTCTGTGTCCTCTGCTTTGGGTGTGAAGAAAACTTACTCTGTTAGGGGATTTAGGCCATCAGAACATACGTGATCCCAGATACAGGACACAGTGAATAAGACTCTGTTTTCTCGTCAACCGTTCAGAGAAGGGTTCTTCTGCCCCACAATGATTCTGAATCTACACCTGCTTCACATATATATATGTACACACACCACGACTATCAGGTTTCCACTGCACATTTTGAATTATGCGGTGTAAGCAGTAAATGATCAGGAAATACTGATAAATTGTTGTAGGTTTCTTTGGGTGAGAAGATTATGTACCAGTATTGAAACCAGATTAAAGAATGCCAAGACCTGGAGGGAGGACCTGAATTTTTACTGCTGAAGAGAAAGAAAAAGGCTGATTAAAATACCTTTTTATGCTGGGAAGTAGAGGAAAGCTGGCAGAAGTTATGTTTAGAGTAGGTAATGTATCAGTCACTTGTTGGAAATAGTTAACAAGGATTATCAAGAGTTTTATCTCCTTACCAAAAGAGACTGATCCCATCTTAAGTTACTGAAAGTAGTTCAAATGTACTTCATGTTGAAGAGTGATGTATGGAACCTGTAAAACTCCTGAACTTCCCTTTACACATAAGGAGAAAATAATTGAATAAAACCGCTGGTGAGAGCTCTGTGAGAAGGTATTCTTTAAGCTAACCTGTACTGTAATGTTGTGAAGATTTGTGGTGTTCTAAGGTCATAACTTTCTCGGAAATTGCTATGTTATTTTGATTCAATGTGGTATAAATTTCCGTATGCTATTCTCCTACCTTAAAAGCCCTTTTTTGACGAATAAACTTCTTGTAGGTTATGTTTTTTCTCACTCTAACAGGTTTGCTTTTGAAAGTTCTATTTTCTTAGTCAGTTGGGCATTACATCATTACGTAAAATAAAAATATTTTCATTGAATGGGTGATTACAGGGTGTGCCGGTTTGGCCAAAATCTAGTAATACAGCTCCTGAGAGAAAACCAGGTTGCAACCACCCTTCCCCCCCAACAGGGTTTGGGGAAAAAGAAATTTTTTCCTCAAAGAAAGTGGAAGAGATAAAAACTATTTATTTTAACAAACACACAGGAAAAGGATAATGATGCTCAATAATGAATTAAAACCCCCGCTATAGAGAGAAACCTGGGAAGATTTCAGAGTCCTTCTGTAGGTGTGGTCTCTCTCCTCCTCGGAGCTGGTCAGTGAGGGCGTGGGCCCACCCGCGGGCCTCGGGGAGAAAAGTCTCCTGATGTGTTCTGATGTTGTTGAAACAGTTCAGAAGAGAAGAAGGGTAAAAAACCAAAGTCCCAGGAAACAAAATTCAGCTCTCCCTCTCACACCAAGAGGGAAAAAAAAAACCAGCTGAAGAAAAAGCAAGCAGGGTGCTCCCTTTGTGCCTTCCGCAGTCAGAAAAACCACTGAGGAGTGTAATCTCTGTGTCCTTGAGAAGCTGCTTTGGAAAGTTCATCTGGGTTGTTTTTTTTTTCAAGCTCAGTTTAAAGGCACAGAAAAGGCACAATACTACTTTTTGGGCATAGAGCATGATAGGGGATACACATGATAGAGTCACCCCAAGACACAGGGGAGGAAGGGAGAAGAAATAGTTTGGCAACTTGATATAGATGATATAGATGATAGAGATAGAGATAGAGATAGAGATAGAGATAGAGATGGAGATGGAGATGGAGATGGAGATGGAGATGGAGATGGAGATAGACATAGACATAGACATAGACATAGACATAGACATAGACATAGACATGGACATGGACATGGACATGGACATGGACATAGACATAGAGATAGGTTAGATATAGATAGATATAGATATAGACCAAAAAAAATAGAAGTATCAAGAAAAGATAAGAGAAGTACAAGATGATAAGAGTTCTCAAAATGTCCTGTTGGGAGAAGCTGGAGTCTCCATATCCCCGGACAATCCTTTCATATCATCCCCAGAATGTGTGACTCCCTTCCTCACACCATCAGGATTTGATTTCTTATCAGTTCGAGAGCCAGCACAGCCTGGAATATGATACAGCTCCTACACAGAGACTGTGTTTGAACAGCTGGAGAGTATCATCTCCTTGTCTACCTGGACAACATCCCTAACTCGATTCTAGAAGACAACCTTATACCAGAGGTGATTGCTTTGCCTCCTGTCTTCCACATTTTCTGGTTGGATATTTCTTTTTTTTTATTCTAGTTGTGTTTTCACTGTTAAGTCTTTCAGATGTTTCAAGAATAAAACTAACTGGCACTTAAGTATCTTCTAGCTCCTACACAGGGCATAAAGTATAAAAACTTTTGGTCAGATATCTGGTTAACATTTGACGTTTTCATGGTTCTAGGAAGCCATATTTTGTCAGAATCTGGAAAACTTTGATTAAAATTCATATTCTTTTAATGAAAAATGATTTTTAAAAAATCCAAAGAATAATTTAAGTATTTTGAAACAAGATTTTGGTTTAATCCTGGACAAAAAAATAAGCACCACAGCCACTCCCTCTCTCCTGCCCAGTGGGATGGGGAAGTCCATTGGAAGGGTAAAAGGGAGCAAATTTGGGAGTTGAGATAACGATGGTTTAGACAGGTAAAACAAAAGGTGTGAATGCAAGCAACACAAAACAAGGAATTAATTCATCATTTCCCATTGGGAGGCAGGTATTCAGCCATCCCAGGAAAGCAGGGTTCCACCACACGTAGTGTTGACTTGGGAGGAAAAATGCCGTAACTCCAAGCATCACCTCTTCCTCTTTCTTATTGCTAAGCATGTTGCCATATGTTATGATATATCCTTTTGGTCGGTTGAAGTCAGCTGTGCCAACTGTGCCTCCTTCCCACTGATGGTGCCCTCCCAGCCTGTTTGCCAATAACAGTCTGAGAAGCAGAAAAGGCCTTGATGCAATGTAAGTGCTGCTCAGCAGCAAATAAAACATTTCCTATGAAAGTGTTTTCTGAATGGAAAAAAATTGTTCCCCAAATCAAAATTCTCTACAGGAAAATTTCCATTTTAACAGTAAAAAGTTTTTATGTGGGAAATCATCGTGATTTTTTCCCCAAAATGCGCAACAGGTAACACTATCTGCCTAGTCTTCAGGGAAGCTGAATCCAAGTGAAAATGAAAATAAAAGTCCTGTGATGTCCCTAAGCAGATTACAGTAAAATATTTTGAATTTGGAGTGTTAAAATATTCTGTCTTGGTCTCAAATGCTGAAATGAAATTTGGGTAGTTTGAATTTTCATTATGATTCAAAACCAAGTCAAATATTTTTCTTGAGAGCAAGAGAAATTACATAACATCAGAGAAGGGCTGATGGATAGAAAACAACAACTGTGAAGGAACTAGGAGGCACAGTTGGTATTAATTTTTGTTGCTGGATGCATTAAAAGGCTATAATATCAGACTGGGAAGCCTGAAGAATTGTTTCAAAAATTGAAGGTGGTAATCTAATCATCTGGTAGTATTTTTGAGGCATTTGGTTCTCTGGGGAGGAAATACAGAACAGGAGAAAAACACATACGAAGTAAATAAATTAAAAAGACTTTATAAAATACTTCTATAAAAGCAAACTTTGAACAATGTCAGATGAATATTGCCTGTAAACACTAGAAAGGGATGCGGTGTCTCCGTCTCCAGAATCCTCATTTTGCTGGCAACTGAAGACCTGCTACACCATATGAGAGCAGTCTGACTCCACTCCCATATTACACCTGCAGATAGGAAAACTTTAAACTTGCAGTTAATTCCGCCTTCAAATAGAATGTGTAAAAGGTACAGGAAACCCTTGTGGAATCCATGAATTATCAATCATAATATGAAAAGAATGAGTCCCCAAAGATAAACAACTTGGCATGGTAGGGCTGGTATTTTGTTAAAGGCCTTGTTGGCCCCCAGTAAGAAAGGGTCTATTAACTTCAAACACATGGAACCACATGAATTAAATTAGGTCACTCCTCATGTTACAGTTTCAAATTTCATAAAGTGCAGCTTGTGGTTATGTCATGTGTTTCACATTGAAAGCACTGGTTGATGACTTCCCAAACTCTTCAATACTGTACTACCAGTGATATTTACCATAGCTTGACCGCAACACTCTCCAAGCTGATGTTAATAATACATACCGAGTTTTGTAAGTCTGACCATCTTTTCCTTCTCAATAAACAAATAGTTGTGGTGTGATTGTGGGTGACTTAACTGTCTGAGTGCTTTACTGTGAGGATGACAAAGGCAACGAAAAGGTCCTGGCTTAATTATGTGTAGTGATAATGAGTTGTTGAAAGCATCCTTTTAAAAGGAATGCAACTGCAAAAGCTTACTTAGACAAGAAGAACGAACAATGTCTAGAGTGCAAATACAAATAACGTAATTAGTTTAAATTTTTCTCCATCGTCTAATAAGTTTAATTTCATTTCCTCCTCTAGGGCATTGGTTGGAGATGGTGTATGTGTATGACACAGGAAGTTTTTTAATCAGAGTAGAGCTGTTTGGGCACCATTTGTTAGGAAAACTCTTGGATGACAAATCGTTGCTCGGCAAGTAAATAACTATACATAACAAGAACCTTTTGTTATTTTTTGTGGTATGTTACTATTTCTAGAATGAGGCTCTGTTGAAAACAGAGACATTGGCATGTCCATTCAGCCTGCTTTGTTTCAGTTAATAAATTTTGTTTGCAGACATAACAAACGTGTTACTTATTTAGTTTATTTAGTTGTAAGTAAATACCAAAACTAGGATACATTTCTTTTAGTCCTTTGATTTAGCAATCACGTATTTCAGGAAGACAAAGGCACTTCGTGAAAACTGAAGTAAAGATCTGTGCTTCATCTTAGGTCAAAATATTTATTAAAACACAATTTGAAATATTTCATTAAACTCAATATTTTGTTTTTCTTTCACTTGGTTTTATGCTGGTGTAATATGCTCTGTAAGTGCTGTTTTACTATCTACTGCATGCATCTTTCCGAAGAGTCTTTGAAAAAAGAAAATCAGAAAAACTTCTATCATCAAACAGAAAATGTGAGAAACCAGATAAGCTCCTGCCTGTAAAGAACCTGTCTGAGTCCTAGCTTCCACCCTGCCTCTAGCACCTGCCATTAGCATCTTCTTTGGTTTTGGGGCCTGTACACATGTCTCTTGCAGGGATTATTCTATCAATCTGCAAACTAAATAATTTGGCTTTCAGCATGTCATTTCAAAACCTTAAATTTTTATTACCTTCTCACTGCATCTTTAAAAATGTCATAGCATTTTGTTTCCCGGATGGTTTTTGCAAGTCAAGCCTTCAGTGAGGTTACAGCTTTGTGAATAAAGGATCATTTACTGAATGGTAAATGCCAACAGATACACACTGACTTTGAAATGTAGATTTAATGTAAATATTAGAGCACTTCACTGTACTCCACTATCACATCCCAACATCAAGTCACAAGCATAAATTTATCAGTGATAAAATAGATAAATATGCTCCAAATCATCACGTGTTGCTGTCTGCAGATTTTTCTTCAGGTTTTTTTGGATTTTTTTTTTGTCTTGAGCACCCTTTTGTCACATTAGCTGGTCCTTTGGGTCAATAGCGTTACGAAAAAACTTATCAAAATGCTCATGTATCTCTAGCTCTATTATTGTCCTATTATCTCCTTTGGAATAATAATGGAGTGATATCTTTCTATTTCTCTTCCAGTTTATGTCCCTCTAAGGGTTCTGCTAATACAGATAGGTGTTGACATACCTCCTTCATCTTCACAAGGTTCCTGAAGAGATTCACCACAGAGGGCAATGAAATACCAAAACTTCAACTTTTGAAAAGTAAAGAGTTGTTGTCAGTTTAGATCAAGGCACAGAAATGAAAGAGTTCGAATGAGGTCTTGGGAACTTTAATGGATTATGCCTTGGCAAAGGCATTTCTAAAGATGTTTGTACATGTATGTGCTAGTTTAAAAACAGTTTAGTTTTTAGCGGGTGGGAGGAGCTGCCCAAAACTTCTATGCTCGGCACAGAGCCAATCGCTGAAGGCTCTGACAATGGGCAGGTTACTAGCCCAATTAGACAGGTTGATAACAGCTCTGTGATGACATATTTAAGAAAGGAAAAACCGCAGGAAGCTCTCTTGTTTCTTCTTCCAAGAGAGGTGGCTGCTGAGGCCCATCCTGGTGGGGGCTGCTGGGGCCCACGTGGCCAGAGCCCTCCTGAGGCCAGAGCCACCCATGCAGTGCCAGTGAGGACCATGCAGCTGGGCCCCTCCTGAGGTCGGAGCTGCCCATGCGGTGCTGTCAGGGACCACGTGGCCAACAGCGAGAGACATGGCGAGCAATTCCCCGATGCGGAGCCTGGATGAGATCAACCTTTCAACTGCAACTTACTGACACCAACTTTCTTCCAAGTCAGAGAAAAAGGAAAAGTGAGGACACGTGAGGAAAACCAACATGGCAGCACCGAGGTCAGTGAAAGAAAAGGAGAGGGAGGAGGTGCTCCAAGCACCGGAGCTGAGATTCTCCTGCGAGCCGTGGTGAGGACTATAATAAAACAAACCGTTTCCCTATAATTCATGCGGTGCTTGGGGGGGGGAGCAGAGATCCACACGCAGCCCATGAAGAAGAGTACTCACACTGCAGCGTGTGGATACTAAAAAGCTGTAATCTAGTGAGGAACATCGACAGAAAGAGATGACCCCTGCTTTTAGAGATCGAAGAAGAGAGCCTTCGCTTCCAAACTAGAACAGGTCATCCTTAGAACACTAAACCCCATGAACAAAAATGACCCATGCTAGGCAGCTGTGGGAAGACTGCTTGACCCATGAGAGAGATTCGCACAGAAGCAGGTTCGGGCGGGATTGCTGCTTGTGGAACTTAAAACCATGCTAGAAAAGTTTGCAGAGAACTATCTCCCATGGGAAGGATCCCGTGGTACAGAAGAAACTCTTTTCCTTAGGCATACCAAAGAAAGACTTTTAAGAAGTGAAATACTGACCCATGTTTCGTTTCCTTTTGTGGTCGGTAGAAAGAGGAGGGGACGGGGAAAGAAAGGTGTTCTGAAGATTTGCTTTGGTTCTCATTACCCTTTTTACCTTTAATTCTGTTAATAATAAATCTTCTTTATACTGTTTAAGTCTTGAACCTGTTTTGCCTTTAAGTTTCTTTTCCAATAATCCTTATCTCGACTCATGAAAATGAAGTTTTAATTTCCCCTCCTCTGCTTAACTATAGCAGAAGAAAATAAGTAAATGGTTTTTTTGGATGGTTTTTTGTGGATGCCTAGTGCTTAGCCAGCTTCAAACCCCAACAATGTATGATAAGACGTTAGAGCTGTAGAGGGGATTTGGAAGTGTATATTCTTTCTTAAGTTTTACTTATCATCTGAGAAATTATTTTTAAAGATTCTTTTAGTAACTCATTTTGGCCCAGCTCATGAAAATGTATCTAGATGTGTAAATCTGAATGCCTGCTTAATCCAAATTCTCTAGCCCAGTCTCAAAAGTTGCCATGTGAAAAACTATCCTGCTGTGGTGTCCTAACTTTGGAACAGTCTAAATCTAACACAACAATTTGTCTGAAGTTTCACTTCCTCAACTGTCTTGTCTCACGCTCCAACATAAGTTTCAGTAGCAGAGCCCCAGTCCTCCTGCATTTTCACTGTGTGTAGTTACGGCTACTTGAAAACGGGTCAGTTGAAGGAAAACAAGTTATTACTAAGCTAGGTGTACACATTTGTTAAAGTAGTGAGTGATTATAGCACTGACATAAAGCCTCTGTTTTTCCAGGGTCCAGGTCAGCATTTGCATTCCCCAGAATGTAGCAGTAGTAGTCAAACCAGCAGATTATGACCCAGGTTGGAACTGGGGGTAAATTCCAACCCCCAGCTCCCCTCCTCTTGAGGAATAAAATACCAAAGAACTGGGTTATTGCAAAACACTAAAATTATGCCTTATTTTTAAATTTTCCTCATAATTTACTGATGCTATAAAACAATAATTATATAAAGGTTTTAAAAATAAAAATCCAGGGTGTTAAAAGTGAACAGTATGAATAACTACCTAGTGCAGTGAGCTTCTATTTCATAGGAGCAGAATTTAATGAAAAACCATGCTCCTGAGAACAGACTAGAACAATTATGATTACTTAAGATAAAATAAAAAAAGTAAGGTAAAAGGGTGAAATAATGCAAAGGAAGTAAATTTCAACACAAACATTAACATACATGAGAAATGTGTTTATAATATATAAAAAATAAACTAGGAAATTTAGCATTATTACAATACAAAATGTTATAAGCAACTGGGATTGCTTGTGATCCATGGACAGTCTAAGAAAAATGTATGGATAGAAGTAGTAGTAAAGTCGCTTCTAAATAAGCTGTACTTCTAAAGAATGATATTCTTGCTGAAATTGTACACTGTTCAAGATGTATAGAACAATACTAATACTGTACTTCCAGTCCATTTTACTCTATTGCTATTATATTCTATAGGAAGCTATGAGATGAAGGACATAATTTTTCTTAAGGATTATCATCCTTTTGCAATTGTAAAAGTGACGTGTTAAAGGAAACAGGGGACCCCTAATGCATCTACAGAAAGAAAAGTTTGAGTGGAATCCTGACAATTGTCTAGGTAATTTGGTCAGAGAGAGACTGTGTTTGTAAGTATGACCACTTTCACATTAAAAAAAAAAAAAGAAAAAAGGAAAAAAAGAAAATAAAAGGGAAAAAACCCAAAGGAGCTCCTTTATTAGGCATTCTGCAATTCCAGTCTATAAAGAAGGGAAAGCACAAGTCTGAAAATAATATTTCAGTTATGCCATCTCAAGTGTATAAGACAGAAAGAGGTTGTACAGGGGACATGGTGTTACTTTACAGTTACTGTGAAATAAAAGCATTTCACAGTAATAATTTGCAACTGCATGGTAGTTCTACTGGATATAAAAAATGTGTGGCAAATTGCATTATTATGCCATCACTTTTTCCATGAAGTGTTTTTTTTGCAAATATTACTTAGAAACTGGACTACAGGGAAAACTAACTCAGTACAAGTTAGGGCTTTTCCAGCTCCCACTGAACTCACTGTAAAGAGTCCCATCAGCTTCAGTGAACCTCTTAGAAAACAAATGAATTATGTTTTTATTTACAGTTGGGATTCATGCAGCTCAGAGACACAACTTGAAACCTGTAAGTGTCAATAAAGGAACTCAATGATAAGGGCTACAAACAAGACTGAAAAAAAAGATTTAAAGAAAAAGCTCCATATTGTGCAGATAAACAGAGCAGCTATACTAGAAGTGGAAAAAACCCATGTCAGCATCTAAGATTTCTTTTTCTCAGAGCAAATGCAAAGCACAAAGCCATGCTAACCCTTCCCCTCTAACTACTACACAGTGGTATTTTATTCCTGCATGCCTTTTCCCACGTGAAGATACGAATAAGCTGATATTGCTGTAGAGATAATAAATCCAGTTTAATATAATTAAGACATACACACGTGTCTCTACGTATATCTATATTCCTGTGAGGATGCTTGTACAAAAAACTACTTACACCTGGAGGCACTGGAGTGAAAGCCTGAAAGAAGATGTAGTTTGTCATGTTGCTGGGTAAATTCCAGTGGATTGCAGTGCCAACAAATCTGTGGTTTTATCAGCATGAAATATTTTAGGTGGCTATTTCTCCAATTTAACTGCACTAACAGGGCAAGATTCTTCTGGAACCTCAGTTCATATCCTGTCAACAATTTCTCCTGTTGGTATCAAAGCAGAACAAGGAATTCATTTGCCATTTCCCATTGTCAGGCAAGTGCATAGCCTATGTCCACCCTTCCTTGTTCCTATCACCAGACAACGAAGAGGACAACACCACATCCCACTCCACTCTACCTGTAAGGAAGTTGTAGACAGCAGTGACGTCACCTCTCAATCTCATCTTCCCTCAGCTGAACAAACCCAGTATCCTCACCCACTCCTCATAAATCCTGCCCACTAGTCCTTTCATTATCTTTGTTGCCCTCCTTTGGACATATTCCAAATCTTTTCCATTACACTTATACTGCTGAACCCAAAACTTCACATAAGGGGAGGTTGCACCAATGCTGTCTATAAGTGGGACAATCACTTCTTTTGACGAGTTATTTTTGCTGCACTTAGTATTCAAAGCCTTCAAATCCTTTACTGCATTTCTGCTTTCCAACCTCTTGTCTCTAACCTATACATACCCGTCCCCAGGTGCAGAATCCAGCATTTGTCCTTGTTAAATTTCACACAGCTGGCGATTTTCCAGTGTTCTAATCAAGATGTTTCTGTAAACCCTCTTTGGAATCAATGATTCTGCTTAATACATTATCACCCATGAACTGCGTTGCACTCAACACCTATGTCCAGGTCACTGATAAAAATGCCGAAGAGAACTGGCCCTAAAACTGAGCCCTGGATTAGCACTCATGTGTTACCAGATATTACCCCACTTACTACAATTCTTTGAGCCTGAATGTTCAGCCAGTTGTTCATTTTATTATATCACAGGCCTAAGACAACACTCTCAAGCTATTCAGGCCCCAGGACTCAAGTGCCCTGGAAGCTCTAGGCCTTGCAGAACTGTCAAGACAGTTGTGTAGCTTACCTTACCCACATCCAGTTGGCAAGATGCCTCCTCCATGATGAAAGGAGAAAACTGTGTAGAGAAAAGAGGGATCTCTCTCATGCCCTGGTAGATGCTACTTCCTGTCTCCCCATGTAAAACTCATGGGTGCTCTGGTCATGGGGCAGCTCAGGGGAGTTGACAGTGCCTTATCCACTGCACTTGGGGAAAATAAAACCAAAATATCTTTATTTCTCTGAGTTCTTTTATTAATATTTCTCTGAAGAAAATAACTTGTTTTATTTTGAGTGTTCTCACAGTACACTCAATCCACAGTTCCTGCCAGTTCATTTTATGTACTTTATTTGTCATAATGGATATTAATCTGCTTCAAGTAAAGAGACTAAAACCTAAGAAAAGGCAACAGAAATCTTACCACCTACATCTCTCTGGAGGTGGAAAGTTGACAGGAAATATTACATAAGAAACTAAACTGATCATTATGAAAACAGCTGAAATAACAGATGATACTGGAAAGTAATGTATTTTTTAAATGACATTTGTGTAGGGCCTACAGATGTAGTCTCAAGAGGATGTCAAGCATAGAGAGCAGTTGACAGAATGACAGCAAAAGATTTGATATGTTTTAATGCAGATTTGCCTTTCTCCTGCCTGTATGCAGGAAATAGCCACCCAATATGCCGTGCTCTTTTCTGATGACTGGAAGGCATAATGAGAGGATTTAACAAGAAGGGCTTTATTCATTTCAAATGGAAGCTTTTGGAAGTGATATTGATTTACTTATACTGCTTTCAGGTCTAGTTGGTGGTCTAGGAGTCTCCCTTTCATCAGTTTGTTCCATTTTGAGAAAATGAAAAGACTTGAAATAAATAGTTTTTTTTAGATTCTGTAAATGTAAGACAATTCTGAAAGGAAAAGAAGTTGAAAACAGAAGGGACAGCTATTTTGCAGTAATTAAGTACTAATTTCTTATGAACATTTTTTAGAGAGTTACATCTACTTTTAGAAAGATTAGACATAGCCTGGCTTCAGAGAGCAGTAGTGGCATGCAAACGACCTTCATTTGTTCTGATTTCAAATGCTGCTGATTAATGTCACCATCTGATGAACTACATAGAAATGCTTTCCATTTTACAATGACCAAAACACAGTGTGTCTTCTAGAGCCCTGAGGAAACTGGCCATAACTCAAGGCTTCCCCTTTCCAACCTGTGTGCCACATCCTCTCTCAGCTGACTTCGTAGATGAGAGCTCAGCTTCAGTATCTTTGGAGTTTCCGTACAGTGGGATAGCTTCAGGTGGCAGGGTGGTTACCACCACTGAGTCAGTTTGCAGCTTTCTAGACTGTAAAAGGTAGATATGGCCCCTGAGACTCAAAGGAGAGACTGTCAGCCTCTGGCAAAACTGGTCTAATCATGGGACCTGGCAGGCCGTGACCAAAGGATGCTATCAGACTTCGGTATGTGTTAGGAGAAAATGCTGGTTGCTGTTGTGGGGGTTTGTTCGCAAGGTATGAGGTAGACCCTGCCTTGAATATTGTCTTTAAACTATAGTCCTAGCTGTAAGATGAGATTAACACTACTCATTTCTCTCATCCTTAGTCTCTTTGTATACAATATGATCTGTACTTTGACGTATGTATGGGAGACTGAAGACAATAGTGCTGATGGCAGTTGGTATTGTTGGCGCTATGATACCCTTTCTCCTGCATGCATTGTAAAAAAAATTCCTTTTAATTACTATTTAACATTTTGTTGTCTTTAGATCTCAGTGTGTTACACAAAGAAATATTATGTCCTCTATTTCCAGATGAGGAAATGAAGAGGCAAATGAAAAACAAGTAAAGGCAAGTATACCATGGAAGCCAAGTAGGGGAGGACACAGAGTCCACTGCTTTCTCTGTTAGGCCACATTAAATAAAAAGACCTACAAAAATAACATATTTTTGTCTGCTTCTACCTTCTTGAGGGGAGAGAAGACTGCTGAACAGAAAAGCTTGAAGATGACCCTAAGTGATATATTTTTAGTGTTTCTAGTATAGTAAAGTATATTTTTGAGAGATGTTATATGAGTATATATCTGCTAATGTTCCATAAATCTGTTTGAATAAGTAACTTAATTATTGCTCTGTATCTTGTTTAATATAAATGCCTTGTTAGTTAGATTTAAGACAAGCTAACATTTTATTATTTGGATTTTTTCTGGAGGAAATTTTACTAAAAGTATTTTAATTACTTTACTGTTGCTCTAGATTAATTAGATGATGAGTTAAAAAGTATCAAGGTGTTTCCGTATGTTTGTAATCTTTTTTTAGCTGTGACTATGTAGTGTGAATGAATACTGAATGATGGTAGTGTTACTAGGAGAGATCAGAGACTTAGGAATTGGATGTTTCACAGAGTCAAATTGACTTTACCAGCATGAGTCAAACAGTCATACCAGCCAAACCAAGCAAAATCAAACCGTTATCATTGAGGGAGACCTTGGAGTTAATAGCAGAATAGCAGCACAATCATTCCACCTCTCAAAAGATTATCATAGCAGTTGCTGTAACTACAGGATGGTTTTGTGGTTATGCTCATGCTGCACTCGGGTGCACAATGTGGGCTTCAAACAACTTATTGCCACTACAGTTTATATGGCATCTACTACTGCCTCTCTGGACAATGTTACACTGAGTTAAATCAAGGAGCCCTTATGAATGACTGTTCATAGTCACACATGTAACAGTCATGTAGATGAATAAGAAAAAACCTGAATACCTCAGGTCTCCTGGCCCATTGTTAACTGGTCTCTTTCCAAAATGCTCTGGTCTCAACCACACCAGCAGTGATTTTTTAATATGAGGTGTAATTTTCCATCTCTCATTTACTCAAAGATTACACAGTGGCCAAAACTTTATCAAGCTATTAGTAAAAAATCAATATGCTGCTTATCTCCCTGTATCCTCTTCTGTAGTCTTAATTACAGTGACAATGAAGCCAGTATTGCAAGAGCCATTGGAGATGGACTATTCACAGGATCACTATGTTTGTACTCATTATGATCCTGGTGGGATGAAATTTTCTTTCAAGAGCATTAAATGTTTTCTTGTGCAGGTTTAGGTGGTTGTTCACATTTTAAATATGTTATGTAAAATCTCTGTTTGACATCTGTTAGAAGAGGGCAATAAATACATACCTATATAGCCTTTACCAAGTATCAGCCTGACCTTCCAGTTTTCACTCTTTGAAAATCTGAAAAGTCTGTGTACAGACAAAGTATTCCAGGTCGGGTGATAAAAAAAATGAAGAAAAGCCATTGCACAAGCTATGAGCAACAGAAACATTTAGTGTATTTTTGCTAGACTGTACTGCCTTAAGAAGACAGTATCTATTCAATGAAAATCAGTTCTCTTCTCACACTGAAATAATACTTCAAAAATGTCCCTTGCAAGCACTCTGTAAACCATGAGACTACACATTTATTTCTGAGAGTCTGGGAAGAGAGGCTAAGAGGGTACATGGAAATAGTACAGAACCAGTCCTTTTCAAGAACATTCTTTGTAGCTCTCTTTCAGCGATGATGATGTCTACATCATTAGGACTGGTGGTTAAAAAAAATTTTCCTCGTTCCAGCATATTGTGTGCACACAATCAGCATCGGGTTGTAGTCTTCTCTTTTGGTTTTTGAACAACATCTTCATAGGAAAAAATGCCCTGTAAAATGCTTCTAGTGTGCAAATCTGGTATCTTGGAAAAGTGAGGCCTCATCCTAATGCACGAAGGTCAGTGGGGACATTGGCATGATCCAGCTCTTAGATTTGTAATCAGGAGATTAGGTAGAATTTACAGCTCTAGTTCTATCTCCTTTCAGCCAAGCTACTGTATTTCTTTAGTGTTCACTGATTTTGTCTTAGATGACTTTTTGTGTAATTGTTTTCATCACTAAGATCCAGTAAAGTAAGTACTAGACTAGTAGGGCTAGATCTTTCACTGTGAGGTGGTCGCATTAAACATCAGACTAAGCTCTAGTCATGTGTATAGGCTGCCACACATACTAATATTAGGAAGTTTTCACCACTTTTTGACTAATTTTACAAGTAGTTCGGTTGCCTTCCTAGTGTGTTGCAAAGAATTAATTTTCAATGCAGCTGCAATCTTTTTAGTAACTGAGAAACAAGTGTGAATGGTGAGAATATATTGTGATTCCTTACCTTCATCCACAAGAAATTGCAACTGCCACAGAGGATGTTGCAACTTCAAGCCCTGCTGGTGCTGAACAGCACTGTAATGTTAATTTAAAACAAAAATGTAGAAGTCAACTCAAGATGCTGCTGAATGGCTTTGGAAAACCTTTACTATGCTGAATGAAAGAGTTAGGCTAAATTGTCAAGCAAATCTTGGTTTTATGGGCAAGCTGTTTTTCATAAAAGGATTTGGAGATTTCTCTTCTTCTAATTAGGTTAATTTTTTCTTTTGAAGGGTAATAACTAGAATAAAAGGAGACATGGAGTGGTTCTAAATATTTCTGATTGAGGTAGTAATTTGTTAACTGTTTACCAATTAATTGTTTTTGTACAATGACTGTATTTCTTGCTGTGTCTTTTGTAAAGTTTCTGCATATGTTGTACTATTTTGCTAGCATTTGACGTAAAAAAAAATCCATTGAAAACAGGACTGGAACTATATTTTAAACATTAAAGTTATGTAGAGAATAAGACAGACAATTTGGCATTTCACCACAAGAAGAACACTTCAGTGAAGATTTACATTGTAGAAAAGAACAGGCACCTATGATGTCTTTTGAAGTGTTCTACAAAGCTTGTTGCAAAACATTATGGTACCTTAGCAGATGGTGTGGTGTCTTCTTATTAAAAAAAAAAAGAATTTCTATTCATGGGCTGAGTTGAGCCATATTCACTGTTTATTCACATATTACTGTTGCTGTCATCTGCTAGGGACTTAATTGAAAACATGTGATTGTTCTATAAGGCAAGAACATCATCATGGACAATTTACTGTGCAATAACATGCAGTAGGATGCACTGACTGACTTTCACACTGATGTGTGAACAACGTCTTCACTCTGCGCTGAAGTGGTTCTTTCTTCAGCTTGTCCTTTGAAAAACATCCAGCTGGTTTTCATCAGGAGGAGGCAGAAGAAGAGCTCCATCAGTGGGACAATGCACAGGGGAAATACATAAGAGGTCGTGCTAGAACTACCTTAATGATTTAAAGGCATCAGTCATATTTTCTTCATGAAGAAGGTGTATTTGGCTCTGACTGGTATGTATAGGTTCTCCTAATTTATCTTACTTATCTAAGGTTTGATGCAAAAATTTCAGTTGGTTTTTTTTTGCCTCTAAGACCCCATTCAAATGCTATGAGCTCAGTTAGTGTGCCAGACCCTTCATTTGGGGAAATGGTTAGCTACATATTTGTGAACTATATAATTCTCAGCTAAAGAATACGACAGTACATAACAGAAAGCAGATGTTAGAAAGTCTAATTTTGTGGATTGGAAGTGTTCTTATTACAAATTTTTTATTGTATCTTTCATATGATGATATTCTATTAGCCATATATGAAATCATAACTGCAAAATGACTGATCAAAGATCTATTTTTTTATGTTCAGCTGAAACATGTCCAATTTTACCTCTTTGAAGAAAGATACCACTTGGTCAGGATTGTGTTATACCACAATTTGCAATTGCTCATTAATACAAAATACTGTTCACAGAAACTGTAAGAGCGATTGCATTGTTCACAATGGGCAGATGATAGTTTATTTTCTGAAATAACTTAGATCTTTTTTGGAGTGGATTTTGCATAAAACCCAATAAAATGTATTTTTACTGATTTTATCAACAAGTCATTTGCCTCTTTAGTTTAAAATTCCACAGGCATATCTGGGGAAAGAATGAAAAAGAGATAGTATTATAGCAGGTTTGGGGTTTTTTTCTAGGAAAAAGAGGTAAGTAGTTAAATATGTTCATCATATCATAGAATTTTGTAACTGAGACTCTACCCACTCCATGCCCATTCATATTGAATCATTGAATTTAATCAAAGTGCTTGCATAAGCATCATAAACTAATGAGATAATCAAAATATAAAACGGAAGTGTAAATAAATTTAAAATGTTTCCAAAATTTTACATTATAGTTCAGATTTCTTGTTCAACGTATTTTGTATTTGAGGACAAAAGGAAATGAAGACATGTATAACTGTTTCGATAATATCCCCAAACCAAGGTATGTATGAAAATTGGACATACTCTGCAAATCAGTGTAATATGCAAAAAAAGTGTTATCACATTTAAAAAACACTCTTCTAGTGGATGCTTTACAGTCATTTTTAGTCCTCAGTATTTTATGAAACCTGTCTTAGAACACAGTAATATTATGTTTGGGTAAAGACAGGACAATAGAGCAAAATCTGTTTACAGGGTCATGAATGTTTCTAAGCAGAGACTTTTCAGGTTTTAAAGCAGTGATGCTGCAAATCTGGGCTATGGGTTTAGGGTTGGGAGGAAGGGAGAAAACGAGTGGGGCAGAAGAGAAGAGAAGACTTAATACCTAGTTAGAGAACTGGCAGCTTTCCCTTTTTCACTATGACATAGATGTGCACAAAGGAAGTGTGTTATGGAATGACCTTATGGCTCTAGTTAAGCAGCAGGTAGTAGCATAAAATGGAATCTTTATGTTTCCTTTTTGTTAGACATGTCAGAAGTTTAAAAAGCTGTTATTTTAAGAGTCTTTTCTTCCCCTCCACCCTCAAAAGATACCAGGTGTGCTGGGAGTGGGGGTGGGGGTGAAGTAGGAGAGAAACAATTTCTTACCATCAGAAATACTAAACTTATTCTTCCTCATTATTAAACTTAAAAAATATTGCACATAAAAGTGAACACCAATTTCTAGTGTCTGTATTTTAAGTATGACATACTCAGCAGTGCTTCAGTAGGGTCGCTTTTCATTCATATGGACATGTCTCTGGAGATGCCCAGGCAACAAAAAATTCACTGTGTTCACTATATTTGTATTATTTTTCGAAAAGAGCACATAACATTTTAGAGGCACCCGAGGAGCTTCATCTGTTTGACTTATGGTTTTTCCAAGAAATGTACAATGTTCTCATGGTATAGACCTATAAGGGAAATATCCTCAGCTGATCTGATGACATTTTTAACCTAAAGAGTATTAAGAAGTTTTAGAAAAGAGAACTTGTTTAACTTTCTCGTCTGAAAATACTGAGATTAGCACTCTCTGCTATGATGTAGTAGTGCCCTAGCACTCATCTTCTGAAATTCTCAAAAGCCTCTGCCCTTCCTTTATAGCAAATGTTTAACAGTAAAAACTGTAGTCTTAATTTCAAAAAAAAGTGCTTTTAGAGATCAACTAACCTGTACTTTTTCAACAGTAATTGCTATGGTTTAAATTGGTAATTAAACTCCTACGTGTCTCTTTCTTCACTCTGCTTTTTGTAACCTATGCATAAGGTTACTCTCAAGAGGCATATTTTTAAATCCATTAAGTAGGTGTTTTTGAACCAAAAGAGAAAATTGAAGCTTTTCAAATACAGGGGACACAAAAAGCAGAGATGTAGCAACAGAGAAATGGGCAGAAATAGAGGGACGTTCCTTCATCTGCTTGGAAGTTAATAAGCAATAAGACATTAACAGGCACGGGCATGGTAGAGTTTTTCATTTAATCTTATTCTTCTGGGGCAGATCTCCCATCAGTATTCAAGCCTGGATTCAGCAAGATAACCAGGCCTAAGTTCAGCACTTGAACAGTCCTGCAGGTTTTTTTAGAACTGCATCTTCACTTCAAGCACTGTCTTCTTTTCATCTTGATAAAGGATAGTTTCAAGACTTTATACCTTCCTTTCTCGGTCTTGCTACAAAACATTTGGAAATAGAGATTACTTCTGTGATTTTTTTTTTCTAGTGATTCTAAGTACTCCATAGTGATGTGGTATTATTCCTATGGTAGAAATACTTTGCTATATATGAGGGAGCTCAGCCTACTCCATTAATCAGTGTAGCGAAAGCCATACAGAAACAGATTTGTGAACAGCTTGTGAGGCATATCATCAAAAATGTTGTAAACTTTTGTAATCAAAACTTAAATATTTTTTGTGTATCTGGTGGTGCAGGCCCTCTAAATTAGTCTGGGAAAGGACTATCTATCCACATTTTCAAGAGACTGAACATTATTTTGGCAGTAATTTGATGTTGTTGATGAAGCTGTTGGAATTGGAATAACAAGAGGAAAAAGATTTTGCATATCTTTAGTCTTTTCTATTGAGTCATTTATGCAAATAGTATGTAGAATAAAAACTGTTCATGGCTGCATCTAGCTCAGCAATTAACATTAAAAATGAAAGCAAGCTTTACCTGGAAATGAAAGAACTATGTCTATAACTTATTTCTGTTTTACTTAAGTAGGAAGTTTTAATCTGATAGTCTAGAAAACAAAGTCTCAACTAAAATAGGACAGTTTTATCCACTGTGTAGTGATGTCAACTTCAAAGAAAAAGGATCAAGTATATATTTGGCAAAAGTACATCATAATGTGTCTTATGGCATTTATCTCATTTCAGAGTTTGATCTTGAGCTTATTTGCTGTTATGAACTCCAACAGCAAAAGTAGGAAGGCAAGCATGACAAAAATCCCTGTTAAACTGAAATAGTCCTCTCAATAATTCCAATAACCTGATATGTCTATGATCTTAATGTCTAGGTTAAATATTCATGGAAGTATTGCAGTATGATCTAACTACCCTCTCTCAATCTCTTTTTTCTTTCAGAATAGTGTAGGCCTGGTTCTTAGAAGTAAGTAAACTAGGTCTTATCTCTAGTAGGACAGACTTAAAATATTTTGGCAGTTTCTAAATCATTCTGAGTAAGAAGCCGGTTTCCGTGTTCTCATGGGTACACTAGACCTAAATTCTCAGCTGACATGAATTGATGCAGTTGCATGGAAGCCATTGTAATTCTCTCAATTTATAGCAACTGATGCTTTGGTCCATTTCTTCAAAACTACGCAAGAACAAATTTATTCTGCTATGAGACAGAAACTGCCTGCCAATGTAATATCACTCCCTAAAGTGTCACTTGCTTCATGATTATTTATTAATTTGTTAGGCCCATTAACTAACACAGCCCTGTTCATATGTTCAGCTTTCATTCAAGTCTGCATTATACCAGATTGTGCTGAGAATATACTCTCAGCAAGCTTTGTCCTATATCAACAGACATAGAATTGAATGTCAATATTAAAACAACTTTTATATTGAATGTACTGATTTTTTTCTAACCTGAATGCAAATACGATGTTCCTAACAAGTTTTTTTCTCATGTCCTGTGATATTATGGAGTAATTTTAGATATAGTGTTTCTTCTTTTCACTGTCCAGCATCTTTTGAAGTATAGACAACTTTCAACTAATGGAAATACTAACAAAAAGGGCAGTAAATTCTGATCAAACTCTTTATACCTCTTATACAAGTATAACAACAGGATATTTGTTTCCTTTATTTTCTTCTGTTTCTTTGCTTTGCATTCATAAATCATATTCAGAGGTAATGGAACAATATATTACATGTGCATGACCACACTCATCTCGGAATTATGATCTTGGATTAGAGGCTTTGACTGTAAGGCTTTAGAAGTAGCTGAGAAGCAGGAGAAATGTCCATATGTCCTTTAAAATAAAAATATTGTACAGTCTGTAACAAATGGATGCATGACCACACTACAAAGAAATAAATGTAGCATGCTTAACAAACTAATTCCTTACTGGGTGTCTTGGTTTCAGACAAATTTGGAGGAAAAATGTCTAAATGAACATCCCTCTCTTAGAAGGCGGATTTCAGCAGCCCCTCCCCCAGCAGGTTCGGAAAGAAATTCTTCAGAGGAAAGTGAAAAAAACCCTATTTATTTAACAAGCAAAGTCCACGCAGGCACAGAAAAAAGAATGAATAATGTTAAATAATAAAATCTCTTGCTGTGAGAAAACCTGGGTAGACTTCAGAGTCCTTTGTAGGTGTGGCTCTGCCCTCTCCAGAGCTGGGGTTCAGCATGGGCCTCTCCGGGCCGCAGTGTAGGGTGTCCCAGTGATGATGTTCTGGACCAGAGCAGAGCAGTCCCAAGAAAAGTTCTTGCCAACAGAGGCAAGCAGCTCAGCTAGCAGGCTAGCTAAAAAGCAAAGAGTTTTAACTTTCCATCTCTCTCCTGAGAAAAGGAGCCAAGAGCTGGGAAAAAAAAGCAGGAAGGTGCTTTCCTCGGCTGTGTAGGAACAGGAACGCAGGGGAGTGTATGTGTCCTTGAGCACAAACCGCTCTGAAGAATTCGCCTGGCTTCTCTCCCTCCTCTCCTGAGAAACAGCTGAAAGACACAGGAAGGCACAGGATTCATGTCTGGCATAGGGCAGACAATAGGGAATACAGTATCATACAGTCACCCGAAGACACAGGGCATACCTTTAAATGTGCAAAAATATGTCTGTCCTTTAAATTCATCAACATCCAGATTAACATCCAGAAATGAAGATTTGAATATAAAGACATATCATGTCAAAAGTGTATTGTCAAAGGCAGGCTTGTAAAAAGAGATGAAGGCGACAAAATAGAAATTGTTACATTTACATTTAAAATTCTCTCTTACGAGTTCAGGAGCTTAAATTCTGTTGCCAGTTTTAAAATTGCTGCAACCTCAGTTGTTATGAATAACTTCAGTGCTTGTGTGAGCAATCTAGTATGTGATCTACTATAACTTCTTTACATATCTTCCTGTAGTTAAAGTTTTCAATGTGTCTTTGACTTGAAATTTGGATTTGACTCGCAAAGAGTTTGGTAAACCACAGTTCCCCTCTTGGATTCTGCATTCAGTATTTCATTTTATCCTCTATACTCACAAATCCAATTCTCAGCTTCAATTTATATATTGTGGTTTAGTTTTCGGCCTAACAGGCTTTTTTTCATGTCCAGATCTACTTTTTTTATTCCTATGAAATGTCTGTCTGTGCCTTTTGTTTTCTTGTGTATTTCTCACCTATAACTTTTTATTTGGTTAGTCATTATTCCTTTGTCTCTTTTTACTCACTCACCTGTTTCCTCTTTCTTCAAGACTCACTTTCTTGAATCCAGATTCTGTCATGCCCAGATGCCCAGTTTTCATTCAAAGCGATAGAAGTACTGCAGAATTAGGTCAGATTGGGCCAGCAGTTACCTTCTGGTTTTGTTACAATCTTAGGTTTGCTGCACAATGCAGTTGGAAGACCATATCTGACGCCAAGTAGTGAAGCAAAATTGTTCAGTATTTCATTCATGCATCTAAGAACAAGCTGACACTTACATTGTCTTGTGTTTGTAAAACCAAAGTGACTCCAATGCTTATTTGGGGAATAGCTAGGTCTGATGGTATTAGCATGGGTCTCTCATATTTTCAGTTGATTTCTTGATGACAAAGCACATCTGACTTGGGTTTTTATAAACTTGAAAAATCCCTGCACTTTTCCATATATTTCTTTAAAATTCAAACCAAGTTACAGAGAATCTTGGGGAAAGATCAATTACCTTTTAATAAAAATGAGGCTTGTATTGGCACTTTTTTTTCACAGAAAGCACAAGATAGTACTCAACACTAATATTTTCCCACCAAAGCTACCAAACACAGAGGTATCACCTACGTACCACTGAAAAACAATTATCATTCAAATACTACCTTTTCACTGCAGCCAAAGATTCATTAAGTTTTTCAACATATTCTTTTCAAAAACAGTATTGTAATTGTTTTAAAGCCATTTTTTAAAATTTATCTTTACATTATTTAGCTAGTATTTCCATTGCAATTCAAAGAGCTCTAGGTCTAGCTGAAATCAGCAGTATTTTCCCTTTGATGTTTAAAAATTTAGATTTCTCACCTCTCTAAGAACACATATCACATGCCACATGGTGCCTATGAGATATCAAGAAAAAGCAAGAAAAGCATGATTATTTGTATTCTTTTCTTTAGGTATAATTTTCAAAATAAAATTGAATTTTCAAATGACAATTTTGGTTTGATACCTGACCATTGTTTGGATTCCTAGGAGATCAGCCGATGTATTTCACCTTGTGGGGAAATGAAAAGTTACACTGAATAGAGCTCTTGAATTCAGGTCAGGCAGTAAAAAGGTACTGAATCTTCTTAACATCTACTTCTTTAATAGTAAAGGTAACACATCTCTAAATAATTTATAAGCATGTTATACCTGCCACCATAGTTATTGAGAGCTTTCCTTCAGCAGACAGCTGGCTGCAAGCCTTAGATTTCAACCAGCTGTCATCCATTAAATATTTTAATATTGAGTGAAATTAACTTTTAAATCAATATCAAAGATGAAAAAAAAAAGGCACTTCTCTTTAGCCAGAGCAGGAGATGTCAATGTATAATTTGTCATTTTCTAATTCAACTCTCTCCATTTGGTTTTGATTTAGCACTAAACCTCGGAAACCAGAGCCGGCATCCACTCAAGAGCTGTTTCAAATTATGTGCAGCAAGATTTTAAACACATTAGCAACAAGAACAAGCTGTCCTCATACTAACTGTCCCGCTTTGTTCTTGATTGTGGAAAATCTCACTTTAACTGCCCTCTAATTTGTTTCAGATAGCTACTGCACCAGCAGCTGCCTTGGCACAGGATTAAACTCACATGAAAATATTATCTTTCCACAGAAATTTTTAGCAATGCCAAAAGCCACAAAATCTCTTTTGGAAAAATTATTTTTTATTTTCCTTTTTGTTTCTATTTTTCTTATATTTATTACTAAAGTTCCGTCCCCCATTCTTCTCTAAAGAATTCCCCCCGTTCTTCTCTAAAGTCTTTCTTCCTCCAATCCTTTAAAAAGTACTTGAAAGGAATTAAAAATACAAAACTTCCTGGTTTTCTAATACAGAGATGCAGTTTTGGTATTTTACCATATGTTGGTTGAAAAGTTTGCACATCAACTTGCATGAGCTGAGAATCTATCACAATATTGAATTGTTCAAAATTAAGTCAATTTCTTAGTACTTATAAGTACCTAAAATAAAGATAAGACAAAGGATAACCTAGCAGAGTCACATACTTTCTCTTTCAGATATTTTTATTCCAAATGATAACACATATGGAGAATCCAGAACCACATTTCAAAATTACCACATTCAGGCAACTAGTGACAAGACAAGAGGATATAGACTCAAGCTTCACCAGGGGAGGTTCAGGCTGAGCAACAGGAGGGATTTCTTCTTGGAAAGGGTTGCTAAACATTGGAATGGACTGCCCAGGAGGGTGGTGGAATCACAATCCCTGTGCAAGAAACAACCGGACAAGGCACCTAGTGCTATCGGTCTAGCTGACATGGTTCTGATCAGTTAGTGGTTGGGCTCAATGATCTCAGAGATCTTTTGCAACATAAATAAGAAGAGAGCAAAGAAATTATTTTAATTGCAGTTGTCTACCAAAAAATGCCTTTAATGTCCTATCTCTGATGTCATTGAATTGATGTCATTCCTAAGCACAGCTCTTTCTGTAATATATGTTGGGAATTTGTAAGCACCTAGAATTTTTGTGAATGGTGACAATGGAGAACGTAGGAACTTCTTTTTCTGATTGTTGAAAGGATCTTTGGTGATTAACTCACTATGAAGAGAAATATGAATCTACTCTTAATTTCATCCCTGGGAAGTACTGGAAGATATGGTGGTGTCCCTGTATATCCAGATTTTTTCTTTATTCCATTTCATTGAAGGGGTCTGCCATATACTTTCAACCCAATAATTTCACACCCTTAAGAATAGGTTTGCTTTTCACTAAGGTCTCTAAAAAAGCAATTGCTTGACGAAGGAGCCAAATTGTGTCTCCCCCAAACCTATCAGAGTGTGTGGAAGGTAACTTGCTGACAGAGCTGGTAAGTGAGCCTGCCAGGGCTGTTCCCACCTACACCTGCTGTTTATGAACAGAGGAGGGCTGGTGGGAGATGGGGTGGTCAGAGGCTGTCTCGGGCACAGTGACCATGAATTGAGAGTCTTCAATTCTTGGCAAAGTAAAGAAGGGGGTCAACAAAACCTCTGCCTTGGACTTCTGGGTGGTGTACTTTGACCTGCTAAACAGAGTGGTTCAGAGATTCCCTTGAGAAACAGTCCTCAAAAACAAAGGGGGCCAGGAAGACTGGACACACTTTAAGGAAATATTAAAGGTGAAGGAGTGGGCCATCCCTATGTGCTTACAGACAAGCCAGCAGGAAAGAAGAGCAGTCTGGCTGAATAGGGAGCTTTTGATGCAACTCAGGGGAAAAAGGAGAGTTTATGACCTTTGGGAGAAGGGGTAGACATATCAAGAAGAGTATAATGATGCTATTAGATCATATAGAGATAAAATTAGGCAAAAGTTCAGCTAGAACTCTATGTGGCAATCACTGTGAAAGATAATAAAATATGGTTTTATAAATATATAAAAAACAAAAGGTGTTTTTATAAACATTTAACAACAAAACAAGGGCCAAGGAAAATCTCCATCCTCTATTGGACATTATGTGGAATATTGTCACCAAGGATAAGGAAGAGAGTGAGGTACTTAATGCCTTCTTTGTCTCAGTCTTTAACAGAAAGACTGGTTATCTTCCCCTCCTTGACCTGGGTAACAGGGACGGGGAGCAGACTCCAGGAGGAAGTAGATAGTGACCTGCCACTTACACAATCGTGACTCTATAGGGCTGGATAAGATCCACCCAAGGGTGCTGAGGGAGCTGGCAGAAGGGCTCACCAAGCCACTGCCCATCATTTATCATCAGTGCTGGTTAACTGGAGAGGTCCCAGATGAGTGGAGGTTGGCCAATGTGATGCCCACCTACAGGAAGTGACAGAAGGAGGACCCAGAGAACTACAGGCCTGACAGCCCGGCCTTGGTGCTGGGGAAGGTTATGGAACATATTATCTTGAGTGTGATGACATGGCAAGTACTGGAGAACCAGGGAATCAGGCCCAGCCAGCAGGGATTTAAGAAGGGCAGGTCCTGCCTGACGAGTCTGATCTCATTTTATGGCCAGGTTGAATGAGGGAAAGGCTGTGACTGGTGTCTACCTGGACTTCAATGAAGCCTTCAATACAGTTTCCCACAGAATTCTCCTGGAAAAGCTGGCAGCCCGTGGCTTGGACAGATGTTTTCTTTGCTGTGTTAAAAACTGGCTGGATGGCTGGGCCCAGATAGTGGTGATGAATCATGCTGCATCCAGTTGTCAGTCAGCCATCAGGGATCAGTGCTGGGTCCAGTCCTGTTCAATATTTTTATTGATGGCCTTGATGAGGGGATTAAGGGCACCCTCAGTAAGCTGAGCAAGGGTGTTGATCTGCTGGCGGGTAGGAGGCCTGAGCAGAGGCGTCTGAACAGCTGGACTGATCAGTCAAGACCGACGGTTAAAGTTTTTGAGGCAAAGAGCCACATCCTGCTCTGGGGTCACAACAACCCCAGTTGCTACAGATTTGTGACAGAGAGGCTGGCAAGCTGCCCTGTGGGAAAGGATCTGGTGTTGCTGGTCAACAGCAGCTCAACATGACCCAGTGTGTGCCCAGATAGCCAAGAAGGCCAATGGCATCCTGGCTTGTATCAGAAACAGTGCGTCAAGCAGTGCTCCTTTGCACTCTGCATTGTTACACAGAATATATATATATACATATAGTATATACTAGAACATGTTTTTTTTCTATAAAGTTTCATAACCCATGTGTTTTGCTTATTCTAAAGATGGAAAAGGGCTAGCAGGGGTATGAAGACATTATGTTGAGTGGTGCAGTTGACATGCCCGAGAGATGGGATTGCCATCCAGAGGGAACCGAACGAGCTTGAGAAGTGGGCGCATGGTACCCCCATGAGCTTCAACAAGGACACGTATAAGATGCCGCGCCTGGGTTGGTAAAATATTGGTACCTGTACGGTATCAATACAGGCTGGAGGATTAAGGGATTGAGAACAGCCCTGCTGAGAAGGACTTGTGGGTGCTGGGGGATGCGTATGCACTCACAGCCCGGAAAGCCAAGAGTGTCCTGGGCTGCATCCAAAGCACTGTGGGCAGAAGGGTGAGGGAGAGGATTCTGCCCCTCTGCTCTGCTCTGGTGAGACTCCGCCTGGAACACTGCATCCAGCTCTGGGGTCCCCAGTGCATTGAAGAGACAGACTTGTTGATGTGGGTACAGAGGAGGGCTGCAGAAATTATCAGAGGGGTGGAACATCTCTCCTATGACAGGGACTAAGACAGTTGGAATTGCTCAGACTGGAGAAGAGGAGGCTCTGGGGAGACCTTGCTGCTTCCTTTCATTACTTAAAAGGGTCCTATAAGAAGGATAGGGACAGAGTTTTTATTAGGTCCTATAGAGATGGGATAAAGGGTAATGGTTGTAAACTAAAAGAGGATAGATTCAGACTAAATATAAGGAATAAATTTTTTATCATGAGGTTGGTGAAACACTTGACTCTGGTCCCAGCTTTCCCAGAGAGGTGGTAAATGCCCTGTCTTTGGAAACATCCAAGGCCATGGGCAGGACTCTGAGCAACTTGATCTAGTTGATGTTCCTGTTCATTGCAAGGGGGTTGGACTAGATGACCTTTAGAGGTTCTTCCCAACTCAGATTTTCCTTTGATTGTTACATAAGTAACATCATGCTCCTGAAAGGTGAAAATCCCCTTTTTCCTTCCATGTTGGCTCTGTTCGGTTGTTGGTCCACCATTTCCTGTTACTTGTTCTTCCTCTTTTAACCAAATATGGTTTATCATCCTTGTACTGGACTTTGACAGATACTACCTCTTTGGTTATGGTTGTGTTTAAAATCATTCTGAAAGAAAGTTATTTCATATAATTATTATAAAATCCCATTGTAAATGTAATAAAATTTCATTTTTTTAGCCATTGTCAGTGGTACCTCTCTCTCATATGTGTTTCCCCAACAATTTGTCCTAAAAATTTTTTCCACCTGGGATAATCTATTCCATTTTCCTCTGTGCCGCTATATATGGTCTGAAGAACATGCTTCTGGCTAATACAGATGAGATTATTGCAACATATTTATGAATAATATAATCTTCTGTTTCAGAAGTGAATAATATAGTAACCAAGATCCCATCTTCTTCAGTGATTTCTCTTTCAACAAGCTCAAAAGACTTTTTTTGCTTTCCTAGATGTCTCAAAAGGTAGGATTAAAGTGAAGGTGACCTCAGTGACTTGTCTCAGTTTTAGTGGTATTACCAAGTGGTTCATTGTTGTGGTCTGTTGAAAAATGAACTACTTGAAAGAGTCTCAGTTTTGTTATTATATTAACTATGAGTATTAAGTAGGATATTTGTGTGAAGTAAAAGCTTTGTTGTACTGAAAATGCATTAGGAAATCTTTAGGAATTTGAGTCTGCTGCCATATTGACCAAAAAATTATTTCTTAGGTTCAGTTAAGATTTGGTCATGATCTAACTGTGCTCAAGAGTAGCTGCCAGCAGATGTTGATTACCACATACACAGGTGATGACAGCTGCCTGCTGTTAGCATTTTGAGAGAAGTTGGGGGCAGCCAATCATTAGGAATCAAGAAATGTCTAAATTGCCTTTTGATTTGGTATCATTAAGAAAGTCCGTGAGTATTGGCAAATTTGAATCTGAATACTCCACAAAGTGTTTAGGGTATAAAAGAAACCTCTTAAAATTAGATTCTCCTTCATAAATGAACACTAACTATTGGACTGTGCTTGAGAGCTTGATCATCAGCTTATACACCTGTGGAGAGGCAGCTAGATACTTCAGCATGAACAAAAACCTTGGATTTATTTCAGATAACAGACACATGCATGTTCTCTTAGTTCTAACCACGTATTTCTTAAGCTTTGTGATTTGTGTTTGAAGCTGATTAATGACTTTTTAAATTATTTTGTTTTTTACTTTTCTGAGTGTGGCCAATTTTAAAGGTGATTGAGAGTAATTAGGAAACCTTCACTCATTTGATGGGTGGGTGAATCTTGAAGATCCATAAAGACCATTCTCACTGACTGAAACACAACCTGGATTATTCAAAGATTCATAGAGAACACCATTTATTTAACTCCAGGGTTTATTCATGGAACTGTTAATGTAGGGCTCTGTGTGAAATTTACACAACTTTTGGTGACTAGTATCAATAAACAAAGCTCCTTTACATGCAGCAAATTACCTAATCCCAAGGGTGTCATTAATATTCCTCAGGAACATTATCTATACTTTATTTTAGTAATGTTTATTTTTTAATTTCCATTTGTTATCAAAACTCATTTTTTCAGATTACCTAGAATTTTCTATTTTGTGGTTACAATAATGAGATTTTCACAATTTATGCATTCATCTTGCCCTGCAGGATCAGGAATTCAGATTTTCAGACCTCTGTTTCTCTGTTTTATATATATGTATTTTCATGTGCTTAACTATTCTGTGAAACCTATATCCTTCACCTTTTTATATGTAAAATATGTAATTTTATCTGTTTAATGTTCTTCACTATGTAATATAAAAGAGTATTTAAACACTCTTAACAAGTAACAGTTAGAACTTCACTTCTGCTTTAACTCCTTGCTTCAAAATCTGTTCTTAGGTCCATTCAAACTAGAAAACGAGAAATCAGGGTAATTGGACTGCTCTTGCCTGATCACCTTTTCTCTCTGTGAGAATATTTGCTATTTTTTGTTTTGTTTGCGCTCAGTAGGTTTGTGTTAAACATGAAGTGTTCATTACTAAAGCTTCTCCTGTGTATCTGCCTGTTCTTTCAGTGTTCTGGCATGCAGAACAGCTTATCAAGCCTGAATCTACCGTAGTTTTAAAACTTTAGTTACGACTCCATTTGGGTAAGCTCTCTTTTCATACTGTATCCTAACCTTTGTTTCTTTCAGTGCTGCAATTTATTACAGAAAACTGAATTAAAATATTTTGTTTTGGGCTGTGAAGAGTCAGGGAAACCAAAATCAAGGGATGTATTTCTGCATATCCAATTTGATATTCTTTTCAGACTAATTCCACTCAACTTTTATAGGTTTCTCATTTCATGTCAGTGTTCCTGAGGCTCGTCAAAGAATAGTTTCCTTTGTTAATCAATTTCTTTTTCTGTTCCCTAGAGAATATATGTTTTTTCTTGATACACCTCCTGAAGGAAATTAATCTGGAGCACTTGTTATTTTTTTTTTTACTTTCCTTCTTCATGGTATTGAAGGTATTTAACACCTTTAACTTAAAGAAGTAATTTTAAAGGTTCAATATTTTTCTTCTTGTAGTGTTGAAAAAGGCATTATTTTCCTAGATCCATTTCCTTCTGGCTGCCAATTCCAGTTTGGCTTCAGCCTGCAGTCCCACTTCCTGTCCTGAACACTGGACCATAGAGGAGCGGCTGGACTTCAGCAGTGTGGATCTGTGTAACTTTGCAAAACACTTTGCTCTGCAGGTTTTCATTCCAATATTAAACACCCTGGCCAAGTCCTGAGTTTGGAACTCAGTGAACAAGGAGCTTGGCTGCAGTTCTGTGGTCTGGATCAGACTTCTTGCCAGTTGAAATTTATTCATATCTCAAGAGTGATGAGATAATGGTAAAATGGTAGCTGTATCAGGATTAAAAGTGATAGTTTTATCACTTAGTGGTCTCCCTGGCTAACTTCCACTCAAAAAAGCTGAGTTAGAAAGAGATAAAACATCCCTCCTTTTTCTCTTCATGCCTGGCATCAATACTGCTTAAGAACTTCAGCAAGAGTTGCAAAGCAGGAACAAGGCTTTTCAACTTCGACAGCTTGTCTTTCCTCTTTTGCAATTCCTTCTCTTTGAGGACCATGTGTGAGCTATTGTGTTACTCTTTGGAGATCACAGGCTTCTCTGGTGTTTATTCAGGAAGAAGGCTGTAAGATTAGAAAAGTTAGGAAATATTAGAAGACATCATCTTCTATGTCTTCTTTCCTGGGAACCGGATAGAAAAAAGAGTGGTTCCTTTCTGTAAAGAAAGCCTTCAGCACTAGCCTCAGAATTTCACTCTAAAATAACACATTCATATTCTCAAGTGAGGAAAAAATCCACCCTTTTTTTTCTTTTTTTTTTGAGTTTTCTCCATAAAATATTTGAAGAACAACCCAGAAGTAGATGCAGAGAGACTTAACAGAAGAAAAGTTCTTCATTCTTCAGGGAATGGGACGAAATATGGACAAGAATGGTATGAATTATTAGCCATTTTTTAATAAAATTTTCAGAAAAACTGGATTGTATTTCATTTAGCAATGGCCTATATCCCTCGATCTTTAATAACTCTATTAAAGTGTTTCCACAGAGTTGCTATGGAAACCAGACCTCAGACTTCTGAAGTTTAACTAAAATGTTACTGTATTCTTGAAAGAACTGCCTTGTGATGATTTTGCATATGTATGAATATGTGCACCTTTCCCTTTAAAAACTTATCTGACTTCTGAGTAACCCTAATTTGATCTCTGATGATCCAGTTTTGCATTGCCGTATGTCTTATATATGAACAATAAAGGAGAAATAATATTTCTCCTGTGCAACTGGGGAAAGATCTTTGAGGTAAAGCCATATCTCCAATTGTTTGTTCAGATGGTTTGATGTTCAGACTGCTATGTACTGTTTTGACATTATTTTGAAGTTTTTCTCAGTTGCAGACTAAAAACAGAAATGTAGTTTCATTGGCTAATATGACACACAAAGAAACAAATTCTGTCCTTAATTATACCCTTAAAAATCCAAAATAAATTCACTGAAGCTAGTTAATTTGGATATCTCCTAGGTGTAAGAACCCTGTATTCATCTCATTCTCTAGAAATTCTTCTGCTTTAACAGGCACCCACCATGATAGAAAGAAATAGTTATTTATCTTTGAATGAGCATATAAAAACCAAGAGGTTTCGTTGGTTTGTGTGTTCCAAATGTAAATCAGTTTCCACTTTGTTTTTTAAGACTACTTGTCCAATATTGTAGTTTACCAAAGAGTCCAAGGGGATTACTTTTGCCAAAAAATTGACTTCTTCTTTTCCTCATTCTGTTCCATCTTTGTCTGCTTATTCTTGACGATAATCTAACACCTCCCACAGTGTTACTCAACCAAAATTTAGAAAGAAAAAAACCCCTACCAAAAGTTCTCTTGGCAGCCTGTCCCAGTGTGTTGCCACCCTCATTGTGAAGATCTTTCCTATATGATTGGCTGGAATTTCTCTTGCTGCAAGTTGTTGCCCTTGTCTTTTGACCTTCTGCTGGAGACCTGGCTCCATTTTCACCATCACTTCTTATTTCAGTTGATGATGGCAAATTGATACCCTTAGCTTTCTCCTCTTGGATCTACATGTACTCAACTTCCTGAGCCTCTTCTTTTATGTTTTGTGCTTCAGCTTCCTAACCATCTTGGTTGCCTTCCTTTGGACTTTCCAGTTTTTCAACATTTCTCATGTATTTGGACGCAGTACTCCTGGTGTAGTCTATGAAGGATTGAACAGAATAATAATTTCTCTCTGATATTTGGGTTCTGTAGATGACTTTTCTACATATTGTCACTAGCTTCTGGAATGCTGGCTTATAGATTGGAAGTTCAGGATAGATTCCTGGTGTCTTGGGGTAACTTTATGCTGTTGTATCCGCTATCACCGCTCTATGCCCGGATATGATCCTGAGCCTTTCTGTGTCTTTAAAACTGGGTACAAGAGAGAGAAAAAAAACCTCAGCGAACTTTTTGAAACAGTTTGTGCTTCAAGGACACAGATATTAGCTGCTGCTGCTGCTGAGGAGCAAAGGAAGCACCCTTTCTGCTTCTCTCAACTTTTCGGCTCTGTTTCTCTGGAGAGAGACTGAGAGTTAAGATTCTTTCTGGGACCTCGGCTTTTCCCTTCTTCTCTTCTGGGCTGTTTCAACATCAGAACACCAGAGCTCACTGGGAAAATTTCCACCTTAGGCCCAGAGGGGGCCCAGGCCAACCCAGCTCCAAGGAGGAAGAGAGAGACCACACCCACAGAAGGACTTTAAAATCTTTCCAGGTTTTGCTCCACAAAGAGAGGTTTTATTATTTAGCTTTATTATTCTTTTCCTGTGTGTTTGTTAAAGAAATAGTTTTTTCCCTTCACTTTCCTCTGAGGAAAATCTTTTTTTTTTTTTCAAACCTGGCAGGGGAGGGGTGCCTGTAACCTGCTTTCCCTTGAGGAGACGTTCCTTTTGGACGTTTTCCCTGAATTTGGCCCAAACCGGCACACCTGGTTATTCGAAACTGTCATTGTTACATTGATTCCAAAATGACTAAGATATTTTACCAGAGATAAAGAATTTCCTCTTGAAGTGATGAAGCCAAAATGTATTTTGGTACATCAATAGCTGGTAAAGCTTGAGACTATGACAGGTTCCATCAAAATCAGTGTCAGACATATTTTGATGTTCTTTATATGTTGAATGTTTCCTAGTCAGGAGCATACACTTTTTCCTTCCAAGTTTCAAGAAAAATTTTTTGTGATTAAAATTATTAAGATAGTCACTGAAGCACTGTGTGATGTCATAGCCATAATTACGCTCTCAGGTACAGAAACACGAATATATTACAAAGTGCCGTGAAGCTCCTTCTTCTGCACGAGTGTAGTCATGATATAAGGCTTTCAAAACAAAAACGAAAATTTCACACCGATTGAGCAAGTAGAAGTGGGAATGTTACAGTTTTTCCACAACACTTTAGCTAGACCTCTTTAACTTACTATTGCATTCTAAGGTATTAAGACTCAGGAACTAGAACCATCTTCTCTCCCAAAGGCTAAATCTTTTCAATAAGGTACTCACAATGCTACATTATTAATACATATATTTTAATAGCCATAAAGTCAGAAATTCATCTTTTTCATCAGTGTTGTCTAACTAAAAGTAGAACTTCTATAATTTTCATACTTAAATCTTCATAACCAAGGCTTCTGGAGGATACACAGTAGTGCTCACTTCTTTAATCAATGGAGACACAAGATAAAAGAGATCATCTGACTTACCATTTAATAAAATTATCTACAGGGGGCTCATATAACGAAATGGGAAGGTTTTCCAGAAGCTTGCCAGTATTCAATAGCCTGGCCTAGCTTTGATTCTGGTGAAAAATGTATTTCAGTTTCAAACTAATTTAATTTTGAATCTAGAACCAGTATCTCAATCATTAAATAATCTGAAATTGTCTATGGATATTGTGTCACTGGCATACTGTTCATCTTTCAGAAAGAGGTTTTCTACTACAATATCATACAGACATGCATTGGAGTTCTGACCTCCAGGACCTAATTCTGCCATTTCTGGCAGCAGTATTCCCAGCCAAATTCAAAAGGAAGGACTAATAGGCATTTCAGATGATAATGTGTTGTTCCTTATTCACTCTCCAAACACAAATATTTTATTCTGGATTCACTATCATGTTTTCATAATTAGTGTAATTTCAAAATGAACAGATATGATTTTGTGGAAATTTGCAAAATATTTCCAATGTACTTTCTAGTCAACTCTACTGTAATCCTTTGTAATGACTTCAATTATTTTCTTCCTGATGGTTTGAATATATTATAATATTTGAAAGAAAAACAAAAGTGATGAGGTTGTGTTAACATTCAAACCTGAAAATATCCTCTTAAATAAGAAAACTTCCCGCTTGGGCAGTGGAATGCTGTTTCAGTATCTCTTGCTTTTATCACCTATAATGCTTCATTAATTATTTAATTGTACTCACTTTCTAAATTAGAAACAATCTAAAATATTTAAAACACTGGTGTATTATTAAAATAATTAGCACTCAAAGTGGCAAGTTGCTCACCAAAGCAGACATTTAACAACTCTAGTTATCCTCAGCCTGTGACAAAAATAGTGAATAGGTGACTTTCTTTTAGAATGGCTTACAAAACCCTGGGCAGCCAGTACTCCCAGTATACATCACATTTCAAAGGCTTCAGTTATTTATTTAGTTCAAATGTGTCTCAGTTTGAGACAAGTTTAGGGGAAAACACTCTGGAAAACGCTCTGGAAGGAACATGTCCTCCCCCACCAATACAAAAGGAATTTCTTGGATGAAAGTGAAAAAAACTATTTATTTAACAAGCAGAGTGCCGGCAAGGCACAGGAAAAAAAAAACGAATAACTGTTCAAATATTAAACCTCCTTGATGCAGAGAAAGCCAGTGGTTTTAGAGTTCCCTCTGTAGCTGGCTTGGCCCCTCCCAAGGTTCCAGGCCGCGATGTGGCGTCCCTGCAGCCTCCCTGCAGGTCCGCGGGGTGCAATGATCTGGTTCTCAGATCACAGCTAGGCTGAACAGTTCCAGAAGAGGAAGAAGAAGTTACCGGAGGATTTCAGTATGCTGGTATGGGAAAATTTTTTGCCTCAATTAACAGGCTAGCTAAAAGCAGGAAGGTGCTCCTTTGGCTCTGCAGCGGTGAGAACACAGGGGAATGTGTATGACCCCTTGAACACAAACCGCACTGAAGAATTCACCTGGCTTCTCTCCTCCCTCTTCTGGATCCAGCTTAAAGCTATGGGACCCATTTCTAGGTATAAAGCAGACGATAGGGAAATACAGTATTATCATAAAATCACCCCAAGAAAAAATATAGAGGATTTCTGTCTGCTTCCACCTTTCCTTTCTTTGAGAAATTCAAAGCAGCTTGTAGAATAGAGGTCTAATTCTTTGTTTATGTTTGTTTTTGAAGATCATATATTGCATCTAGAAGTTAAAGCAATTGTAATCTGGCTGCAGCTGGGAACTCTACATAGAGGATAGTGACTTTTTTAATCTTTCATAAACCAGCTGCGTAATAAAATATACAAGTAATAAGTAAAGTAAGGACTCTCTAATTTGGTGTTGTGGTTTGACGCTAGCTAAGCACCAGGCACCCACGAAAAAACCATTTACTTATTTTCTTCTGCTATAGTTAAGCAGAGGAGGGGAAATTAAAACAAAAACTTCATGAGTTGGGATAAAGATTATTGAAAAAAAAATTTTAAGGCAAAACAGGTTCAAAATTTAAACAATATAAAGAAGATTTATTATTAACAGAATTAAAGGTAAAAAGGGTAATGAGAACCAAAGCAAATCTTCAGAACACCTTTCTTTCCCAGTCCCTTCCTCTTTCCACTGACTGCACAAGGAAACAAAACATGGGGTTTTGGTCAGTATTCCACTTCTTAAAAGTCTTTCTTTGGTATGCCTAAGGAAAAGAGTTTCTTCTGCTGTGCCATGGGATCCTTCCCATGGGAGATAGTTCTCTGAAAACTTTTCTAGCATGGTTTTAAGTTCCACAAGCAGCAATCCCACCCAAAGCTGCTGCAACATGAGCCCCTCCCACAGGTCAAGCAGTCTTCCCACAGCTGCCTAGCGTGGGTCATTTTTGTTCATGGGGTTTAGTGTTCTAAGGATGACCTGTTCTAGTTTGGAAGCGAAGGCTCTTTTCTTTGATCTCTAAAAGCAGGGGTCATCTCTTTCTGTTTGTGTTCCTCACTAGATTACACTAGTATCCACACGCTGCAGTGTGAGTACTCTTCTTCACGGGCTGTGTGTGGATCTCTGCTCCCCCCTATGCACCGCATGAATTATAGGGAAACAGTTTGTTGTATTATAGTCCTCACCACGGCTCGCAGGAGAATCTCAGCTCCGGTGCTTGGAGCACCTCCTCCCTCTCCTTTTCTTTCACTGACCTTGGTGCCGCCGTGTTGGTTTTCCTCACGTGTCCTCACTTTTCCTTTTTCTCTGACTTGGAAGAAAGTTGGTGTCAGTAAGTTGCAGCTGAGAGTTTGATCTCATCCAGGCTCTGCATTGGGAAATTACTCACCATGTTTTTCGTTGCTGGCCACGTGGTCCCTGCTGGCACCGCACAGCCGGCCCCAGCTGCGTGCTCCTCACCAGCACCGCATGGGTGGCTCTGGCCACAGGAGAGGCCCAGCCGCATGGTCCTGGCCTTGGGAGGGTTCTGGCCACGCTGCCCCCAGCGGCACCCTGCCAGGAGGGGCCCCGGCAACCGCCTCACCACTCCTTGGGAGAAGAAAGAGAGCTTCCCGTGGTTTTTCCTTTCTTAAATATGTCGTCACAGAGGCGTTACCAACTTGTCTAACTGGGCTAGTAACCTGCCCATCGTCAGAGCCTTCAGCGATTGGCTTTGTGCCAGACATAGAAGTTTTGACCAGCTCCTTCCACCCGCTAAAATTGAGACTGTTTTTAAACTAGCACATTTGGCTCATGGACAATCCTGGGAACTGAACTTTAGTTGGGTTTTGGTAATCTAAGGGGGAAAAAAAAAAGACTTTGGAAGTAAAGTATAAAATAAGTGTTTCCATCTTGTATTTCTGATTCATTGACTATGGGTATATATACCTAAACTGATTAAAGTGTACTTACTAATATACATTTGAGGGGTTATTTCTGGTCTTTTTTCAAGTTCATGTTTGCTTGTATTTGAAATTCGATGTGTATGGAATAGAACAGAGAGGTTTACACCTCTGTTGTAAACAGAGGTGGAGCGTTTAGAAGCTGCTGTGTTCACAGCATACTGTCTTGGGGTGACTCTA